>CM019043.1:5042151-5577267 GCA_009664405.1 Drosophila bifasciata | reverse complement strand
TCAACCTACGCAATTAGTAAAAATTTTGTTTACAATTTCATGCATTTACATGAATATGACTATGTGCATGACTACATATACATTTACATTTACACTTACATACATACGTTCATACATTCTAATCTGCCTTCTAAATATGAGAGATGCGCGATGCCCCGCTTTGCCATGTCTTTGCATGATCTTCCACCCTCCAACATTAGTCGAAAAATCATCCTATCTCTTTTCCGAACAGCATGACCAAAGGGAGAGGAAGAGAGCGTGCTGAACAATATCACATGCATATTGGCAAAATGACAAGATCGAAACGAGAAGGAGAGAGAGCAAGACAGAGCGCGCGTTTGTTTTGACGGACAACGACATTTCTTCCCAAAGTATGTTTACAGTGAAAGCCTGCATTCCCTTTTCCCCTCCCCTTTCAGCATGATGACGATGTTTTTATGTACATATGTATGTGTTCAATAAGTTGAACATTTTATATTTATGTATTTTTATTATAATTATTATTATTTTTTATTATATTATTATTATTATGTATTTATTATAATGTATGTATTATAACCAATGTATATGCATACATATGTACATATGTATGTATAAATATCTTTCAATTATTGTCCAAAGAATAACAGAGCTATGTACATATGCATATCATGGCATCAGTTTTTGCATTTTCCACCCTTTTAAACGTTACTTCAACTTTGAAAAAATGTTTAAAATATTTTTCGTATAGTATGGTACTGTTTTTAGATATTTGTCCTTTTAGCATCATTCATTGCAAACAATTTGGCGTATAAATAACGTATATTGTCCAAAGAATAACAGAGCTATGCCTATTTGCCTGGTACCTTGTCCATTTTGAATTCCCGCCATTGTGAACGTTACTTCAACTTTTGAAAATTTTTTTAAATATTTTTTCGTATAGCATGGTACAGTTTTTAGATATTTGTCCTTTAGGGGAATTCATTCTTAACAAAATGACGTAGAAATAATACATATTGTTTAAAAAAAACAACAGAGCTATGCATATTTTCCAGGTAACTTAGCGACATTTGAACTCCCAAGCAATTTTTTGAACATTACTTCAACATTGAACATTTTTTTCAATGTTTTTTCGTATGGCATGGTACTGTTTTTTAAATGTTTGTCCTTTAGGGGCATTCATTTCTAACAAAATGACGTATAAATAATTTATATTGTCCAAAGAATAACAGAGGCTATAAATATTTTTTCCAGGCATTTGCATTCCCGGCATCAGCTTGCATTTCCCACCATTTTGAACGTTAATTCAACTTTTTGAAAATTTTTTAAAATATTTTTTCGTATAGCATGGTACTGTTTTTAGATATTTGTCCTTTAGCATCATTCATTGCGAACAATTTGGCGTATAAATAACGTATATTGTCCAAAGATTAACAGAGCTATGCATATTTTCCAGGTACCTTAACGGCATTTGAATTCCCGCCATTTGGAACGTTAATTCAACTTTGAAAATTTTTTTAAATATTTTTTCGTATAGCATGGTACAGTTTTTAGATATTTGTCCTTTAGGGAATTCATTCTTAACAAAATGACGTATAAATAATACAAATTGTTTAAAAAATAACAGAGCTATGCATATTTTCCAGGTAACTTAGCGACATTTGAACTCCCGCAATTTTGAACATTACTTCAACATTGAAAATTTTTTAAAATGTTTTTTCGTATAGCATGGTACTGTTTTTTAAATGTTTGTCCTTTAGGGGCATTCATTTCTAACAAAATGACGTATAAATCATTTATATTGTCCAAAGAATAACAGAGCTATGAATATTTTCCAGGCATTTGCATTCCCGGCATCAGCTTGCATTTCCCACCCTTCTGAACGTTACTTCAACTTTGAAAAATTTTTTAAATATTTTTCCGTATAGAATGGTACTGTATTTAGATGTTTGTCCTTTAGCATCATTCATAGCTAACAATTTGACGTATAAATAATTTACATTGTCCAAAAAATAAAAGAGCTATGCATATAGCGAGAGAGAGAGCGTGTGTAAGCATATCACATTTTAGCAACAAAACAATCCCCACCGACCGCCTGCCAAGTCAATAAGTTGAACGTTTTATATTTATGTATGAATGTATTTATTATAACCAATGTACATATGTACATAGTCAAAGTATACAGTGCCCAAAAAGAAGAATCAGCCTCCACAGAGCAGCGGCCTTTTAGAGTATCTAGCATTTAGTTAAGCGACCTCCGCGCCAGCCATTTAATAATTTAAAGTCAAGGGAGGGGGAACCTAAAGCGGGAAGGGGTATAGGCAGAGCGCCAGGCAATGCTGTAGATCAGCTATTCCCTCTGCCATCATTCCTTCATTTCGTTAAGCGACCTCCGCGCAAGCTATTTAATAATTTAAATTCAAGGGAGGGGAAACTAAAGCGGGAAGGGGTATAGGCAGAGCGCCAGACAATGCTGTAGGTCAGCTATCCCTCTCCCCTCATTCTTTCATTCCCTTTTTAACAAATCCCAACAAGCGTAGCTCGTAAGCATTGCGCGCAAGCGAGAGAGAAAGACGCTGCGCACCATTTATATACACATATGTATGTACACACGTATATCATGCAAATTTCAAATGCGTGTATATGTATGTACATACATATGTTGACATACATAAATGGCGCGCGGGTAATTGCTGTTTTTTTTTTCATTTGCTTTGATTTTGTCCGATGACGTCCCACCTACCGAAAAAATAAGTTGAACGTTTTATATTTGAAATGAATGTACACTTATTTGAACCAATGTACATACATACATATGTGTGATCACACACATACATATGTTGACATATTTTTGACATACATAAATTTGGCGCTTGCTGGAAATTTTTTTTTTTAAAACATCATTCTGCAGCGCTGTTTTGTCCATTTTGTCTTTGACGCCATTTAATAGCCACCTACCGCCGGCAAATCAATAAGTTGAACGTTTTATATTTTTCCCCCTATGAATGTCATTTAATCAACCTACGCAATTATAAACAATGTACATTTCATGAATACATATGTGTGATCACACATATACATTTACAAACATCATCTTCTTGCTGGAAGGGGGGGGAAAACATAAGGAATGCAGGTTTTTCGCTGTAAACATGCTTTGGGAACGAATGCAATTGCCCGTCAAAACAAACGCGAAATCTAAAACATCGACGGCTGACACGCGCGCGCGCTCTCTCTTGCTCTCGCTCTCTCGTTTTCCCCTTCAACAATCATTACTGCCCACCTAACAAGAGAGCCGAAATGCGCCGTCTGTCTGTTTTTTTGAAATGTCTTTCAATGATTTTCCCCCTCCCACATTGTCAGACAATTTAATCAACCTACGCAATTAGTAAACAATTTGTTTACAATTTCATGCATTTACATGAATATGACTATGTGCATGACTACATATACATTTACATTTACATTTACATACATATTTACGTTCATACATATTCTAATCTGCCTTCTAAATATGAGAGATGCGCGATGCCCCGCTTTGCCATGTCTTTGCATGATCTTCCACCCTCCAACATAAGTCGAAAAATCATCCTATCTCTTTTCCGAACAGCATGACCAAAGGGAGAGGAAGAGAGCGTGCGGAACAATATCACATGCATATTGGCAAAATGACAAGAGCGAAACGAGAAGGAGAGAGAGCAAGACAGAGCGCGCGTTTGTTTTGACGGACAACGACATTTCTTCCCAAAGTATGTTTACAGTGAAAGCCTGCATTCCCTTTTCCCCTCCCCTTTCAGCATGATGACGATGTTTTTTATGTACATATGTGTGTTCAATAAGTTGAACATTTTATATTTATGTATTTTTATTATAATTATTATTATTATTATTTATTATAATTATTATTATTATGTATTTATTATAATGTATGTATTATAACCAATGTATATGCATACATATGTACATATGTATGTATAAATATCTTTCAATTATTGTCCAAAAGAATAACAGAGCTATGTACATATGCATATCATGGCATCAGTTTGCATTTTCCACCCTTTTAAACGTTACTTCAACTTTGAAAAATGTTTAAAATATTTTTTTCGTATAGTATGGTACTGTTTTTAGATATTTGTCCTTTAGCATCATTCATTGCAAACAATTTGGCGTATAAATAACGTATATTGTCCAAAGAATAACAGAGCTATGCCTATTTTCCAGGTACCTTAACGGCATTTGAATTCCCGCCATTGTGAACGTTACTTCAAAAATTTTTTAAAATATTTTTTCGTATAGCATGGTACAGTTTTAGATATTTGTCCTTTAGGGGATTCATTCTTAACAAAATGACGTAGAAATAATACATATTGTTTAAAAAATAACAGAGCTATGCATATTTTCCAGGTAACTTAGCGACATTTGAACTCCCGCAATTTTGAACATTACTTCAACATTGAACATTTTTTAAAAATGTTTTTTCGTATGGCATGGTACTGTTTTTAAATGTTTGTCCTTTAGGGGCATTCATTTCTAACAAAATGACGTATAAATAATTTATATTGTCCAAAGAATAAAGAGAGCTATAAATATTTTCCAGGCATTTGCATTCCCGGCATCAGCTTGCATTTCCCACCATTTTGAACGTTAATTCAACTTTGAAAATTTTTTAAAATATTTTTTTCGTATAGCATGGTACTGTTTTTTAGATATTTGTCCTTTAGCATCATTCATTGCGAACAATTTTTGCGTATAAATAACGTATATTGTCCAAAAGATTAACAGAGCTATGCATATTTTCCAGGTACCTTAACGGCATTTGAATTCCCGCCATTTTGGAACGTTAATTCAACTTTGAAAATTTTTAAAATATTTTTTCGTATAGCATGGTACAGTTTTTAGATATTTGTCCTTTAGGGGATTTCATTCTTAACAAAATGACGTATAAATAATACAAATTGTTTAAAAAATAACAGAGCTATGCATATTTTCCAGGTAACTTAGCGACATTTGAACTCCCGCAATTTTGAACATTACTTCAACATTGAAAATTTTTTAAAATGTTTTTCGTATAGCATGGTACTGTTTTTTTAAATGTTTGTCCTTTAGGGGCATTCATTTCTAACAAAATGACGTATAAATCATTTATATTGTCCAAAAGAATAACAGAGCTATGAATATTTTCCAGGCATTTGCATTCCCGGCATCAGCTTGCATTTCCCACCCTTCTGAACGTTTACTTCAACTTTGAAAAATTTTTTTAAATATTTTTTCCGTATAGAATGGTACTGTATTTAGATGTTTGTCCTTTAGCATCATTCATAGCTAACAATTTGACGTATAAATAATTTACATTGTCCAAAGAATAAAAAGAGCTATGCATATAGCGAGAGAGAGAGCGTGTGTAAGCATATCACATTTTAGCAACAAAACAATCCCCACCGACCGCCTGCCAAGTCAATAAGTTGAACGTTTTATATTTATGTATGAATGTACTTATTATAACCAATGTACATATGTACATAGTCAAAGTATACAGTGCCCAAAAAGAAAGAATCAGCCTCCACAGAGCAGCGGCCCGTTTTTTTAGAGTATCTAGCATTTAGTTAAGCGACCTCCGCGCCAGCCATTTAATAATTTAAAGTCAAGGGAGGGGAACCTAAAGCGGGAAGGGGTATAGGCAGAGCGCCAGGCAATGCTGTAGATCAGCTATTCCCTCTGCCATCATTCCTTCATTTCGTTAAGCGACCTCCGCGCAAGCTATTTAATAATTTAAATTCAAGGGAGGGGAAACTAAAGCGGGAAGGGGTATAGGCAGAGCGCCAGACAATGCTGTAGGTCAGCTATCCCTCTCCCCATCATTCTTTCATTCCCTTTTTAACAAATCCCAACAAGCGTAGCTCGTAAGCATTGCGCGCAAGCGAGAGAAAAGACGCTGCGCGCCATTTATATCCACATATGTATGTATGTACACACGTATATCATGCAAATTTCAAATGCGTGTATATGTACACGCTCTGCTTCGATTTTGTCCGATGCGTCGGTGAAGAATTAAGAGAAAACAGAAATGCAATGTACACTTATTTGAAATGTGTATGAAATACTTGTGTACATATGTACATACATACATATGTTGACATAAAATGGCGCGCGGGTAATTGCTGTTTTTTTTTTTTTTCATTCTGCTTTGACTTTGTCCATTTTGTCTGTGACGCCATTCCCACCTACCGCCGGCAAGTCAATAAGTTGAACGTTTTATATTTGTGTATGAATGTATTTATTATAACCAATGTACATACATACATATGTGTGATCACACACATACAAACATCATCTTCTTGCTGGAAGGGGTGGGGAAAAGGGAATGCAGGTTTCCGCTGTAAACATGCTTTGGGAACGAATGCAATTGCCCGTCAAAACAAACGCGAAATCTAAAACATCGACGGCTGACACGCGCGCGCGCTCTCTCTTGCTCTCGCTCTCTCGTTTTCCCCTTCAACAATCATTACTGCCCACCTAACAAGAGAGCCGAAATGCGCCGTCTGTCTGTTTTGAAATGTCTTTCAATGATTTTTCCCCCCCCACATTGTCAGACAATTTAATCAACCTACGCAATTAGTAAACAATTTGTTTACAATTTCATGCATTTACATGAATATGACTATGTGCATGACTACATATACATTTACATTTACATTTACATACATATTTACGTTCATACATATTCTAATCTGCCTTCTAAATATGAGAGATGCGCGATGCCCCGCTTTGCCATGTCTTTGCATGATCTTCCACCCTCCAACATTAGTCGAAAAATCATCCTATCTCTTTTTCCGAACAGCATGACCAAAGGGAGAGGAAGAGAGCGTGCGGAACAATATCACATGCATATTGGCAAAATGACAAGAGCGAAACGAGAAGGAGAGAGAGCAAGACAGAGCGCGCGTTTGTTTTGACGGACAACGACATTTCTTCCCAAAGTATGTTTACAGTGAAAGCCTGCATTCCCTTTTCCCCTCCCCTTTCAGCATGATGACGATGTTTTTATGTACATATGTGTGTTTCAATAAGTTGAACATTTTATATTTATGTATTTTTATTATAATTATTATTATTATTATTTATTAAATTATTATTATTATGTATTTATTATAATGTATGTATGTATTAACCAATGTATATGCATACATATGTACATATGTATGTATAAATATCTTTCAATTATTGTCCAAAAGAATAACAGAGCTATGTACATATGCATATCATGGCATCAGTTTGCATTTTCCACCCTTTTAAACGTTACTTCAACTTTGAAAAATGTTTAAAATATTTTTTTTCGTATAGTATGGTACTGTTTTTAGATATTTGTCCTTTAGCATCATTCATTGCAAACAATTTGGCGTATAAATAACGTATATTGTCCAAAGAATAACAGAGCTATGCCTATTTTCCAGGTACCTTAACGGCATTTGAATTCCCGCCATTGTGAACGTTACTTCAACTTTGAAAATTTTTTTAAATATTTTTTCGTATAGCATGGTACAGTTTTTAGATATTTGTCCTTTAGGGGAATTCATTCTTAACAAAATGACGTATAAATAATACATATTGTTTAAAAAATAACAGAGCTATGCATATTTTCCAGGTAACTTAGCGACATTTGAACTCCCGCAATTTTGAACATTACTTCAACATTGAACATTTTTTTAAATGTTTTTTCGTATGGCATGGTACTGTTTTTAAATGTTTGTCCTTTAGGGGCATTCATTTCTAACAAAATGACGTATAAATAATTTATATTGTCCAAAATAACAGAGCTATAAATATTTTCCAGGCATTTGCATTCCCGGCATCAGCTTGCATTTCCCACCATTTTGAACGTTAATTCAACTTTGAAAATTTTTTAAAATGTTTTTTTCGTATAGCATGGTACTGTTTTTAGATATTTGTCCTTTAGCATCATTCATTGCGAACAATTTGGCGTATAAATAACGTATATTGTCCAAAGATTAACAGAGCTATGCATATTTTCCAGGTACCTTAACGGCATTTGAATTCCCGCCATTTGGAACGTTAATTCAACTTTGAAAATTTTTTAAAATATTTTTTTCGTATAGCATGGTACAGTTTTTAGATATTTGTCCTTTAGGGGAATTCATTCTTAACAAAATGACGTATAAATAATACAAATTGTTTAAAAAATAACAGAGCTATGCATATTTTCCAGGTAACTTAGCGACATTTGAACTCCCGCAATTTTGAACATTACTTCAACATTGAAAATTTTTTTAAAATGTTTTTTCGTATAGCATGGTACTGTTTTTAAATGTTTGTCCTTTAGGGGCATTCATTTCTAACAAAATGACGTATAAATCATTTATATTGTCCAAAGAATAACAGAGCTATGAATATTTTCCAGGCATTTGCATTCCCGGCATCAGCTTGCATTTCCCACCCTTCTGAACGTTACTTCAACTTTGAAAAATTTTTTAAATATTTTTCCGTATAGAATGGTACTGTATTTAGATGTTTGTCCTTTAGCATCATTCATAGCTAACAATTTGACGTATAAAATAAAAGAGCTATGCATATAGCGAGAGAGAGAGCGTGTGTAAGCATATCACATTTTAGCAACAAAACAATCCCCACCGACCGCCTGCCAAGTCAATAAGTTGAACGTTTTATATTTATGTATGAATGTATTTATTATAACCAATGTACATATGTACATAGTCAAAGTATACAGTGCCCAAAAAGAAGAATCAGCCTCCACAGAGCAGCGGCCCGTAGCGGCCTTTTAGAGTATCTAGCATTTAGTTAAGCGACCTCCGCGCCAGCCATTTAATAATTTAAAGTCAAGGGAGGGGAACCTAAAGCGGGAAGGGGTATAGGCAGAGCGCCAGGCAATGCTGTAGATCAGCTATTCCCTCTGCCATCAATTCCTTCATTTCGTTAAGCGACCTCCGCGCAAGCTATTTAATAATTTAAATTCAAGGGAGGGGAAACTAAAGCGGGAAGCGGGAAGGGGTATAGGCAGAGCGCCAGACAATGCTGTAGGTCAGCTATCCCTCTCCCCTCATTCTTTCATTCCCTTTTTAACAAATCCCAACAAGCGTAGCTCGTAAGCATTGCGCGCAAGCGAGAGAAAAGACGCTGCGCACCATTTATATACACATATGTATGTACACACGTACACGTATATCATGCAAATTTCAAATGCGTGTATATGTATTGTATGTATGTTGACATTCACGCTCTGCTTCGATTTTTGTCCGATGCGTCGGTGAAGAATTAAGAGAAAACGCAATGTACACTTATTTGGGTATGATTACTTGTGTACATATGTTTTTTTTGACATTTTGGCATTTGCTGCTTTTTTTCATTTTCATTCTTTTGACTATGTCCATTTTGTCTGTGACGCCATTCCCACCTACCGCCGGCAAGTCAATAAGTTGAACGTTTTATATTTGTGTATGAATGTATTTATTATAACCAATGTACATACATACATATGTGTGATCACACACACATACAAACATCATCTTCTTGCTGGAAGGGGTGGGGAAAAGGGAATGCAGGTTTCCGCTGTAAACATGCTTTGGGAACGAATGCAATTGCCCGTCAAAACAAACGCGAAATCTAAAACATCGACGGCTGAAACGCGCGCGCGCTCTTTGCTCTCGCTCTCTCGTTTTTCCCCTTCAACAATCATTACTGCCCACCTAACAAGAGAGCCGAAATGCGCCGTCTGTCTGTTTTGAAATGTCTTTCAATGATTTTTCCCCTCCCACATTGTCAGACAATTTAATCAACCTACGCAATTAGTAAACAATTTGTTTACAATTTCATGCATTTACATGAATATGACTATGTGCATGACTACATATACATTTACATTTACATTTACATACATATTTACGTTCATACATATTCTAATCTGCCTTCTAAATATGAGAGATGCGCGATGCCCCGCTTTTGCCATGTCTTTGCATGATCTTCCACCCTCCAACATTAGTCGAAAAATCATCCTATCTCTTTTCCGAACAGCAAACCAATCCTAGAGCGTGCTTTTGAACATGCAATTGGCAAAATGACAAATAGCAAACGAGAAGGAGAGAGAGAAGACAGAGCGCGCGTTTGTTTTGACGGACAAACGACATTTATTCCCAAATAATGTTTACATGCCTGCATTCCCTGGATGACGATGTTTTGCGTACATATGTATGTTTGAAATTCAATCAATTGAACATTTTATTTTTATTTTTTTATACAATTTTATTTTTTACCTACGCATTATTAGTATGGTACAATGTTTGTTTTACAATTTCATGCATTACAACAGAATATGACATGTATAAATAAATATATTGTCAAATAAACACAGAGCTATAAATATTTATGCATTTGATATGCATATCATTTGCAAGACATTTTGAACGATAATTCGCTTTGAAAATTTTTTTTGTATAGCATGGTACGTTTTTTAGATATTTGACATCATTCATTTTAACCAACAATTTCTTCCAAAAGAATAAAGAGCTATGTTTATTAGTGAAATTTCCTGCATTTTGCCGTTTTCCTTTGCCCTGTTTTTAGATGCATTGATGAAGATGACATTTTTTTTTACATATATTGTTTAAAAGAATTAAAGTTCAATAAGTTGAAAACAATTTTGAATATTTTCAACATGTATGTACATTAAAATTATTATTTTTGAACATTTTATATTTATTAAAATTTTATTATTTAAAATGTTTTATTATAATGTATGTATTTTTATAATTATTTGTATTTTAGCATATTATAATTTAATGTATATTTTAACCATTTATGCAACATATGTACATATGTATAAAATATCTTTCAATTATTGTCCAAAGAATAACAGAGCTATGTACATATTTTGCATATCATGGCATCAGTTTGCATTTTCCACCCTTTTAAACGTTACTTCAACTTTGAAAATGTTTTTAAATATTTTTTTTTCGTATAGTATGGTACTGTTTTTAGATATTTGTCCTTTAGCATCATTCATTGCAAACAATTTGGCGTATAAATAACGTATATTGTCCAAAGAATAACAGAGCTATGCCTATTTTCCAGGGTACCTTAACGGCATTTGAATTCCCGCCATTTTGAACGTTACTTCAACTTTGAAAATTTTTTTATGAATATTTTTTCGTATAGCATGGTACAGTTTTTTAGATATTTGTCCTTTAGGGGAATTCATTCTTAACAAAATGACGTATAAATAATACATATTGTTTAAAAAAATAACAGAGCTATGCATATTTTCCAGGTAACTTAGCGACATTTGAACTCCCGCAATTTTGAACATTACTTCAACATTGAACATTTTTTAAAATGTTTTTTCGTATGGCATGGTACTGTTTTTTTTAAATGTTTGTCCTTTAGGGGCATTCATTTCTAACAAAATGACGTATAAATAATTTATATTGTCCAAAGAATAACAGAGCTATAAATATTTTCCAGGCATTTGCATTCCCGGCATCAGCTTGCATTTCCCACCATTTTGAACGTTAATTCAACTTTGAAAAAAAAAATTTTAAAATATTTTTTTTCGTATAGCATGGTACTGTTTTTAGATATTTGTCCTTTAGCATCATTCATTGCGAACAATTTGGCGTATAAATAACGTATATTGTCCAAAAGAATAACAGAGCTATGCATATTTTCCAGGTACCTTAACGGCATTTGAATTCCCGCCATTTTGAACGTTAATTCAACTTTGAAAATTTTTTAAAAATTTTTTTTCGTATAGCATGGTACAGTTTTTAGATATTTGTCCTTTAGGGGAATTCATTCTTAACAAAATGACGTATAAATAATACAAATTGTTTAAAAAATAACAGAGCTATGCATATTTTCCAGGTAACTTAGCGACATTTGAACTCCCGCAATTTTGAACATTACTTCAACATTGAAAATTTTTTAAAATGTTTTTCGTATAGCATGGTACTGTTTTTTTTTAAATGTTTGTCCTTTAGGGGCATTCATTTCTAACAAAATGACGTATAAATCATTTATATTGTCCAAAGAATACAGAGCTATGAATATTTTCCAGGCATTTGCATTCCCGGCATCAGCTTGCATTTTCCACCCTTCTGAACGTTACTTCAACTTTGAAAAATTTTTTTAAATATTTTTCCGTATAGAATGGTACTGTATTTAGATGTTTGTCCTTTAGCATCATTCATTCTTAACAATTTGACGTATAAATAATTTATATTGTCCAAAAATAAAAGAGCTATGCATATTTTCCATATAGCGAGAGAGAGAATTCCCGTAATTTTAACGTTACAACATTTTTTTAAATATTTTTCGTATAGCAACAAAACATTCATCCCCATTGTCCGACCGCCTGCCAAGTTTAATAAGTTGAACGTTACTTCAACTTTGAAAAATTTTTTAAATATTTTTGTATAGAATGGTACTGTATTTAGATGTTTGTCCTTTAGCATCATTCATAGCTAACAATTTGACGTATAATTTATATTGTCCAAAGAATAAAATATAGCGAGAGAGACAGTGTAAGCATATCAAATTTTAGAAAACAATCCCCACCGACCGCCTCCACAGAATAGCGGCCGTTTTATATTTTTAGTATCTAGCATTTAGTTAAGCGACCTCCGTAGCCATTTAATAATTTAAAGTCAAGGGAGGGGGAACCTAAAGCGGGAAGGGGTATAGGCAGAGCGCCAGGCAATGCTGTAGATCAGCTATTCCCTCTGCCATCATTCCTTCATTTCGTTAAGCGACCTCCGCGCAAGCTATTTAATAATTTAAATTCAAGGGAGGGGAAACTAAAGCGGGAAGGGGTATAGGCAGAGCGCCAGACAATGCTGTAGGTCAGCTATCCCTCTCCCCTCATTCTTTCATTCCCTTTTTAACAAATCCCAACAAGCGTAGCTCGTAAGCATTGCGCGCAAGCGAGAGAGAAAAGACGCTGCGCGCCATTTATATCCACATATGTATGTGTATGTAACACGTATTTCATGCAAATTTCAAATGCGTACCATTTATATACACATATTGATTCACGCTCTGCTTCGATTTTGTCCGATGCGTCGGTGAAGAATTAAGAGAAAACAGAAATGCAATGTAACTTTCAAATGAAATGTGTATGAAATACTTGTGTATATGTACATACATATGTTGACATAAATAAATGGCGCGCGGGTAATTGCTGTTTTTTTTTTTCATTTTTTTCATTCTGCTTTGACTTTGTCCATTTTGTCTGTGACGCCATTCCCACCTACCGCCGGCAAGTCAATAAGTTGAACGTTTTATATTTGTGTATGAATGTATTTATTATAACCAATGTACATACATACATATGTGTGATCACACACACATACAAACATCATCTTCTTGCTGGAAGGGGTGGGGAAAAGGGAATGCAGGTTTTCGCTGTAAACATGCTTTGGGAACGAATGCAATTGCCCGTCAAAACAAACGCGAAATCTAAAACATCGACGGCTGACACGCGCGCGCGCTCTCTCTTTTGCTCTCGCTCTCTCGTTTTCCCCTTCAACAATCATTACTGCCCACCTAACAAGAGAGCCGAAATGCGCCGTCTGTCTGTTTTGAAATGTCTTTCAATGATTTTTCCCCTCCCACATTGTCAGACAATTTAATCAACCTACGCAATTAGTAAACAATTTGTTTACAATTTCATGCATTTACATGAATATGACTATGTGCATGACTACATATACATTTACATTTACATTTACATACATTTTTACGTTCATACATATTCTAATCTGCCTTCTAAATATGAGAGATGCGCGATGCCCCGCTTTGCCATGTCTTTTGCATGATCTTCCACCCTCCAACATAAGTCGAAAAATCATCCTATCTCTTTTTCGAAACAGCATGACCAAAGGGAGAGGAAGAGAGCGTGCGGAACAATATCACATGCATATTGGCAAAATGACAAGAGCGAAACGAGAAGGAGAGAGCAAGACAGAGCGCGCGTTTGTTTTGACGGACAACGACATTTCTTCCCAAAGTATGTTTACAGTGAAAGCCTGCATTCCCTTTTCCCCCCCCTTTCAGCATGATGACGATGTTTTTATGTACATATGTATGTGTGTTCAATAAGTTGAACATTTTATATTTATTTATATTTTTTATTATAATTATTATTATTATTATTTATTATTTATTATTATTATGTATTTATTATAATGTATGTATTATAACCAATGTATATGCATACATATGTACATATATGTATAAAAATATCTTTCAATTATTGTCCAAAGAATAACAGAGCTATGTACATATGCATATCATGGCATCAGCTTGCATTTTCCACCCTTTTTAAACGTTACTTCAACTTTGAAAAATGTTTAAAATATTTTTTTTTATAGTATGGTACTGTTTTTAGATATTTGTCCTTTAGCATCATTCATTGCAAACAATTTGGCGTATAAATAACGTATATTGTCCAAAGAATAACAGAGCTATGCCTATTTTCCAGGTACCTTAACGGCATTTGAATTCCCGCCATTTTGAACGTTACTTCAACTTTGAAAAATTTTTTAAATATTTTTTTCGTATAGCATGGTACAGTTTTTTTAGATATTTGTCCTTTAGGGGAATTCATTCTTAACAAAATGACGTATAAATAATACATATTGTTTAAAAAATAAATAACAGAGCTATGCATATTTTCCAGGTAACTTAGCGACATTTGAACTCCCGCAATTTTGAACATTACTTCAACATTGAACATTTTTTTAAAATGTTTTTTCGTATGGCATGGTACTGTTTTTAAATGTTTGTCCTTTAGGGGCATTCATTTCTAACAAAATGGTATAAAAATTTTTATATTGTCCAAAAGAATAACAGAGCTATGAATATTTTCCAGGCATTTGCATTCCCGGCATCAGCTTGCATTTCCCACCATTTTGAACGTTAATTCAACTTTGAAAAATTTTTTTAAATATTTTTTTCGTATAGCATGGTACTGTTTTTAGATGTTTGTCCTTTAGCATCATTCATTGCTAACAATTTGACGTATAAATAATTTATATTGTCCAAAGAATAAACAGAGCTATGCATATTTTCCAGGTACCTTAACGGCATTTGAATTCCCGCCATTTGGAACGTTAATTCAACTTTGAAAATTTTTTAAAATAAGAGCATGGTACAGTTTTTTAGATATTTGTCCGACCGCCTGCAAAATGACGTATAAATAATACAAATTGTTTAAAAAATACAATGCATATTTTCCAGGTAACTTAGCGACATTGAATTTTGAACATTACTTCAACATTGAAAATTTTTTAAAATGTTTTTTCGTATAGCATGGTACTGTTTTTAAATGTTTGTCCTTTAGGGGCATTCATTTCTAACAAAATGACGTATAAATATTTATATTGTCCAAAGAATAACAAGAATATTTTCCAGGCATTTGCATTCCCGGCATCAGCTTGCATTTCCCATTTTCTGAACGTTACTTCAAACTTTGAAAAATTTTTTAAATATTTTTCCGTATAGAATGGTACTGTATTTAGATGTTTGTCCTTTAGCATCATTCATAGCGACAATTTGACGTATAAATAATTTACATTGTCCAAAAGAATTTAGCTATGCATATAGCGAGAGGGAACCTAAAGCATATCACATTTTAGCAACAAGACAATCCCCACCGACCGCCTGCCAAGTCAATAAGTTGAACGTTTTATATTTATGTATGAATGTATTTATTATAACCAATGTACATATGTACATAGTCAAAGTATACAGTGCCCAAAAAGAAGAATCAGCCTCCACGAGCAGGCGAATGCCCGTTCGTATTTTTAGTTAAGCGACCTCCGCGCAAGCTATTTAATAATTTAAATTCAAGGGAGGGGAAACTAAAGCGGGAAGGGGTATAGGCAGAGCGCCAGACAATGCTGTAGGTCAGCTATCCCTCTCCCCTCATTCTTTCATTCCCTTTTTAACAAATCCCAACAAGCGTAGCTCGTAAGATTGCGCGCAAGCGAGAGAGAAAGACGCTGCGCGCCATTTATATCCACATATGTATGTATGTACACACGTATATCATGCAAATTTCAAATGCGTGTACATTGTATGTACGCTTCTTTTTGATTCACGCTCTGCTTCGATTTTTTCATTCCGATGCGTCGGTGAAGAATTAAGAGAAAACAGAAATGCAATGTACACTTATTTGAAATGTGTATGAAATACGCATATGTATATGTACATATGTTGACATACATAAATGGCGCGCGGGTAATTGCTGTTTTTTTTTTTTTTTCATTCTGCTTTGACTTTGTCCATTTTGTCTGTGACGCCATTCCCACCTACCGCCGGCAAGTCAATAAGTTGAACGTTTTATATTTGTGTATGAATGTATTTATTATAACCAATGTACATACATACATATGTGTGATCACACACACATACAAACATCATCTTCTTGCTGGAAGGGGTGGGGAAAAGGGAATGCAGGTTTTCGCTGTAAACATGCTTTGGGAACGAATGCAATTGCCCGTCAAAACAAACGCGAAATCTAAAACATCGACGGCTGACACGCGCGCGCGCTCTCTTTTGCTCTCGCTCTCTCGTTTTTCCCTTCAACAATCATTACTGCCCACCTAACAAGAGAGCCGAAATGCGCCGTCTGTCTGTTTTGAAATGTCTTTCAATGATTTTTCCCCCCCCACATTGTCAGACAATTTAATCAACCTACGCAATTAGTAAACAATTTGTTTACAATTTCATGCATTTACATGAATATGACTATGTGCATGACTACATATACATTTACATTTACATTTACATACATATTTACGTTCATACATATTCTAATCTGCCCTCTAAATATGAGAGATGCGCGATGCCCCGCTTTGCCATGTCTTTGCATGATCTTCCACCCTCCAACATAAGTCGAAAAATCATCCTATCTCTTTTCCGAACAGCATGACCAAAGGGAGAGGAAGAGAGCGTGCGGAACAATATCACATGCATATTGGCAAAATGACAAGAGCGAAACGAGAAGGAGAGAGAGCAAGACAGAGCGCGCGTTTGTTTTGACGGACAACGACATTTCTTCCCAAAAGTATGTTTACAGTGAAAGCCTGCATTCCCTTTTCCCCTCCCCTTTCAGCATGATGACGATGTTTTTATGTACATATGTGTGTTCAATAAGTTGAACATTTTATATTTATGTATTTTTATTATAATTATTATTATTTATTATAATTATTATAATTATTATTATTATGTATTTATTATATTTATGTATGTATTATAACCAATGTATATGCATACATATGTACATATGTATGTATAAATATCTTTCAATTATTGTCCAAAAGAATAACAGAGCTATGTACATATGCATATCATGGCATCAGTTTGCATTTTCCACCCTTTTAAACGTTACTTCAACTTTGAAAAAATGTTTAAAATATTTTTTCGTATAGTATGGTACTGTTTTTAGATATTTGTCCTTTAGCATCATTCATTGCAAACAATTTGGCGTATAAATAACGTATATTGTCCAAAAGAATAACAGAGCTATGCCTATTTTCCAGGTACCTTAACGGCATTTGAATTCCCGCCATTGTGAACGTTACTTCAACTTTGAAAATTTTTTTAAAATATTTTTTTTTATATAGCATGGTACAGTTTTTAGATATTTGTCCTTTAGGGAATTCATTCTTAACAAAATGACGTATAAATAATACATATTGTTTTTTAAAAATAACAGAGCTATGCATATTTTTTCCAGGTAACTTAGCGACATTTGAACTCCCGCAATTTTGAACATTACTTCAACATTGAACATTTTTTAAAATGTTTTTTCGTATGGCATGGTACTGTTTTTAAATGTTTGTCCTTTAGGGGCATTCATTTCTAACAAAATGACGTATAAATAATTTATATTGTCCAAAGAATAAGAGAGCTATAAATATTTTCCAGGCATTTGCATTCCCGGCATCAGCTTGCATTTTTACATTTTGAACGTTAATTCAACTTTGAAAATTTTTTAAAATTTTTTTTCGTATAGCATGGTACTGTTTTTAGATATTTGTCCTTTAGCATCATTCATTGCGAACAATTTGGCGTATAAATAACGTATATTGTCCAAAAGATTAACAGAGCTATGCATATTTTCCAGGTACCTTAACGGCATTTGAATTCCCGCCATTTGGAACGTTAATTCAACTTTGAAAATTTTTTAAAATATTTTTTTCGTATAGCATGGTACAGTTTTTTAGATATTTGTCCTTTAGGGGGAATTCATTCTTAACAAAATGACGTATAAATAATACAAATTGTTTAAAAAATAACAGAGCTATGCATATTTTCCAGGTAACTTAGCGACATTTGAACTCCCGCAATTTTGAACATTACTTCAACATTGAACATTTTTAAAATGTTTTTTCGTATAGCATGGTACTGTTTTTAAATGTTTGTCCTTTAGGGGCATTCATTTCTAACAAAATGACGTATAAATCATTTATATTGTCCAAAAGAATAACAGAGCTATGAATATTTTCCAGGCATTTGCATTCCCGGCATCAGCTTGCATTTCCCACCCTTCTGAACGTTACTTCAACTTTGAAAAATTTTTTAAATATTTTTCCGTATAGAATGGTACTGTATTTAGATGTTTGTCCTTTAGCATCATTCATAGCTAACAATTTGACGTATAAATAATTTACATTGTCCAAAGAATAAAAAGAGCTATGCATATATAGCGAGAGAGAGAGCGTGTGTAAGCATATCACATTTTAGCAACAAGACAATCCCCACCGACCGCCTGCCAAGTCAATAAGTTGAACGTTTTATATTTATGTATGAATGTATTTATTATAACCAATGTACATATGTACATAGTCAAAGTATACAGTGCCCAAAAAGAAGAATCAGCCTCCACAGATCAGGCGAATGCCCGTAGCGGCCTTTTAGAGTATCTAGCATTTAGTTAAGCGACCTCCGCGCCAGCCATTTAATAATTTAAAGTCAAGGGAGGGGAAACTAAAGCGGGAAGGGGTATAGGCAGAGCGCCAGGCAATGCTGTAGATCAGCTATTCCCTCTGCCATCATTCCTTCATTTCGTTAAGCGACCTCCGCGCAAGCTATTTAATAATTTAAATTCAAGGGAGGGGAAACTAAAGCGGGAAATTAAATAGGCAGAGCGCCAGACAATGCTGTAGGTCAGCTATCCCTCTCCCCTCATTCTTTCATTCCCTTTTAACAAATCCCAACAAGCGTAGCTCGTAAGCTTTGCGCGCAAGCGAGAGAAAAGACGCTGCGCGCCATATCCACATATATCCATATATCATACGCGCGTGTGCATTTTTTGTATTCACGCTCTGCTTCGATTTTTTTCCGATGCGTCGGTGAAGAATTAAGAGAAAACAGAAATGCAATGTACACTTATTTGAAATGTGTATGAAATACTTGTGTACATATGTTGACATATATTGAAATAAAATGGCGCGCGGGTAATTGCTGTTTTTTTTTTTTCATTCTGCTTTGACTTTGTCCATTTTGTCTGTGACGCCATTCCCACCTACCGCCGGCAAGTCAATAAGTTGAACGTTTTATATTTGTGTATGAATGTATTTATTATAACCAATGTACATACATACATATGTGTGATCACACACACATACAAACATCATCTTCTTGCTGGAAGGGGTGGGGAAAAGGGAATGCAGGTTTTCGCTGTAAACATGCTTTGAGAACGAATGCAATTGCCCGTCAAAACAAACGCGAAATCTAAAACATCGACGGCTGACACGCGCGCGCGCTCTCTTTTGCTCTCGCTCTCTCGTTTTCCCCTTCAACAATCATTACTGCCCACCTAAACAAGAGAGCCGAAATGCGCCGTCTGTCTGTTTTGAAATGTCTTTCAATGATTTTTCCCCCCCACATTGTCAGACAATTTTATCAACCTACGCAATTAGTAAACAATTTGTTTACAATTTCATGCATTTACATGAATATGACTATGTGCATGACTACATATACATTTACATTTACATTTACATACATATTTACGTTCATACATATTCTAATCTGCCCTCTAAATATGAGAGATGCGCGATGCCCCGCTTTTGCCATGTCTTTTGCATGATCTTCCACCCTCCAACATAAGTCGAAAAATCATCCTATCTCTTTTTCCGAACAGCATGACCAAAGGGAGAGGAAGAGAGCGTGCGGAACAATATCACATGCATATTGGCAAAATGACAAGAGCGAAACAAGAAGGAGAGAGAGCATGACAGAGCGCGCGTTTTTTTGACGGACAACGACATTTCTTCCCAAAGTATGTTTACAGTGAAAGCCTGCATTCCCTTTTCCCCCCCCTTTCAGCATGATGACGATGTTTTTATGTACATATGTATGTGTGTTCAATAAGTTGAACATTTTATATTTATGTATTTTTATTATAATTATTATTATTATTATGTATTTATTATAATTATTATTATTATGTATTTATTATAATGTATGTATTATAACCAATGTATATGCATACATATGTACATATGTATGTAAAATATCTTTCAATTATTGTCCAAAAAGAATAACAGAGCTATGTACATATGCATATCATGGCATCAGTTTGCATTTTCCACCCTTTTTAAACGTTACTTCAACTTTGAAAAATGTTTAAAATATTTTTTCGTATAGCATGGTACTGTTTTTAGATATTTGTCCTTTAGCATCATTCATTGCAAACAATTTGGCGTATAAATAACGTATATATGTCCAAAGAATAACAGAGCTATGCCTATTTTCCAGGTACCTTAACGGCATTTGAATTCCCGCCATTGTGAACGTTACTTCAACTTTGAAAATTTTTTTTAAATATTTTTTCGTATAGCATGGTACAGTTTTTTAGATATTTGTCCTTTAGGGGAATTCATTCTTAACAAAATGACGTATAAATAATACATATTGTTTAAAAAATAACAGAGCTATGCATATTTTTGATTTAACTTATCGACATTTGAACTCCCGCAATTTTGAACATTACTTCCACATTGAACATTTTTTAAAATGTTTTTTCGTATAATGGTAACTTTTTAAATGTTTGTCCTTTAGGGGCATTCATTTCTAACAAAATGACGAATAAATCATTTATATTGTCCAAAAGAATAACAGAGCTATGAATATTTTCCAGGCATTTGCATTCCCGGCATCAGCTTGCATTTCCCACCGTTTTGAACGTTAATTCAACTTTGAAAAATTTTTTAAAATATTTTTTTGGTATAGCATGGTACTGTTTTTAGATATTTGTCCTTTAGCATCATTCATTGCGAACAATTTGGCGTATAAATAATTTACATTGTCCAAAAGAATAAAAGAGCTATGCATATAGCGAGAGAGAGAGCGTGTGTAAGCATATCACATTTTAGCAACAAGACAATCCCCAGCTACCGCCTGCCCAAGTCAATAAGTTGAACGTTTTATATTTATGTATGAATGCATTTATTATAACCAATGTACACATGTACATAGTCAAAGTATATAGTGCCCAAAAGAAGAATCAGCCTCCACAGAGCAGGCGAATGCCCGTAGCGGCATTTTTTTATCTAGCATTTAGTTAAGCGACCTCCGCGCAAAATATTTAATAATTTAAAGTTAAATTAATCAACCTAAAGCGGGAAGGGGTACAGGCAGAGCGCCAGGCAATGCTGTAGATCAGCTATTCCCTCTGCCATCATTCCTTCATTTCGTTAAGCGACCTCCGCGCAAGCTATTTAATAATTTAAATTCAAGGGAGGCAAACTAAAGCGGGAAGGGGTATAGGCAGAGCGCCAGACAATTCTGTAGATCAGCTATCCCTCTCCCCTCATTCTTTCATTCCCTTTTTAACCAACCCCAACCAAGCGTAGCTCGTAAAAATGCTTTGCGCGCAAGCAAAAGAGAAAAAGCACGCTGCATCGGTGCGAATGAATGTTGAAGAGTAACGAAGTGTGCAATTAACTCCGCTCTCTTGTGCCCCTTACCCGACCTGTTCTGCTCGTAACTCGTAACTTATTTTCCTTACCCCCCCTTCACAAAAATAACTTAGATTCAGCAGCTTGTGCGTCCGCGTAAAAAATGCGCTAGCATTCACCTTTACATTTTATCATATTATTCCTATTTTTACTATTATTATTTTATCATATTATAACATAGCTTTACATTAAAGTTGGTCCGTCCGTCTTGTTTGTCGCTTAGTTCCCAGAGACTATAAAAGCTAGAGCAACTCAATTTTGTTTCCAGACTTGTGTGATGTCAGACTAATTTATGTATATCAACATATTTATATACACAAGTGTTTCATACACATTTCAAATAAAGTGTACATTGTATTTCTGCTTTTCATAATTCTTCACTTTCACTTCTTCTTCTTTTTTTTTTTCATTCTCGCAGATATCAAATTCATTATCGCAGATATCAGATATATCGTGCTCAAATAATTTTTACTAAAAAACGCTAATTTTCGCCATTTTATATTTATGTATTTTTTATTAAATTAATGATGCTAATTATTACAAACATCTAAAATTATTTATTATAATTATTATTATTAAAAATTTATTAAATGTATTTTTTTTTATTCGGCCATTCATTCGCGCACTCGGTGCATTAATGGGCAATTAATTTTTATTTGTCAAACCAAATGCCAATTGAAGCGTAAACATTTCAATAGATTCCCCGTATTTTTTCAGACGAACAGCATGCAAAATTATCCCCATAAACAATGCGTGTGGACGAGAGGCTCAATATATTCCCGCAAAAATTATATAGAAACTGTGCATTAGGGTCGAAGATGTAAATACCCTTGAAGAATAAGTATTGACTCTTTTTATGCTCTATAACGTATGGTCACGGAAAAACAGAAATGTACAATTCTCTTTCTTACCCAAAATGCTATTATCCCATTAGTTTTTCCTTGCTTGCTGCTCTTTTCGCACATGAGGTTCTGACGATTCGAATAGAGATACCGCACGACGTCTACGACGGCGAACCACGCACCGCACCGCGCCGAAACCATAAAAAAACAGGACATGTTATCCAAAAAATATTTTAAATACAGGGCACATTAATTTAGGTGAGGCATTTCCAAATTTATGAACACAAATTTTGAGAGTCATGATCCGCAGATTTGGAATTTACCTCACCCTATCAATTGAAATTCACTTGGAACGCTTCCCATTCCATCAAGAAAAAGGAACGAAATTTAGCGACTTTTCTTCCTAATTTCCAAGCACACATACACAACACACTGCTGAAACATGATGAAAAAAGCACATAAAAAAAATTATGCATAATATATTATGCCTATCTATGTCGATATCAAATATATAATAAACGTCAAGGATTGCCGCATTTCCCTCGCCGAATGCCATTTTTCGCCATATTGCCGCTTTCTTCGCCCCCGCCTTAAAGCAAGCACATTTTCTTGCATGCATATGCAACCACTTTTTGCACATTAATCACTGGACTGCAGTGCAGCACTACACTACACTTCATAAAAATACTGCGGAACACTTTATCCTTTTTTTTTTTCACTATTTTCCCCGATTTTTACAGATTAAAACGCGGCGGTGACTTGCAAACGCCCGCTGTGACCGGTTGAAAAAATTTAAGTGAGAGAGCGGCTCGCATGCGTGAGCGGCTTAGTGCTCGCTACCATGCACTCCTGTACTTGCTCATCCGCTCTCTCAACAGCTACTTTTGCTAATTGCTTGCACATTGGAAACTGACTCTCATTGAAATATATGCTTAAAAATTTTGAGTGTGGTTTCGTCACCTGTTGATGGGGGTGAAATGGTGTGAGTGGTTGTGAGAGCTGATGAAAATTACAATAACAATTATGCATTATGGAGCAGCGCACATCCGGCTTAGTTCTAGCATATTCCATGCTCTTTTCTTCTCCTCTTCGTTCACCATGACATAGCTCTGGAGATGATGGAATATTTTGGCTCGTCTACAACAGGCTTCAAAAATCATGAGAGTGGGTGGGTGGTGGAGAGTGTTGCCAAATCAGTGGAGCATGATGTTAAATGTAAAATTGCATTTCGCGTTTGTTTTGACGGGCAATTGCATTCGTTCCCCAAAATATGTTTACAGCGAAAACCTGCATTCCCTTTTTCCCACAGGGGGTCCAACAAAAGATGATGTTTGTATGTATGTGTGTTCACTCATTATGTATGTATGTACATATGTAATAAATAAATACATTCATACATAAATATAAAACGTTCAACTTATTGACTTGCCGGCGGTAGGTGGAGATGGCGTCACAGACAAAATGGACAAAGTCAAAAAGAACGAAAATGAAAAAAGTCAATTACCCGCGCGCCATTTATGTATGTTTTCCATATGTATGTACATATGTACACAAGTATTTCATACACATTTCCAATAAGTGTACATTGTATTTCTGTTTTCTCATAATTCTTCACCGACGCATCGGACAAAATCGAAGCAGAGCGTGAATCAGCATTGTCTAGCGCTCTGCCCATACCCCTTCCCGCTTTAGGTTCCCCTCCCTTGAATTTAAATTATTAAATAGCTGGCGCGGAGGTCGCTTAACTAAATGCTAGATACTCTAAAAGGCCGCTACGGGCATTCGCCTGCTCTGTGGAGGCTGATTCTTCTTTTTGGGCACTATATACTTTGACTATGTACATGTGTACATTGGCTATAATAAATACATTCATACATAAATATAAAACGTTCAACTTATTGACTTGGCAGGCGGTAGCTGGGGATTGTCTTGTTGCTAAAATGTGATATGCTTACACACGCTCTCTCTCTCGCTATATGCATAGCTCTTTTATTTCTTTGGACAATGTAAATTATTTATATGTCAAATTGTTAGCTATGAATGATGCTAAAGGACAAACATCTAAATACAGTACCATTCTATACGGAAAAATATTTAAAAAAATTTTCAAAGTTGAAGTAACGTTCAGAAGGGTGGGAAATGCAAGCTGATGCCGGGAATGCAAATTCCTGGAAAATATTCATAATCTGTTATTCTTTGGACAATATAAATGATTTATACGTCATTTTGTTAGAAATGAATGCCCTAAAGGACAAACATTTAAAAACAGTACCATGCTATACGAAAAACATTTTAAAAATGTTCAATGTTGAAGTAATGTTCAAAATTGGCGGAGTTCAAATGTTGCTAAGTTACCTGGAAAATATGCATAGCTCTGTTATTTTTTAAACAATTTGTATTATTATACGTCATTTTGTTAAGAATGAATGGATAAAGGACAAATATCTAAAAACTGTACCATACTATACGAAAAATATTTTAAACATTTTTCAAAGTTGAAGTAACGTTTAAAAGGGTGGAAAATGCAAGCTGATGCCATGATATGCATATGTACATAGCTCTGTTATTCTTTGGACAATATATGAAAAGTTATTTATACATACATAGTATGTATGCATATACATTAATATCTATAATACATACATTATAATAAATACATATTTAATAATAATAATAAATAATAATAATAAATAATAATAACAATTATAATAAAAATACATAAATATAAAATGTTCAACTTATTGAACACACATATGTACATAAAAAACATCGTCATCATGCTGAAAGGGGAGGGGAAAAGGGAATGCAGGCTTTCACTGTAAACATACTTTGGGAAGAAATGTCGTTGTCCGTCAAAACAAACGCGCGCTCTGTCTTGCTCTCTCTCCTCCGCGTTTTGCTCTTGTCATTTTGCTAATATGCATGTGATATTGTTCCGCGCGCTCTCTTTCTCACCCTTTGGTCCTGGTTTTCGGAAAAGAGACAGGATGATTTGTCGACTAATGCAGGAGGGTGGAAGATCATACAAAGGCATGGCAAAGCAGAGCATCGCGCATCTCTCTCATATTTAGAGGGCAGCTTAGAATATGTATGAATGTACATATGTAAATGCATATGTAGTCATGCGCATAGTCATATTCATGTAAATGCATGAAATTGTAAACAAATTGTTTACCAATTGCGTAGGTTGATTAAATTGTCTGACAATGTGGGAGGGAGAAAGATCATTGAAAAAGACATTTTCCGATAAAAAGACAAATAGGACGGCGCAATTCAACTCTCATTGTTAGGTGCAGCAGTTATGATTGCTGAAGGGGAAAACTAGGGAGAAAAGAGAGAGAGCGAGAGCAAAAGAAAGCGCGCGCGCGTGTCAGCCGTCGATGTTTTAGATTTCGCGTTTGTTTTGACGGGCAATTGCATTCGTTCTCAAAGCATGTTTACAGCGAAAACCTGCATTCCCTTTTCCCCACCCCTTCCAGCAAGAAGATGATGTTTGTATGTGTGTGTGATCACACATATGTATGTATGTACATTGGTTATAATAAATACATTCATACACAAATATAAAACGTTCAACTTATTGACTTGCCGGCGGTAGGTGGGAATGGCGTCACAGACAAAATGGACAAAGTCAAAGCAGAATGAAAATGAAAAAAAACAGCAATTACCTGGGCGCCATTTATGTATGTCAACATATGTACACAAGTATTTCATACACATTTCAAATAAGTGTACATTGCATTTCTGTTTTCTCTTAATTCTTCACCGACGCATCGGACAAAATCGAAGCAGAGCGTGAATCAAAAATTTAAGCGTATATACAATGTACACGCATTTGAAATTTGTATGAAATACGTGTGTACATACATACATATATGGATATAAATGGCGCGCAGCGTCTTTTCTTCTCGCTTGCGCGCAATGCTTACGAGCTCCGCTTGTTGGGATTTGTTAAAAAGGTAATGAAAGAATGAGGGAGAGGGAATAGCTGACCTACAGCATTTTCTGGCGCTCTGCCTATACCCCTTCCCGCTTTAGTTTCCCCTCCCTTGAATTTAAATTATTAAATAGCTTGCGCGGAGGTCGCTTAACGAAATGAAGGAATGATGGCAGAGGGAATAGCTGATCTACAGCATTGCCTGGCGCTCTGCCTATACCCCTTCCCGCTTTTTTTCCCCTCCCTTGACTTTAAATTATTAAATGGCTGGCACGGAGGTCGCTTAACTAAATGCTAGATACTCTAAAAAGGCCGCTACGGGCATTCGCCTGTGTGGAGGCTGATTCTTCTTTTTTGGGCACTGTATACTTTGACTATGTACATATTTACATTGGTTATAATAAATACATTCATACATAAATATAAAACGTTCAACTTATTGACTTGGCAGGCGGTCGGTGGGGATTGTCTTGTTGCTAAAATGTGATATGGTTACACACGCTCTCTATCTCGCTATTTGCATAGCTCTTTTATTCTTTGGACAATGTAAATTATTTATACGCCAAATTGTTAGCTATGAATGATGCTAAAGGACAAACATCTAAAAACAATACCATGCTATACGAAAAAATATTTAAAAAATTTTTTAAAGTTGAAGTTACGTTCAGATGGGTGGGAAATGCAAGCTGATGCCGGCAATTTAAACGCCGATAAGGTACCTAGAAAATATATGTATGTACATAGCTCTGTTATTTTTTGGACAATATTAATTATTTATATGCCGTTTTGTTAGCAGTGAATGATGCTAATGTACAAACATCTAAAAACAGTTACCATGCTATACGAAAAAAAAAAAATTTTCAAAGTTTAATTAACGTTCAAAATGGGAATTCAAATGCCGTTAAGGTACCTGGAAAATAGGCATAGCTCTGTTATTCTTTGGACAATATACATTATTTATACGCCAAATTGTTTGCAATGAATGATGCTAAAGGACAAACATCTAAAAACAATACCACGCCATACGAAAAAATATTTTAAACATTTTTCAAAGTTGAAGTAACGTTTAAAAGGGTGGAAAATGCAAGCTGATGCCAGGATATGCATAGCTCTGTTATCCTTTGGACAATAATTTAAAGATATTTATACATATGTACATATGTATGCATATACATTGGTTATAATACATACATATGTGTGAACACAATTGGCATACAAACATCATTTTCTCGCTGGACCAAGTAATTTCTCCTTTGCCTTTGGAAGTTAGCAGAAATTGGCTCGAATGATGCATTATTACCGTTCATGTGTGGATCGCTGTGATTTAGATACAACTTTGTAAAGTCCTCGTTGCTTACGTGTCTACTAGATTTTTTCCAGGCATATGCCGTTCAGGCTGTGACCAGAGTTTACACGCTTTGACACTGCTGCAAGCTGTTGGCGCTTTAGAGCTGTCGAGTTTAGAATATTTTCAAGCCTAGCCCTTTGGGAGGCAAGGCCGGTGCAACTCATTATAATGGCGAGCAGAACAAGGAACTCAACAAGAGCCATTAGAAGGCTGGTGCCAAGGAATACACTATACTGCTCCCGATACCAGGTGTCGAGATGGACCAGACATGATTCCATATGGCGCTCTCTCTCATAGGATAAATGATCCAGGGATTGACACTGAGACTCGTTTGCCGGCTTTGGATCTTCCAGTACACAGAAACTTAATGGAACAGGCCAATTGGTTTGCCCATAGCTTTGAAGACGCCATAACGATGTGTCGTAGTCCAACGAACTTTTCATCCCGCAGCAGCCAAAGCGAGTTTGTGCCAAGTCCATGGCATTGGTGTACTGCTCGTGTCCCGGTACACCATAATAGGTCTGCAAGGACTTTATCATCTGACTCTCATCTAGGTTAATGCCTAAGCAGTGGGGCCAGAGAGTGATAGCCAAGCATGTAACGGACTCAGTTAAGAGTAAAGCCACGACGCTTAAGGAATGGGAGATACTGAAAAGCAGTAGGTATGCAGGCAACATTCCAAAATCCTGCAAGAGATACCAGCACCACAATAAATCCTGCAATAGCCAGTCCCAGAGCTATGTAGTAGAGCAATGTTTGTGGTAATGCATTAAAACGGTCGGCTAGAAGTCTGGACAGCAAAATGCGCTTGTTATCGGTAAACAGGTAGCATCCGGCTACAATAAGTGAAATATACAATACAATGTAAGTAAGTGCATCGATTTAATGAAAAAAATATGTGAACGTTTTTCCTCTGAAATATTGAAAATTTGGGTCCTGCATTAAATGGCATAGTAGCAAAGAGCATCTGCGTTATATTGTTCGTTGGAAATAAAATGGAAAAGTTATTCGCTCACGCTAATTTACATTACCGCTGGTAATTTTCTCTCTCTGCTTACCCTTCCACATTCTAAGCTGCCCTCTAAACAGGAGAGATGCGCTATGCTCTGCTTTGCCATGCCTTTGTATGATCTTCCACCCTCCCGAATTAATCGACAAATCAACCTGTATCTTTTCGAACAGCAGGCCCAAAATGAGTGAGAGAGAGTGCATAACAATATCACATGCAACAAGACAGTCCCCACCTACCGTCAGCCTAGTCAATAAGTTGATTGTTACATTTATGTAAATATGTATGTATGTATTATAACCAATATACATACATATGTACATATGTATGAACAATGTTTGTCCTTTAGGGGCATTCATTGCCAACAAAATGGCGTATAAATAATTTTTTTGTCAAAAGAATAACAGAGCTATGCCTATTTTTTCCGTAACTTAACGGCATTTAATTCTCGGCATCAACTGCAGCAGCTCCAGCCACCACGCTCCTCATCGGCACCGGTGGGCCTGCCACCGCTACCCCGCGCCACTTTGGCATCATCTGACGCGGCTCCAGCCTCCCTGCGCCTCGACGGCATCACGTGCTGCGGCTTCTACATCCACCCACCAATTCCCACCCAGTGTCCCACCATTTTGAACGTGGAAAAATAAACTTTATCCACTGAACCCTCTCTCTAGTTAACCTTTTGAATAATTTGAATAGCGCGGGCCAAGCTAATTTTAAAACATAGAGTAAAACAAATAAATACTTTTCGCCAATAAACAATTTGCCATCGGTGTGAGCGGGGATTTATCAATCAATCAATCAGATAGCAGATTAAAAAATACCTTCTCATCGATTTTTCATGTTATCACCTCACACATTTTCCTGATATTTCAGTCATTTTGACGACCATTTATCTGATTAACTTAAATGCAGCTCATGTAATTCATCCCAATTTCAAGGTTTTTTCGGCGCAACACAAACATCAAGGGGATAAAAGACAAATTATTTATTTACATATGTTTTATATCTTAAAATGAGTCTTTGAAATGGTTTTGCAAACATATAAATACAGAAGTCAGCTTAAATATCATTCATTTCCATTGTCTTAATGTCCTTAATGTGCATATACATACATATGTATGTATGTATGTATGTATGTATGTATGTATGTATGTATGTATGTATATACATATGTATCTAGATAGCTGCAAGACACGTCGCCGCTTCACATTGCATTGATGTTTAAAATCTAAATAAAACATTATAATTAAATATATTATGTACTTTGTGTGTTGAATAGTAAGTAAAGTCAAATCTTTAGTACATACCATCTCTCAGCGTAGAGTCTCAAAAGTTAAACCAAGTAATTTCTCCTTTGCCTTTGGAAGTTAGCAGAAATTGGCTCGAATGATGCATTATTACCGTTCGTGTGTGGATCGCTGTGATTTAGATACAACTTTGTAAAGTCCTCGTTGCTTACGTGTCTGCTAGATTTTTCCAGGCATATGCCGTTCAGGCTGTGACCAGAGTTTACTCTGAGTTTCACCTCTGGGTCATATACGTTTTCGACAAGAACACGCTTTGACACTGCTGCAAGCTGTTGGCGCTTTAGAGCTGTCGAGTTTAGAATATTTTCAAGCCTAGCCCTTTGGGAGGCAAGGCCGGTGCAACTCATTATAATGGCGAGCAGAACAAGGAACTCAACAAGAGCCATTAGAAGGCTGGCGCCAAGGAATACACTATACTGCTCCCGATACCAGGTGTCGAGATGGACCAGACATGATTCCATATGGCGCTCTCTCTCATAGGATAAATGATCCAGGGATTGACACTGAGACTCGTTTGCCGGCTTTGGATCTAGATAGGCCAGTGGCTGTGGTGCATTTTCCAGTACACAGCAATGAATGATGGAACAGGCCAATTGGTTTGCCCATAGCTTTGAAGACGCCATAACGAAAATGTCGTAGTCCAACGAACTTTTCATCCCGCAGCAGCCAAAGCGAGTTTGTGCCAAGTCCATGGCATTGGTGTACTGCTCGTGTCCCGGTACACCATAATAGGTCTGCAAGGACTTTATCATCTGACTCTCATCTAGGTTAATGCCTAAGCAGTGGGGCCAGAGAGTGATAGCCAAGCATGTAACGGACTCAGTTAAGAGTAAAGCCACGACGCTTAAAAAGTAGATACTGAAAAAGCAGTAGGTATGCAGGCAACTAGCCCAAAATCCTGCAAGAGATACCAGCACCACAATAAATCCTGCAATAGCCAGTCCCAGAGCTATGTAGTAGAGCAATGTTTGTGGTAATGCATTAAAACGGTCGGCTAGAAGTCTGGACAGCAAAATGCGCTTGTTATCGGTAAACAGGTAGCATCCGGCTACAATAAGTGAAATATACAATACAATGTAAGTAAGTGCATCGATTTAATAAAAAATATGTGAACGTTTTCCTCTGAAATATTGAAAATTTGGGTCCTGCATTAAATGGCATAATAGCAAAGAGCATCTGCGTTATATTGTTCGTTGGAAATAAAATGGAAAAGTTATTCGCTCACGCTAATTTACATTACCGCTGGTAATTTTTTCTCTCTGCTTACCCTTCCACATTCTAAGCTGCCCTCTAAACAGGAGAGATGCGCTATGCTCTGCTTTGCCATGCCTTTGTATGATCTTCCACCCTCCCGAATTAATCGACAAATCAACCTGTATCTTTTCCGAACAGCAGGCCCAAAGGGAGTGAGAGAGAGACTGCATAACAATATCACATGCAACAAGACAGTCCCCACCTACCGTCAGCCTAGTCAATAAGTTGATTGTTACATTTATGTAAATATGTATGTATGTATTATAACCAATATACATACATATGTACATATGTATGAACAATGTTTGTCCTTTAGGGGCATTCATTGCCAACAAAATGGCGTATAAATAATTTTTATTGTCCAAAGAATAACAGAGCTATGCCTATTTTTTAGGTAACTTAACGGCATTTAATTCTCGGCATCAACTGCAGCAGCTCCAGCCACCGCGCTCCTCATCGGCACCGGTGGGCCTGCCACCGCTACCCCGCGGCACTTTGGCATCATCTGACGCGGCTCCAGCCTCCCTGCGCCTCGACGGCATCACGTGCTGCGGCTTCTACATCCACCCACCAATTCCCACCAGTGTCCCACCATTTTGAACGTGGAAAAATAAACTTTATCCACTGAACCCTCTCTCTAGTTAACCTTTTGAATAATTTGAATAGCGCGGGCCAAGCTAATTTTAAAACATAGAGTAAAACAAATAAATACTTTTCGCCAATAAACAATTTGCCATCGGTGTGAGCGGGGATTTATCAATCAATCAATCAGATAGCAGATTAAAAAATACCTTCTCATCGATTTTTCATGTTATCACCTCACACATTTTCCTGATATTTCAGTCATTTTTGACGACCATTTATCTGATTAACTTAAATGCAGCTCATGTAATTCATCCCAATTTCAAGGTTTTTTTTTCGGCGCAACACAAACATCAAGGGGATAAAAGACAAATTATTTATTTACATATGTTTTATATCTTAAAATGAGTCTTTGAAATGGTTTTGCAAACATATAAATACAGAAGTCAGCTTAAATTATTTTGTTTCCATTGTCTTAATGTCCTTTTAGCATATACATTCATATTATGTATTGTCTTAATGTCCTGTATGTATGTATGTATGTATGTATGTATGTATGTATGTATGTATGTATGTATATACATATGTATCTATATAGCTTCAAGACACGTCGCCGCTTCACATTGCATTGATGTTTAAAATCTAAATAAAACATTATAATTAAATATATTATGTACCTTGTGTGTTGAATAGTAATTAAAGTCAAATCTTTAGTACATACCATCTCTCAGCTTAGAGTCTCAAAAGTTAAACCAAGTAATTTCTCCTTTGCCTTTGGAAGTTAGCAGAAATTGGCTCGAATGATGCATTATTACCGTTCGTGTGTGGATCGCTGTGATTTAGATACAACTTTGTAAAGTCCTCGTTGCTTACGTGTCTGCTAGATTTTTCCAGGCATATGCCGTTCAGGCTGTGACCAGAGTTTACTCTGAGTTTCACCTCTGGGTCATATACGTTTTCGACAAGAACACGCTTTGACACTGCTGCAAGCTGCTGGCGCTTTAGAGCTGTCGAGTTTAGAATATTTTCAAGCCTAGCCCTTTGGGAGGCAAGGCCGGTGCAACTCATTATAATGGCGAGCAGAACAAGGAACTCAACAAGAGCCATTAGAAGGCTGGCGCCAAGGAATACACTATACTGCTCCCGATACCAGGTGTCGAGATGGACCAGACATGATTCCATATGGCGCTCTCTCTCATAGGATAAATGATCCAGGGATTGACACTGAGACTCGTTTGCCGGCTTTGGATCTAGATAGGCCAGTGGCTGTGGTGCATTTTCCAGTACACAGCAACTTAATGGAACAGGCCAATTGGTTTGCCCATAGCTTTGAAGACGCCATAACGATGTGTCGTAGTCCAACGAACTTTTCATCCCGCAGCAGCCAAAGCGAGTTTGTGCCAAGTCCATGGCATTGGTGTACTGCTCGTGTCCCGGTACACCATAATAGGTCTGCAAGGACTTTATCATCTGACTCTCATCTAGGTTAATGCCTAAGCAGTGGGGCCAGAGAGTGATAGCCAAGCATATAACGGACTCAGTTAAGAGTAAAGCCACGACGCTTAAGAAGTAGATACTGAAAAAGCAGTAGGTATGCAGGCAACTAGCCCAAAATCCTGCAAGAGATACCAGCACCACAATAAATCCTGCAATAGCCAGTCCCAGAGCTATGTAGTAGAGCAATGGTTGTGGTAATGCATTAAAACGGTCGGCTAGAAGTCTGGACAGCAAAATGCGCTTGTTATCGGTAAACAGGTAGCATCCGGCTACAATAAGGGAAATTCCGCAAAGCTAAAAAGATATACAATACAATGTAAGTAAGTACATTCGATTTAATAAAAAATATGTGAAAGTTTTTCCTCTGAAATATTGAAAATTTGGGTCCTGCATTAAATGGCATAGTAGCAAAGAGAATCTGCGTTATATTGTTCGTTGGAAATAAAATGGAAAAGTTATTCGCTCACGCTAATTTACATTACCGCTGGTCAGCAGACCGTAACGAAACCGACATAGTTATGTTGGGTACACTGAATAGAATACAGGCTAAAATTTAAAACCTTTAAATGAAAAGTGGAAATTATCATACCATTTACTAGAAATAGTGAAATGCAATCTGGTTTAATATATGCAAACAAGTACACGCACGCATACGTCGTACATACATATGAACATATGTACATATGAACAAGATGTAAAGCTGGTTTTGTTTCATTTTCACAAGATTGTACATTGATAATAATGTACTAATTTAACTTTAACGTAAAGAGTTTTCCAAAACTTACCAGAAATAAAATATTGCAGAAATTAAGGAAGAACTTGTAATTGAAACAGAGTTTCATGTTTAACTTTTAGAGTTTTTTTTTCGGTTGATGAACCAATCAATTAGACTGTGTACATTGTTTACAGCATAAAAACGATAATCGACGACTATTGTGTACTGCATGCTTTTAAAGTCAGAGGGTCAAAGCTTTTGAAAAGAGAAAAACGTAATTATTTTTATCCGACGTGTCTTGCTTATCTGAATAAAAACTGAACAGTGGAGAGATTACAAAGCAAATTGTGGTAAGTTCAAAGCAAATGCGAGATACTCCAGAGAGTCGAAACTATAATCGTCTCTTCTTTTGTTGAACTCCCCCTCATTCGCTCTCTATCTGCAACCAAATGGAACCACTTGTAAACAATAGGTAATTTACCACACATGAGCTGGGCTGAGGTGAATATGGCACATAGAACTTGATGAGCTGCTTATATCTATAACCGCGAGGGTTGATTTATAAATTCAAAATCGTTTTTTCATATGTACAGCAAGGTTTTTTTCATACATAAATCTCCCCATCTGGCAGTAATATTACTTTTTGGGTTCATCTGGCAGCCTTTCTAGAGCATTACATCAACATCGGTTTTCCATATGTACGGCAAGGTTTTTACCATACATAAATCGCTCCATCTGGCAATAATATTACTTTTTGCGTGCATCTGGCAGCCCTTTTATATCATTACCAATGCGAAATTAGGTAGCCCTATGCGTGCAGCGAAATTCAAACTGTCTTGGCGTTTCAGAACGCAACGTGTGCCCTTCAGCTTAATAATTATTAATTAATTATATAAAGGGGTAATCTTAAATCACATTATTTAGTTGAGCCCTATCTATTTTAAAATAAAGAAAATATATAATATTCAGGTCTACAGTTAATATAAATACTACGATATAAATTTTATCGAGAGAAATCTTCCTACAACCCAAGGGTGGCGTTATAGCATAGAGTGTTTTACGTTTTCGACTTCACTAGATATGCTCCCCAGCCTAAAAGAGTTATAGAAATATTTCCTAGGAAACACTTTGGGAGATAACTGTTTATCACTCAAAGAGTTCTCGGAAGTCAAACCCACGCAACATTGAAATAAAATAAAACACAGTTAAGAGACTGCACAAGAGTGATTGGGTCAAAAGGAGTTATTGAGCACCAAGAAAAGGGTCGCAGTAGTAGAATTCAGTCATGCAGTCGAATGGCGAGTCTGGCGTCGTCTCCTGCGTGGGAAAGGCAAACTGTGAGTTTCCTTGGTCTAAAAATATAATAAATTATGTGTGGTCACAAAAGGTTGCGCACAAGGAAACCGATAGGACAATGCAAGACAATTATAGATTGTCAGAGGAGCCTTTGAGTTTTAGAGAAACTGCCAAAATTCGCATCGAGGTACACAAAAGCGTTGCCAAAGGATTGCTCCTTCTGCTGGCAGTTGTGTAATTTACGGTCACTCGGAATCATACTGACCAGCATTTTAAGCAGCTGCTTTCCGACTCACAGCGTGGTTGCACCACACGCCCTTTTCCTGCACGTGATCAGTATCCTTTTGAATCCTTTTAATGCATTATGTCAGTATTTTAAATTACAAATCTATGTGGCATAGACAATTGTATTCTGAATTGAACTTTTTAATAATCACTATTTGGCGGCAGTTCGCAGTGATATGTACTCAAGATAAGATAAAAGAAGAATATGAATAACATAAATATATATATAAATATACATATGTATATGTACATATATGTAAATATAGTAAGAAAGAGAAAATCATAGATGCAAAATGGGGTTTTAAACGGTTATTCAGATTTCTGTGCAAAGAACGTATAAGACATTTTATTTAGACACATTTATGTGCCATGAACATCCACATAGGCAGCGCAGCTGACAGGAAATCGAAAGACAAATTAACTCGAGTTTTTCTTCAAGTCGCGACCTGAGACTTTCGTTGCACATTAGAGTTTTATTTTTACAGTCTTTGACATTTTTTTAATGAATTTTGGCTGCATTTTCAGAGAGGCATACAAATTTGTTGAAAGGGGAGCAACATCAAAACGTAGCGGTGCGAGTGTATAGCAGATGTGTGACTTAAGTTGTTGGTAGTTTTGAGTGCGTGGGTTGTCCTTTTTTCAAGAAGAAAAGCCATACACTCTGGCCCTAGGCGTAGAACATGCGACGGGATATAACATATGGCTTGTAGGCTATATACCCCATCCTCCAAAAAGGGCGAGGTGGGATTTGGTCCGCTACTTTTTATTAGAGATACAATTTTAAGCTTCATTTTCTTGTTTTTATGTGCTGGACATTATTCGCTTTTCCACATCCTACATCTTTTCCTCCAGCAGAATCGTCGCTAGGATACCCTTTATACTTCTTTGGAGACAGCCTCCTGTTACTTGATGCCTTGTTAACTTTCATCTGCGGTACCAGCAAACGATGTTGTGATGGGGCAAGATTTCGACTTGTTTTAGCTTGTTTTCCAACGAATGTCCTTTCCATCTAATGAAAGGAAAAGTACGCCTTCGTTTTACAATTTTTTTTGTTCATTTAAGTTTTTTTTTTAGCTTGCTGGGTACTATTTGTTGTCGATTATTTTTGGGGTGTGGGGATGAGTCCAGTGAATGGTATTTGCTTTCATGTTGCTTAGAGTTTATTAGCTTTAAGAAGCTCGGGGAGTGTGACTAGGCAGCCATTGGGCATTCTTTTCGGGGCTTTGTGTTACCTGGGATATCAGGTTCCTTTGATAATAAAGCAGTTATCACAAGGACAACTAGCCATTAAAGAAACAAATTTAATATTATAGGAACTGAAAAATAAAGATTTAGGGTTTTCTCTTTATAGATTTACTATATATATGAAAAAACGTAAATCCAATCTTAATATTTTTTAAAATCATGTTTTATTTACGAGAAACCCAGACAATGTTTGCCCTGATATTTTGATTGGACAGGCAACGAAATGGGTTGCCATTTTCGCCTGCTATTTTATTTGAATTTTATTTGTACGAATTTCCAACGTTTTGCATTTTTTTTTTTTTTGAGCGTTTTGCATTTTTTTCCAAGTTCTCAGCCAGATTTTCAAATAAATGTATAGGGCACGCCACTGGAAAACCACTTTAAACTGGAAATTTATTCCTGGAACTCGTATAGTGTACCTGCTCATAGTACTGACACATATTCTTCGTGTTGATTTCTGTTTTATCTGTCTTCGTTTCCTATTCTACATCTGAGCCTAAGTGTGAGTTCCTTATACTCCTCCTAAAGGCGTGCCATTGTCGCAGCTCATAAAAAGCAACAACTAGTCAGCTCTGTGTGTTTGAATAAAAAATTTATGCGGTGGTTGGCAGACAGGAGACAGGACTTAGACATGTGTCCTTTATAAAAACTGACAGTAGAAAATAGTGTAAGAATGAGAGGATACTGGATTTTATGCGATAGCTTAAGTTGGCTAACAAATTTTCATAAGCACACCAGCCGCCCCATTTCTTCCGTACTCTCAGAACACTCAAAATTATTAGCCGGTGTTTTTTGTTTTGTTGGGGTTTAGGTTTAACAGGTCTTAGGTGCTTTTTATATGGGAAAAAGAATGGGCTAGCTTGAGACTAAAGTGGCATAATGGTCACTTAACTGAATTTGCTTTTACTGCAAGGAAGAAATGAGTCACTAAGAGTATTAACTTTATATATGTGCATAAGTATGTATGTACATATACTATACATATGTACATTTTCGACGTAGTTCAGGTTACGGCATATTCGGTGAGCCTTGAGAGTTAGCTGTACCAATTTCATTTGTTAGCAAAACCTCAGATAATCCTCCTAACCCATAGTGCGGTGTCCTTCCCGGAACAAAGTGTATATAGTCCTGTTTAAAATTTCAAAAAGAATACGCCGCAACAGTTGTATTTAATATTTACGGTGCAAAGCCTTAAGACTATAAATTAGGTAAGCTGTTTGTTAGCTGTGCAATGGTTCAAAGGTAACATTGTCTCCAAATGTAAGGTGGTATGACTGGATTTTCTTTGTTTTCTAAGTAACACTTGTTTCCGAGGCGTATAGGATTGCCGCCCAATGCCAGTGGTTTTGCAAATAAATTACGATAGAATTGTTGTTTAAACAGTGTTGAAAGAACAGTAGTAAAATATAATAAATCGTTTTTTCTAAACTAGTTTTAAAATACTTTTTATGTCACTTTTTCTATTAAGAAATAACAATTGAAAGTGAATCATAGAAACTAAGAACCTGCTTGGAACCGTCGCTTCGGTAGGAAAACGATGAATCCCTGATTTTTCCATTGTGCAAGGAAACTTATCAAGTTGCGAACAACATACAAGAAAATGCCAATAAATCAAGACACCTACAAGAAAAGAAAAAGGATAAGTAGTTAAAGAAAAGGGGAACGATCGTAAATAATTGAGACGCGGCATTGAAAATCAAACAACTATAAATCTCGGTAAAGAGACTCAGACACAAGGCATTCAAGAATTTACTCGATTTTATAGGGTTTTTGGTACATTAACACGAAGACAATCACTGAAGAAAGTAGGATGCACAGAAGAAGGAATAGAGGTAGAGTAACATGTTGCTTTCAGAGAGCATGTATGTATAGGTGCAAAACTCTTCAAGCTTCACTTTTTTATTTAAATATATCTGAATCTATAATATATATACCTATGTACATATATACATAAATACATAAATGTATGAGAAATTATTTGGTTGATACTTTCACTATCGATTAAACGTCATAAAAGAAAATAAATAAATCCTCTAGGCTGCATACAACCTCAAATTAATCCCGTATTCTGTTCTGTACGTTCCACACGACCAGAACAGCTGTCGCCTTGCCTTAAAGATCCCGTTTCGGTACTACAAAATTCCTTTGCTATTTGCATGCAATCGATGTATGTACTATATTCTTACAGCCTTGCATCCCTTATCAAATTCTATAGGATTGTCCCAAACTCAAGGTGTACATAAGGGATTATGCATATTGGCGTGCGCTTCCTTTCAGCTACTGTAGATCGATCTCTAGCTACACACAACACAACAAATAATGATTATACAAGAAACGTTTCACCCTCTGTCAGCTAAAGAAAAATACAAAGATGCATAAGAATTTTCAAGTGTCGCCCACAACGATTGTGGTAACATTTGCTATGATTTGGGTAAAAGAGATGCTTCTTATTCTTCCATTTGTAGACACAGATGTGAGGAATGCAATGGTAATGAAATGGAACGTGACTAAAGAATTAAGTATATTTTATATTATGTTTTAGCTTTAGCTTCTCTCTCTAATCGATATTTTTATGACGTTTGCATCAAAAATTATATCGCTAAACAACCTTTACATTTACCGAACCGAACGCCTTACCAGCGTGTGTATGACTGTTCAGATGAGAATGTAATTTCAAGATTGGGGTAATTGAGTCTTTATTTTGCAGAAAAATATGAGCTAAAATGAGCAAATATGGCCATAGTTTCAGAGTCATTGCGCCATCTTGTGATAGTATCAATGTAGTATCTTTTTGCGATTAAAAAAATTTGTTCACCTTAATTGATTTCAGAAAAAGAAAATATGTGACGTCATATGGTGGTTCTCACACGCTTTTAAAGGGGTGACCAGTTCAAGTGGCCACTCCAAAGATATCCCTTTGGAGTTGGGGAAGAGCGCCAACTGTTCGTGTTTGTAATTCGAATTTAATGGGATACCTATTATTTGTTTGTTTACAGGCTTAACCATTTTTTGGGTTTCTGTGTATTGAGCCGAACATGAAAGTCTACAAATAACATTTTTCCCATTAGTTGGGGTAAAATTAAAAAGAAATATAAAAATAGTTATAAAAGAGAGGCTTACGGCTGGGGGCATTTGTATTGCTTGTGGACATGCGATCATAATGTTCTGAATGTAAAAGGGTTGAATTCCTTACGGTACATAAAAAAGGGATAGGTCTTAGGTGTGGTTTTTTGTAACTCTTCTATTGATAATAGGTAAACATTTTAAATGTAGTCTGGACTTATTCCCCACAATAACTTATTATGAATCAAAGTTGGATGAATTCGCTTGTCAAATCAAAGTCATTTTCTGGCGGGGAAACCAATTTAAATAAATACCCGCATCAAACACGTTGCGGGACGATAAGAAATTTTTATTAATAAAACGCCAAAAACGGTAAAGACAGCGACGATCCTTTAAATGCCTTCGCGTGACAAACGCAAACTGTCAGCACCAGGGAACTTTCTCTTTTTTCTCCCTCTCGTGCTGTAAATTTAAACGGAACCAATACAATTTGGGTGCCCAAAATTATATGAACATGCCATAAATCAAGCGGAAATGTTAGCTCGATGATTTCGCGTTATAAACAGGGAACTTTTTGTAGGTAAAAAGTTCTCTTTGTTTATGTAGTGTCGAACTTAATAGTGTCCAGCCCACAAGGCGTCATATGCGTTAACGGTTTCCTGCTTTTCTTGCCCGCATTACTCACAAAAAAAGAACAAATCCCAAATATGTCTAGTACTTTTAGGCCATTAATCAAACTATCTCACGGGAACATCACACACAAGGAGAGCAAAAAGTCAAGAATGGGAAATGAGAGTTTTTGTATCTTATAGTGACAGATATTTACTTGGGGCTTGGTAAGTCCAGAAAAAGGACAGCCATTCAGTTTTTTTTTTTTAGCATATTAGGATGGTCCCAGAAGCAAACGGAGAAAATTGTGAAACTTCTTAGCTGCCTGTTTTTTTTTTCTATGAAGAGGGAAAACAAAAACAAATAAATTTGTTTTCGGCGCTGTGTTTGGAAATGTTTTATCCAGTGGGGATTTTGATTGGGTCTGATGAGAAGCTCTTTTAATGTATTGTGTAATAATGGGGTTTGGTCTAGAAAGGAACTTATTTGGGCACATTTTTTTAATAATTTAAGTTTTTGTATTTAAAAAAATCAAATTCTTGCATATTTTCTGAGAAAACGCTACTGTATTTGCCATATTTCCTCATTATCAAAGCGCTTAAAAGCTAAAAGTCCAGAAAATTGGAAAAAAGCCCTAACCCAAACGCATTTATAGGTCTAGTCATCGATAAAACTTTTGGATAACGCAAGTAATATGGTAAAAAATGAAGTCAGGAATACAATCAAATGATACGAAGGTTATTTCGGTTTGTCCGTGCTGGACAACTCGGATGGACATCTCGCCAAATAAAAAATCACATTAGAAACACGCGTCGCCGTCAACAGCCATAGACAAAAAAGAGGGTCTCCCTAGCCATGTAATAAATGATCTATGTAATTGACTTATATGGCAAAGCCTCGGCGCAAAAGTTTAGGAAAAATGTGTTTATCTAAGAAAGTGACCCAAAACCAACCACCACATACTTCACTCCACTACTTCCACCCTACAATCATCACACCAACTGACCAACCCACAAGAGTTGTGGCAATTTTTTTAGGCAAATTTCGATTGTTGTCGTAGTAGAAGTTGATTGCAGGGAGAGGAAAAGGGAGCAGATAGTACGTAAATTTGCGTTCAGCACTATAAGGGTGTAAATAAAAATATTAACGTTAAATCCCAAACACACGTCCAGAAAACTTCTCCCGCACCAATCTTCCATCACATCTTGGGACAAACTTCCCAACATTTGCCTTGTGTGTCATTGGGGAGCATATGCATTAGCATGTTGTTCGAATTGTTGGCGATGAGGGTTTCCTTTTTCTTCTGTTTTCGACGTTGCCATTCAAATTGAGTAATCACTTGGGGAAAAAATATTCTCTTTTTGTGCAGATTCAACTAAAGATGTATGTATTTATAGAAGTAATAGGAGTAATTGAATCAAGACCTTATAAAAAAAAAAAAAACATTGAAACTATTTTCCAAGCCTTAAAAACTTATATTTTGTAAATATACTATGGCATCTTTTTATATTTTGACTTACTATATATTGTTTGATATCCAAATCGAACCACAATCCGTTTTTTTGAAAAAGGCTGTACAAAAAGGTTTAGAACCAATGCATGACTTTACTAAAATGAATTACAAATATACACATATTAAAGGCGGAGTTGCCTGAATTCTCTGGGGACATTTTGTGTCGTGTACCTTTAAAATACATCAGTTTTAAGCCACCCATATCGACGGGTCAGCGGACTCTTCAGACTAAGCAAACACTTCCTCTGACTTTTGTTACTTGCAAAAAAAAATGTAATTATAACAATCCAGGGGAACTATACTTTGGCAGCATCTTCAAAATGTCTTGCATTGCCCAATTAAGGCTTTGGAATTTGCAACGTCATGGATAAGGTTCTAGGCATCAGAACAGCGAGCAGAACTGTTTTTTTAATTCCTCTGACTTGAATCGTATTTTTATTTGGCAAGTCACAGTTACGCAAAAAATATTTGTCCATTCTATATGTTTTGATGATTTCTAATACATCACGATTTGGGAACACATTGATAGGATTATAGTATTTTGCACGATGTTTTGAATTGTTCGAGGCATAATTTCAATATATTTTCAAGGACCTATAGTTGATATCTTTGGCATTTTTGAAACTTTTTTGGGATTGGATCTAAAAATATTATTTCAAGGACATAATTATGATTATATAGGAGGAGGAGCAGACAAATACTTTTAATAGGTTTTTAAATGAGTAAGGACGCTTTGTCCTGTACAGGAATCCTATACCATATGACTACACGTTTAATCATCAGTTTCTCATCTCACATTTTTTCACGCAAGTCTATTAAACGAAAATATTCTCTGCCTGCATTTCAAACTCATTTCGTTGTCCCGAACTGTCCCCTTTTTGCATAATGCAGGGAACCTCTCGTCCCCTTTCCACTTTCGTTTCTCTTGTGCATCATAACATTAGAAATAGGGGATTCTTTTTACTTTGAATGTTGTATTTATTTGGCACGAAAATGGGAAGAGGAAAATATGAGATTGGAAAACATGCAAATGGCGCGCCGAAACTACTAGCACAAAGCGTTGGCCTGCAAAAGCAATGTTTGGACGAAGCGCCAGACTCCTCACTCGCACACTTCCAAAAAAGGATATGCATGGATATGCTGCCGTTGCATGCAATCAGTCACAGAAATGCCGGCCTGGCCTTTTGTTTGCGGCCTGAATGAAGCCGAAGGGAATACAAAATCATCCACAGAAACGAAAGGAGGACCATAGTCCTCCGTTTGGGGTCATCGTGAGGTCAGCAACGGTATTTTCGTGCCATTGTTGACAAGGGATGCAGCTCACACATACATACGTACATACCAACATATGAATATTATGCCTGCTTTTTGAAGAAATTTAACATTTTGTTCCCTTTTTTTTTGTATATCTTCTTTATATGTTGAAAAATGTTATGTTGCTTTTTAAAACTATTTTTTATATACGACCATGCAAACGAGGATTTAGGGAGGATGCTTCTGCCACGCGACGTGTTGAATATAAGCATCGGGAGCGTGCCAAAGACCGTGTGTGCCTTTCACCTTTCACTCTTCTTTCATTCCGCCCTGAAATTTTTGTATTCTTCCTTTATTTATTCTATAATCGTAGCTGCATATGTTGCGTAAATTGATATGCCACATCCTTGATCCTGGACTCATGTGGGTGGGTGGGCTAAGCATTAAAACCTATGTATGCACATATGTATATACTCTACTCGTGCCACAATGTGCGCCATTTTTATTTAACCCCACAGTATGAGGGGTGAAACTTAAACGGGGTGGGTACCCATTGGCCAAAGGGGTGGGCACTATGCATATGCGGCGTTTATTTGTTGTCCAAACGGGTGGGTATTTTGCATATTTTTGTAAGGGTTGATAACTCAACAGCCAAACGTTCACATCTACATAGACATAGTACAAATAGTATTGTAAGCATATATAAAACTGAATATTTTTCGATTCTGTGACTCAACTGCTGAGTTTTCAGCCATTATGGTTATAAAATTGGAATTTAGAGACATATCTTTATCCCTTAAAAACTCTATTAAACTTTAAAACACTGAATAAATAAGTTATTAGTTTATCAGTTCCGCAATGATTTACTAATAGGCCAGACGATTCCAAAAATTCCATCCACAATCCACATTTCATACATCATAAAGAAAAAGGAAAGCTAAAAATATACAAAAAAAAAAAAAAACTTAAAACTAAAAAGACACAATCTGCAAAAGGCACCGAAAGCACGCGACAGAAGCGAGCGATTGGTTGTGAGGGGTCACACACTCGATAAAAAGATGCTGCTCTCGAGCTAAAGGTTGAGGTCTATTAAAAATCCTATTAAAAAGACGCACACAGCACACACAAAATATGAACAACAAACAAGCAAGACGGATCGACGAAGAGGCACAAGCGCATTAAGATTTACCTATAAAAATACAAAAAATAGGTAGGCAACTGCAGATGAGATAAGACACAAATTCGAAACGATAGGGCGGATGACTGACGATATGAGAAACGTTTGCCCGGCACGAGATCCAGGAGAATCGGGGAAGGAAGCTGCGTCTTTTTAGGAGCATAAAAAGTGAGCTGAGCGCAACTCGCTTGAGGGTAGCACGCGACGAAGATCCTGATCCTTCTTTCGCCGCTGACATACCTGGCAAACGTTCCTTCCTGCGGCAATGCACTTTGTCTTCCCCGATTCGGTATTCCGTTTATTTTTCTCCTTGGTTTTTTTAGAAACAGCTGCCATGCGACTGGCGCATTCCATTTCTGGGGCGGCGACATTTTTAAAGTGTTCATTAGTCGCACATTTACATATCCAAATTGTCAACATGCCAAAGAGACGGAAGAAGAAAAACTTGGGGGGGAACGCGTGCCTTGTGGTTTTTAATTGCTTTCTGCTTGAAGGGGGTGGAGGATGCTGCTGGGATGCTGCTTCTGCCACTGAGGATTAATGTGCTGCACACATCGTTTGACAGTCGAGTGTTTTTGACTGCAAGCGTCTCCCCTATTACCCAACAGTCCCCACGCTCAACTCCCATGGCTGTTTATCTTTAGGATTTCTCCGTTTTCAGTGTCAATTTTTAGTTTGATCCGTCATTTGATCGCCGACACAGTTGGCACGATTAAAAAATTAAGTTTCCCCCCTCTGAAATTGTACAAGAAATTTATTTTTTCTTTAGTTTGGTGACTTCCTGCTAGGTTTGTGATGATTGCATCCACGTGTCACAAGAGGGACAAGAGATAAGGGGGCGTGGTTAAAGAGTGATGTGTGGCCAACGTTAATTAGAGAAATGGAATTAAGCTTGCCGAAAAGTTTTACTCTCGCCGTACCGCTTACTTCAGTGATATGAAGAGCCATGCCCACTTGAGTTTAAAAGGGAATCGGAAAAATACTCAGAATTAAGATTTGGTATGGGCTTGTTTGCTATTTAGGATGGGGTGTGCTATCCTGACGAGTCCCATTCCCCAGTTTTCTATAGTTTCAACACAAAAAGCAGTACAAAAACATTTTTAAAAATTGTTGCCATTGTTGCGTCAGCTATGTCCTTTGTGTATTATCCTTTGTGTCGAGTACAACACAGTCACTCAGTCAGCCAGTTGGTCTCTCGCTCTTTATGTGCATACATACATACATACATGCGTGCGTGTGTACGCGAGGGCAAAGGTTATCTAGTCGAAACATAACGGCACAGCTGCCGCTTCCTCGGTCCTAAACGGACGGTTTCAAAGTTGATGCGAATTTTGAGTGGAGTAAAATTGAGCTGCAGCTTTTTCAATGTACTTAAATTGTATTGACTTTTTTAGTTATGCAATGTAAAATAATATGCAGACAACTAATACATACCATTTTCGAAAAAAGGATTCATCGTTTTCAATGCTGTTCTATTTTTGGCGGCATTTGTCTGCCACTAGATGACGTACGCTTGACCATCTGTTGTGTCTTTCTTGCCATTTAGGGGTTGATCCGACTATGTGCTGGTCATGCGAAAAGACGGAAGGGAAATACTGACCAACAGACTCAGCAAGGGACGACCTGGCATCCATGCGTTGGACCATAGACCAGTCGTTCGGAAAACGAACGAACGAAAAAGCAATAGGTATACAAAAACACTACTAAACAATTGATATTATAAGTTCTGGAAGTCTAGGACTTTTTCCTAGTTTGTTTTTTTTAATTTTTTCTTCTGAAGGCATATGTATATATGTACATATGTACTTATCCAAGCCATCTAAATGAGAATGCTGGTCAAGGGTTGCTGTGGGCTCGAGGTACTAAATTCCATGAACCTTCTTCCACCCCCTAGAAATCAAAAAGTAACGGAAAAATCCATGCAATTTTAGGTTTGTTTTCAATAGTTTTTTTTTTTTTTTGAAATCCTTTCGCTTCGCACGTGTCAATTTGCAACCCTATAATCACGCTCCCCCGTCATTTCACTCATTGCCAACCCAAAAAAATCCCCACTCCCTTTGTGAGCCTGTCGTTGCCTCGGTTTTTTGTATCAATTTGCAGTTTTTTCACCCATTTTCAAGTTGATTTTCACAAACTCGCCTTTTTGGTGGTTGTGCAGGCCGTTGATAATGTCCACCGATTTAATGAAGGGGCGCGGTTTGAATGGCTCAGCAGTGATTTGCCATGCGTGACATGAAATACTTTTTTCCCCTTTTTTTTTTTTAATTTTTTACCAATTTTATTTGTTTGAACGGAGTAATAGAAATATATTGAGAGCGAAGCAGATGTAGGAGCGCGTGCAAAGTTTTATGCCGTCTTTGAGCATTCACTTGCATCCCCTTATGTGTGACAATTGATTTTCAGAACACCCTAACAGTAGAGTTTTATCTTATAAAAAAAATTAGAAAGGATGGTTTTTCTTTCAAACAAATATTATATTAATTATTATAAAAAATAAGTTTACTGTTTCGCAAATGAACTGGTCAATTGTACACATTTTATACTGTTTTATTTGTATAGTTAGTTTCACCAAATAACATCACCAAATAAACCCCTGCAAGTTCCAGAGTTTTTCAATATATGTACATAGCTATGGTCACATAGTATATAGACATTATGTCCGAGGCGTAGCTGCCGACAACAAAGTGGTTCGAAAAGTATAAAGCGGGACGAATGAGAATTAATTCACAAGTGCAGAGAAAATTAACAAAAATAAGCAGCAGAAAGCAAAACACTTTTTCATTTCCCCTAGTCACCCTGTCCACCCGCCCACAGATTTCAATCCCCACCCATTCCTCGCCTTCTTCAATCGTCGGAACCCACTTGCTAACCATACTTCACAATTGAGGCACTCCACTTGGGCGTTGGGATACTAGACCCTTGTTTCTCTCCTTTCTCCCTCTTCTTCATTCGTAAAAAATTAGATTCATTTGTGCGCGTTTGCTTTATTATTTAAATTCCTGCGTTATTTTTCTAAATTTTCGTCCGGCTGCTAGTTGTCTTGTTGTAGATACAAAAAAGTGACGGAATTTTAATGGAAAATTCAGCTAACGTCGAAAAAAGAATGGTTAAGCAAACACAGATTCAACCTTGGAGGCTGTCTAAGATTCTTTCAACTCGAAGGACACCCTAAAAGGATATGGCGGGCGCAGTTGCGTAAATTGAAAACCAGCCGACGACACTCGTGCGGCGTTAAAACCGGCATTGCTGTAGTACTATAGTTGGGGTACATGCTCTGAATGCCCGTCGGCTCATTTTAAGTGAAAAATGAGCAAAAAGTAAAATGAAACAATGGAGCTACATAGACATAGACCCAAGACACGTAAGGCCTTTGCTACTGGAAAAATCGTGGCCAATTTGAATTTCATCCCGCTGCTTACATTTCTAATGGCTATTTTTTGGTGGGTTAATGTGCTGTTAGGGTAAAGTAAAAAAGAAACGGCCAAAAAACCGCATCTGGGGAGGAGGAGCATAGAAGAAAAATAGCAGAAGGTGGTTTGGGGGAAAATTTGTTTGCAGAAGATGTTTTTCTCTACCTCACCGACTGATGAATTATCAGAAGGCGAAAAAGTGAACTTTCATGCCGTCTTTGAAAATTTACTGGCTAGTTTGAAACGCGAACTGTCCATTTAGGTTAGTATCTTTAGTACAGTGGAACCAGGATGTTGGTGTTGCTCATCAGTGTGATAAATTGATTTAAAAATCAGTCAAAAGGCTTAATACGGATATTAGACGGTGCCAACCTTTTTTAATGATTGCGATTTTGATTGCAATCATTCGAATTTCTATATATTTTCTATATTTCTATAGAGTATTTTTTCGCTTCAAAATTCTAAGAGAAAAGTAAATTTATGTACGTTATATGTTAATAGACGAATTTTTCAGAAATATTCTTTTGTGGTGTGCTATCCTTTTTTTTAGACAATGATGTGGGCGGCTTTATTTGCGGTTGTCCTTTCGTTATCTTTTCACATTTTTTGTTAGCCATTATCGTGCTTTCCTTTTTGTTTATTCAGCGGTATTCGCTTGGCTATGCTTTTAATTAGCCGCTGACCATTATGTATTATAATGACGAAGATGGGGAGCAAGTGTTCATTGTCCTGTCATTTGCATAGTAAATGTTGACTCGTTCTGCCGCCATTCATTTTTTTTTTTTTATTTTAATGCGCTGACTTCCAAAAGGAAATTTTCGCATGAGTTCACATGAGTGAATCCTGTTCTTATAGCAATCGCCTTATGGTGACAGGTGTGAGATGAATTTACTCCAGAGTTTTCAATCTAATATTTTTGAAAGTAATTTACCAAAACCGAATGGCATGAAATGTAAATACTCAGAGCTGTTTAACACCTTTTAAAACATGAGGCGGCCCCTTACAAATGAACAAACACTTTCACATCTCTAATAAATTAGCCAGCAATTAGCGGTGCCATCAGCGGCAAACAAAACAAACAATCAAATAAGAAACCCTTTCAGAACCCTTTTTCATTTTCCCATTCTCCATAACTCAATAATACAGGGGTGCTATTTAATAAGCCATTAAATGTTGCGCGAATGTCGACGAAATGGGTAAGGGTTACTTTAGCCCTTCATAAATTGACTTCATAGGCACCGACAACTTTATCGCCTGAAAAAAATTGACTTTAAAAATTGAGTGTCTGTATTCTTTAGGGTTCAGTATTAAAATTTTAGATGCTCTAGCTTCTGTAGAAAATTCTTCAATATAATATTTAACATTAGGAAAATAATAGTATGGTTTCAACTTAGTAGTTTGTAAGTTTCACAATCAAGAAACTCAAACATCCAGTGTTTTGGATTATTCATTTGCTATCGTCCATCATTTAAGCTATGATATTCAGGGACGAGGTGACTGAAGTTAATGTAAGAAACGGCTTGATTGGTGAGGGGGAGGGGGATAGCAGCTGAAAATTAATTCCATCATTGTGGCTATAACAATAATCCGATCTGAAATAGATTCGGCATTTTCCATTTTCTTCTATCTTCAAAATTGTGGACTTAAGTCTTCTTAGAGGGCTAAAGGTAGCTTGTAGCAGTAACATATCACATGAGTATGGAAAAACAAATGTGTTGCTCTAGCTCTTATAGTCTCTGAGCCGCCCGGAAAGATGGACAGACAGACATGGCTATGTCGACTCGGCAATTGATGCTGATCATCAATATACATATATACATACTTAATGGGGTCGGAAACATTTCCTTCTCTGCGTTACAACGCAATTGTTGCAGAAAGAGCAAAGTATTGCCTGGATTTAAAAATAAATACACACAGTAAAAATTGACAGGAAGCTCTCTAAAAAAGAGCCAAAATTTCCATCGGTGCTGCTTTTATTGTTGTCTGTTTTTAACAAACAAATCCTGAGGCGTTGAAACCGTTGTTTTGCGTGGTTACGCTTGCCAGGACAACTGCTCAAAATGAATCTTAGTTCCTAGTTGGATGCTTGCTTGTCCACTGGGCTAGAAAATTGAAATGTTTTGCCTAGACATGAGGCAAAAACTCAAAGGCAAGACGAAAAATGAAAATTGACCAAAGAAGGGAAAGCAGTTGAAGGCGGCTTCGTCAACGCGTGTCTGACTCTACACAGAAAATCGCATAAGCATCCAGTCTAGGAACACGTGCGTTCAGGAGGAGTTCCCGACAAGACAGCTGCCAAGACGATTTCCTTCGGAGTAAACCAATTTTCGTATCAATAAAATCGAAACTCTATTATAGCGCTTGGGTTTCTGAAGCGAAATCGAAATTCGGCAGTTTCCCTTTTTTCAAGGACACAATAAGTATTGGTGGAGGCGTGACAAAGGCCACTAATTGTGCCGCTGAACGTCGAAAGAAAAGCGAAAGCCGCCCTCGCCTTTCTGAGCCGGAAGAATGTAATTAAATGCAGGGAAAGAAAAGGGGCAGAGATGTGGAGCAGTAATTTAAAATAGGGGCGTGAACGTGTGCAGCGTGTTTGGGCATTATATTTATCTAGTCTTCAAATCGTAAGGTACAGTTAGTGGTCGAACTGTCCTAACCATATATGTACATATATAGTACAAATCCTTAAATCCATCAAGTACCGTTTTTGTACCATCGTGTACGCTTTCTAAAACATAAACTGGACAAGCCTGTGGTATCAAATCATTAATCTCTTCGCTTTGTATTTCAATTAGATAAATGCATAGGAAAATCTCAAGAGAAAACTACTACACCCAACTTAAAACAATTAGCCGATCACCATGGGTCACATTTAAACTCTTTCGTCCACAATTAATCAAACTCGAGTCAAATGGCCAGTTGTAAAGAATAACAATTGTAACAAACTGTTGGATGGGATATCAGGCCTGGCAGTTTCAAACTAGTCTGGGCATTCGACCTCTCACAGCGGGTGTGACGGTATAGGGCACTTGTCTCGAGCGGACCATAAGATGAATATCGGACATGACATGTGCAGCAGCCCCTTTTGCCATTTATCTTATAAGCGACTTGCCAAAATTTTGAGTTCGAGTCTCTGAAAAAACAGTTTTTAGTTTTGCTTGTAAGGCACGCACATACTTGTTTTGGGTAGTTATAACAAATGAAACAGCATTTTCATTCGCTGTACACAATCGGCTTCCACCTGCTGATATATGTATGTATGTACATATGTATCTTTGCCATCATGGTCGGTATATAAAAGACAGTGTTCAGAGACGACGACTAAGGAACATTATTATGATAAGATTAGATTCGGTTGGGATGGGACCATCTGCAGTTGGCACGAACAGGTAACAAGGTGCGAAGAGCTTGCAGGGCCATAGCTAAACCCCTAAGACGGAATATTTGATGGGAAATGGAAAAAAATGTGTATAATTATGGTGCGTTTGATCGAATTATATGGATTTGAAGGTTAAGGGGAAACAGAATCGTATTTGAGAGGTCCTTGAGGTTAATATATTATCAAATAATATCCGTCAGCGGGAAATCCATTCTTAGTACTAATCCGTATGTATCATCGTTTTCCGACTCATCCGTAATTTTCTGTCGTTTATGCAAAAAAATTACATAACCAATACCCCTTTAGCCCAAATTGAAACATTTTATCGCACAATTAACAAAGGAGGATTATCCAAATGAAGGGGGTAGGCTCAAAAAATTTTCAACAATGGCCCGTACAATAAATGTCTTAGTGCTAAACAGTGACGAAAGATGAGTTTTCCTTTTTTCCACCTTATTGGCCTGGCCAAGAGCATAGACAACGAAACGGTTATCGGTTATTACTTAAATCAGATATAAGAAAGGAAAGGAACAGGAATCTGTGAAAATATAACAAGACGACGGAGAGCGCAAAAGGAGTTGAGCATGCCACATAATAGTGGCACACGGTTGTGTATAAAAATCATTGTTAACAAAGCGATTTGGTGGTAATAAAAATGGTTCCGATGACCCCAGTGTATTCACATTCTTTCTATTGTCTCGCGACCTCTTTCACCTGTCCAAAAACAGATGAGCATGTGTGTACCCAAGCACTCAGGACATAAGATATTGGAATGCGTTCGATTTTTATCTTTGAACCTGCTGCTACCGATTATGGCACATAAATTTGATAGGAAATTGTTCCAATTATTTCGGGTTTGGGTCATATACTAGGTCGTTTCTTTTTTTATGGACTTTGTGTGGTCGTGTCTCGCATGACGTTTTAAATGTGATTAAAAAAGAAAGTCGGGTCCGATCAGACGACACCGACCTTGTTATTACAAAAATTTAATGGTTCCTTGAATGGCTTATGGAGTATTCTGTTTTGTCCTGTCCTAATTATGACTCAAAATGTAGCAGGTGAAAGTTTTCTTCGTGCTTTTGTAACAATTTCATTTGACCATTTATTCCGACTATACAATTGAATCATTTGTTAACCCTTCTCTATGAAAATAGCAAAGCAACAGCTAAGCTCACATATGTGTATGGAAGAAGTACACACATTTGTCCTACTGTTAAATCAACCCAACGCTCACCGGTCTACGGTATTTTCACAGGAGTACAGTTTGTCCCCATAATATTCATAATACAAAAAGACACAGTCAAAATGTCTACATGTCATTTTTATTTTCCACACATATGACGCACTGAACTGAAGTAATGGCAAAAATATTGAAGGAAAATTAAAATTTTTACAACTTTTGTTATTTGTGTGGGTCACAAAGTATTACGTAAAAATTGCGTAAGACGGATAGGATGGGGATGCAGAAAAAAGTATTAATATTTGATAGTCTTTGCAGCCTTTGGCAAAGGACTCGAAATCCACACAACATTCGCATAAATGCGGAAAAGTCGTAAGACTAACGGCAAGGGTTTGCTGCCAAGCACCCCACACTCTCTCCAAAGAACTCCATTAGACTATTGCGGGGTGAAGGGACTCGGAAATAACTATAAAGTCATTTATTAAATTTGTTTTGCCGGCAATCATATAACCCAAGCACAAGTATAGCCAACATGAGTACGATGGATAGAGAGAGCTACGGCTGGTCAACGCAAACAATCAAAAAAGTTTTAGTTGCTTATTCCTCTCTTACCCAACCCCTGGTAAAACCTCAATTTACCCCTTATGCGGGCCTGTCAAACGCATACACCAAGGACAACCATCTCCCCGCTCTTTAACTCCCAGCTGAAGTTCGAAAGGCCTTACTCCCCCATCGACAAGGAGCTGCCATCACACATCAACAAGGAGCATATACAGTCGCCATTTATAAAAGCCTTGATGTCTCATATTTCCGGTTATCCAACACACGCTCGATCCTTGTACATATGTATGTACATATACAGAAAAATGTATATAAAAATACACGCTCATCGTATACAAAGCCAATCGTCCATACATAGGGTAGATAAAATAACTTCAAGACGCAATAAAAAGGGTGAAAGGCATCCAGCCCAGTCTTTCGGCTTATGCTCTGTACGCATTCGAACATTTTATATACATGAAACAGCCGTAAAGGCCATGAAAGACAACAACACATACTCGTACAAGGCACATGTGACAGAAGTCCCACAACCGTACCCTTCAAGTGTATATAGGCTGACTGGATGAATGCTCCGCTTTACCCTCACAAGTCTTATAAAAAGTTTTTATTTTTATATGTTTTGCTTGGTGCGAAACCCACCCCTCTGTTTTTGCTTGAACTTGAACAGGACGAACCGGTCCGGTCTGGCCAGGTCCACGTCTATTCTTGGTTCTGGGCCACATGTCGTCTTTGGGTGCTGCTGCTTTTGCTGTCAAAAATAAGGGAAAAGCAACGAAAAACCAAATGGGTTGACAGAATAGGGTTGGTGGTGTTCGCACCATCATTATAAGGGTTACTTGTGGGTGAAGAGGGCAATGCGCTGTGCTTGTTACTCAGGCTATTGCTGTGTGCCGGTCGCAGGTCGCCAAAAACGAAACAGCTATCGATTTCTCCCAATCTCTAGACTTTGGTTGCCTTTAAGTATCGCTCGTTGCTTATATCAGTAAGTAGATGTGCCTAACTATTTAATGATTTTTGATAAATCAATGACACATAAAATATGTAACTAAAAGCATTTTGAGCTTTGAATTTATGAAAGGATTACCGGGACACTGTCAAGCATTCTAACTGCCGCACAGGACTGCAGTCGTGGAATTTTAATTATGAATACTTAGATACAAAATTTATCCGTTGGCAGGTATTTTAATTATTCAATTACCAAACAAAAAAACTGTACTGAATTCTCGCTGGACATTGAAAAATAATGAATAAAACAATAGATTACGAAATGTGGTGATAAAAAAGCGAAAGTGAAAAAATTAATTGGAAATTGTATTTCAAATGCGAACTTTGGCCGGTTTTCTTGGAAACCGGCCGAGCGATGATTGCCACGCTTCCACGTACTCAATCCCATCCCCAATCTTCTCTTAAAACTCCCTCAATACGGACATAGAACTGTACCCCAATAGAAAGGTGGGGAAAAATATCTTGGGGGCATTTTTTGAAACGGATATGAGAAACAACAAATCGCATGAAACATCATCATGACCAGGCTTAAGTGAAAGACGGAGCAGAGGGCCGTGGCCGTATTCATGACTCAGAATTTGCGTTAGAAAATTAAAAATTCTTCAAAAAGGAAAAGCAGGACGTGGTCTTCTGGGTGCTAACGACGCCTGGGCGCGTTGTCCCTGTCGGTTTTGCTGTTGTTGGGGTAAACAAAGGATCAAAAGCATACTAATTGTTTTCTACTTATGCGTAGGCCGCTTGCCTTTTCAGGCCCGTCCGAGTCCTGGCCAGGGAAATCTTTGAAGGCTTTTGAAGCATAATTTTATAAAATGTAATTTGCAATTAAAGAGAAAGCAACTACGGCGAAGAACGTGGAATTGATAACGCTTTTTACAGTCCACAGCCAACGCCTTGGGCTTAAGCGCTATTCTGTTAGCGACTTCTCTTTCCTTACCGTCTACGTAGTTTGCCTGTTTGTAAAGGATGTTTACTTCAGCAGACGTTTACGGGCAGAATTTTAATTAATTGTATTCATTTAACGAGTCCAGAATATTACGCTGAAAATATAAGTGGAGACATATTTTTTATTGCAAAAATGAACAGTAGGGAGCTAATGCTTCATGCTGCTAGATTTCCCTTAACAATTAAAAATGCGCTATGGGGCGTATTGGGGCGCATTAGGAGGACATGCTGTGATATATGTATGTTAACAATAACGACTTCTTGGCTAAAAACTATAGAATTTTCGTTTCATCAGCTTTTTACTGACCATAATTGAAGCACATTAATTAAGTTAATGGACATTTTATTTTGTGACCGTTTAGTAATGCTTACTGTAATACTCACTGAGGTCCCTTTATGCCTACTACATAACTTTTTGTGCTTATGAAATGTAATAGGCAACGGAAAAAGCTTGCTTTAATTAGCAGTATGGAAGCTGGAGAAACTGTGGCAGATATGAAATGCATTTTCGTCCTATTCATATATAGTATGTATAAAAGCCACAAACCCTAAGCTGTTAAAAAATGTATTCATTAATATAAAATATAGAATCTACGTTGCCATTGGCCGCTTTTGTATACTTTATGTAAAGTAAAGTGTTCCCTCCCGTTTTGTCAGTCAACCCTTTGCCACATTTTTAACATTCTCGTACGCCGCGCAACCCTTTTGTCATCGTCAGGGTTGGTCGGTCTGCTTCTGACAAGCAAACAAAATGGAAAACTTATGCTTCCCAAGCCGTAACACTCCAAAGGTTAGTGTACATAACAGGAGCAAAGCGTTTAACCTATAACTCCAACATTTTAGCTTTTAATTAATTGGCCCAGATTGTATATTTTGATTGCCTATTGTGCTGTGTCAGGTTAAAGACCTTAAACACACCCTTAACCACCATTCTGGAATCTACTTTGGACAGCCTTGGTGTAGAAGTCGTGAAAAAGGGGTTAATCGACGACTTACACCACCAAAGCAAAGCAAATAGTATACGAGATAGCTCGTGCGTGAAATTGACCAACTACGTAGTTAGCAATAAGCTATATACGGCAATTCTGAATGCAATAAACTCGCTATTCAGATTCTTTTTCTTAACACGAACAAGAATATAATACTATACTCACAAGCGGTAACACGTCATGCAACATGGTTAGAATTTGAAGTTAATTCATTAATTTGACCAAATGGAAATACTTCTATAGTAGTATGGTCTGACCATCGAAGGCAGCTGGAAATTGTCTCTTTACCGGATGGCCGCAATTCAATTGTCCTTTTTAGCCTGTGAACGAGCTCGAGTTTGAACCTCCCGACTATTGAAACAGGTCTGGGCTAAACTGAAATTGGGACAAGAAGCACCACGAATGTGTATGAATGCCAACGAGTTTTGTGCACACACACACTTGTATGTCCTTGGGTCTGGGCTAAGCGAAAGGTCGACTCCCTGCATAATATTAAGTAAAAGTAAAGAAGAAAACATGTAGCTCACAAAAACATTTTTCGTCGACTTATATATGTATGACCAAGGAAATCCTTTACGCAGTATTTTTAAAAAGGGGGATTTAGAAAGGACAAGGGCCGTTGGAGTACGCATTCTTGGATAAAATAACAATTTGTATTAAAATTGTAATACTTCTAACATTTTCTTTCGGTTTTTACATCTTTTTCGTTTTTTTTTTTTTAAGTTTTTTGGTTACTTACTTCTGCACGCTTAAACATGAAAAGAATTTTAAATGGCTTCTGCTGCCCTTTTGGGCCAGCAATAAACAAGAAAAAAGTGTTATATACAAAATATATGTAAAAGCTCGATATTTTTTCATCCACATGGCTTTGTTACGTTTGAGAGAGGCCTAAAGTTTTGTGTGTTTAAGGTAAAACATCCTTTTTGTTATTTTTAGAGAATACAACTTTTGATGTAGCATCATGCATTTATTAGTATCAAAATCCAAAGTTCCAAATACAAGTATATGTACATACATTGTATGTTCATATACTTTATATCGACCAAGCCATTGATTTTTCGATTCTAGACAAAAACACTAAAATGAACCAGGAATTGTGTCGTCCCCATAAGAGCGCACAAAAATAAGTAGAAACCAAAATACTTCTAGGTCTCTTTATGCTGTGTATGGCTTGCAGCCATTATCCTTTCGTTGTAGTCAACAAATAAACATCCATGCTACTGTTGCGTTAGAATAAAATAGACAAGCGATGGGGCAAGCGAGCCGCAAGGCTAGAAGCTCGAGGCTTCTGTTGAAGCAATCACAACTCCGAGCATCTTACTATCAAGTGAGAAAACCGATAATCATGAAAAGGATACTGTTATGGTCTTTCGATATTGTCTCGAGGATTATTATCGAAATTGCGTACACTGTGATTTAAGGGTTGGACAACGAACGCCAAAGAAAAGATGGAATTCATGGTAGACCAAATAATGTCATCTGTTTTAGTCTACGAGTACACACCAATTTCCTTTGCTATTGTAGAAGTTTTTACTACATGTACATAGCTGCTGCGTGAGCATTTAGTGCCTGATTTGATGGCGCGGCGATTGGAATTGGGATTGAGGGCTATTTCGGTACTGGAATTGGAAATGCGCAACTGTTGTGATGGGGTGTGTAGCGTTTGAAGGCTAGACGCAAATCCTTTTTAGCACATGGTCAGGCTCTTGTCTATGGACACTTTGTCAGCATTCCTGATGACTTTTCTCTACTTACGAGTACACCAACTGACAGTTTATACCTTTACCAATTATTATATGACGCATTTACCAAATATGCAACCCCTTAAGATGATCGAGGAGCCCTCATGTAGCCCACATGCCACCAATTAGTTGCGCCACACAAATCATTAAAGAAAAGTGGTTGGTTTTCTTGCAGGAAAATGAAAGTAAGCGACAGCATTCACTTCGACGAAGTCTGCACAGCCCTTCCTGGGATCTTCCATCAATGCTTCAATTTGAACGAACCAGTCACCTTCACCTTCACTTTCGCCGAAGGCAACCACTCAAACACATGTTCTATAATTTAGGCCTGCCTTGGGGTCTTCTCGCTGCCGTGTGCCGCATGTTAGAGATCGACACGCCTCAGAATCTTTGGTCGTAAAACTTGCAAACTGTCTTTAACAATTTTTTTTTTACAATTTTTGTAACTTTCTATATGCTGAAGTGATAACATCTGCGTGGATGATCACTTTTACTTTGAGCTAGTGAAATTCCTTGGAAATGTTTTTAGATCCTAAAACCAACAGCTAACCATTCATTAGCTCGTTCATTAATAAATTCAAGCTGTAATAAATTTTTCTAAATTACGCAGATACAAAATATATTCGATTTCATAGTTCCATGTTAATACTGGAGTAGTTAATAAATTTCTATGCATTAAAGGTATTTGAATTATTTGGCACTTCAGCCTAAAGCGACCATTGTTCGTTACCGGTTTTTCACATTGCACATGTAGTTAAATACATACATATGTATCCCGAAACTGACTATTTCACAAGTGGGCTGCGGTTGGCCAGATCGGTTTATGAAATAGGAACAAAACCACCCAAAAGGGATCAAAAGACATATGCGGTTAGAAGACCGTAAGAAAACTCAAACATCACTAATTAGAATTTGTCAATATTTGCAGGGCGATCATAGTCCACAAGCAAATAATGCTAGCAACAACCAATCGCAAACCAGAAGATGAAAGCAACGCGACAGACGCTGTAAAGGAAGATGTAACGGCTGCGACGTAACGAAAGGATTCCATATGAGCACTTGAGCGCGCGTAGACGTCAATATTTGTATAAGGATAAGGCTCGTCGCGCGCCGCTTACCAAAAAAGGCTGTTTGTCCTAATTGCACAAAAACGCAATGCTGCGGTTGATAAAAATTAAAAACTCAGTGAAATTTACTTAGGACGTTGTTCGCTCTGCAGTTATTTGCTTAGAATTTATTTTGTATAATTTTCGATAAGACTGCGGTTCAATTATAGATAAGATTCAGTCGTGGAGCTGTGCGATCTTTTGTTCTGCATTCCTTTACAGGATGCCAGTGTGTGCATTATACAGGTGAAGAAATTTGATAAGATCGTGTGGAGAGGCTTATGCAAATTGGATGCTAGGCGTTTTCCGGGAAGTAGTGTTAAGTTCATGTTTGCTGGCTATTGTTTCTGGGAAAACATTGTTAAACGATCTCTCTTTTTTGGTAAAGACAAGTCAAAGAAAAAGTCTTTGGTATTGTATTTTGTGAATGTTAGTTAACCCAGCATTATGTTTTGTGTTCTTTTTAATTTGAACTTTGATATTTAATGACCACCATCAAGTGGCCTATGCGACACCAAGCCGAAGCCTGTTACGCGGGATCACAAAAGACAGGCATCTTTCTATTTTTTGTATCCCTCAGTCAACGTATAGTACAAGTTTTTAATAATGTATCATATACTATCCCGCAGTACTCATTGCATATGTATACATATCTTATAATCAGATCCAACCAATTTAATCACCCTACGATATTCAACGCACATTTACTTTGATCTCCCAAACCACATTCACATATATTACATCAAATAACTTCTTCAGTGATAGTGATCTAATTCAGCTCACGATTACATTTTCGATAACTGAGTCGTGAATCCACTAACCCCCAGACGGCCAGAAAAGAAACAAGTTTACTAAATGATTAATTTGACATGTGAGTGACTTGGATAAATGAGGAAGCCACTTGAGGATCACCTCACAACTCCAAATTGGGCGGTCCCCCATGTCAACTCTTTCGACTGCAGCAAAGGGTGACATATTAGGCACATTAAAATGCCACAAGGCATCCACACAAGATAATTCAATTTTGAACTCCATTCGGTAAGAAAGTCAAGGTAGGGGAAAAGGGAAATGTGCACTCATTATCAGGCGTTTAGAGATCACGACCCTTTCCCTTTGGCTTTGTTCCCTATCGATGGCACCCTTTTGTGACTCTCTCGCCTTCCGTTTTTTGTTCAGCACCGTTTTTTATTCTTCGAGCTCTTCTTTTTACCCCTAATTTAGTGATCTTCATTGGCAGTCTGCATTCCCCTCTTCAAAACATAGTAGTTTGTATGTGTTCTTCGAGGATCTTTTAAGAAAGGAAAGGGGTCACAGCGCACGCTTTTCTTAAACAAAAATCTCGGCATGTGCGCCGTTTCGGATCCGTATTTATTTTGTTGTTGTTGTTGTTGTTGCTGTTGTTCTACTTAGCCAGAGTTGAAGATCGGGGGCTGCAAACGGTGCGGCCATATGGCGTTTATCGTTTTGACGCTCTGACGTGTGTCAGTCTCGCGGCAGGCCGAAGAACTTTCGTGTGGATTTCTTCGGGTTAATTTGTTTTGCGACTCTATTAATTGGGTTCGTCTGGTGATCTCGTGGGCGTTCTCCACATTAAACGGGCAACGATTTCAGTTGAAAAGCTAAAACTAATTTTGTGACCCATGGACTACCTTTTAGCATAAATATAGACCTTTTCGAACTTCCTGTTTCTTAGTGAGCTAATCAACGGGGAACAAGCTTGTAGCTTGTGATCGTTAGCTATGTTTGATTGCACATTAATATCAATATATTTCCCTCCATAGCATTCTAACTAGCTGCATGTGTCCATCGTTAGTTTCAATGGACCATGTCATGACTGAGGGTGAGAGTGTACTTCTGGGAAACCAAAATAAATAACTTACATTGCATATAGACATGCATATGTACATACAGATATATGTACATATGCATATGCATGTAGAAATGTTGTTTGTTCCATATTATGGGAATGTTGAATATGTCGCAGTGATGATTTTTCAGTCAATGATAAAGATTAAAGAAAATTCCAAACTAATTTACGCTGAAATATAAATATATTTACACCCCATCCCACTCACATACTGCCCAACACTTTAATAATCATATACTTCTCAGTGCTCAAGTTCTCTTATTACAAAAGGCGCACATTCTCAATCCCTTTTATACATATGTACGTATACGTATGTACATACTATACATACATATGCATGTGGATGCCAAAAATTATATTTGTATACTAAATGAGTCTTTTGTGAACGAATTAAACTTGTTCTGCTTTGAATATGCCACGATAAAACATCTTATTGAGACCGGAATAAAAGAAGAGCTACGAACGCAACGGATTGTTGATTTCAGATGATTCGTTGTCGTTTCCTGTAGCCGAATTGGATTGTTGGACTGCAAGTGAGATAGTGGTGATACGTGAATCAGAATTGGGGTTGTCATAAAGCTCCTCCTATTTTCAAGAGGAGCCGCTGCCTTAACACGCAAATGTAGTCATCCGCACATCACTTCAATTGGACGCTACGCTTTGTTAGGGTTGGCACGCAACTCTAAACTAATTACGAAATTTATTGCTCTTATATTTGCTAAAGAAATTTAAAAAGATCGAATCTATGTACATATGTACATTACATATATTGAACTATGCGTGGGAAAGCCAAAATTGAAGTTGAACATATTGCAACGCGTAATTGAAATTTATGCTGGGAACAAGCATATTGAGGTGGATGAGAAATATGATAAAGGCGAAAAGAGTAGTGGGAGGATAAAATCATTTCCTTGTTAGACTGTGTTCTTGTTGCCTAGTCTTAGCAGTTTGAGCGATTGACTAAAGAAAAACTTTATTACACCAAGAAAAATTTTGCTGCTTTTATTGTTACTATTGTATTGAAGTATACGAACTCTCTGTTCCCTCTTTCTTATAGTGTAGTCTCTGGCAAAAGTTTGTTATTCGCTTTCGGTGGTATTTGGGGCTCATTAATTACGTAGGCCAGTCCTTGCCCATTTTGGGTGTTAATTTCAAACTTTCATCGATTGGTATACAGACACAAGGGCATTTACACACATGTCATTTAAGCAACCACCTCCTACTCCGTATGTAATTGAAAACCAAAAGCAAAACAACAATGGCTCGTCTCTTCACATTGCTAATGTTATTTGTGGCTTCAGGATATTAGTTATTAATGAACATGTTGTGTGTAGGCAGAGGATAAAGATGCTTGAGGGGGATGAGAGGGTGGCAGGCAGATCGCATGTGTGCTTCTCAAGTTGCCTCCTATATCTTATATCACCGTTGATATTTAAGGGTTGTGTTCTCTGCTGCTGCATCATCATTGTCATCATAAAATACTTGGAAATCATCTTTTGAATTTGTTTTTAGCATTGCTTCGCATCTCAATATGACAAAATTGAAGATGATGTATCTGTTTAATCAGAAATATTTAGTTACATTTCCCATTAATAAATATATTGTATACTAAGTATACATTTTGAAAAGGAACTAATTCATCAAAATTTTTCTGTAACATAAGATATTGTACGTACAGTTCATGACAAGAATAAGGTAAAACTGATGCGAGATATTTCCTTTTAATTTCAAAAAAGTTGTCGCAGTGCTTACAGAATTGACGCCATTTCATAAACAATATCGATCAAACTCCGCCTACCGACCGACTCACTCCAGAACTGACGACACACACAAACGCAGTCTTTCTCGTGCATGTGAGAGACGCTGTCAAAATAATATTAATGCCCACTAAATAAAGAGTTAAAGGGAACAGCGAATAGCAATGAAAGAGGAGCGTGAGTGTGAAATCGTGCCTATGTGGTTGTGGTGTATGTGTATTCGCCACAAATCGATAAATACAAGCAATGCTCTCTTTCACCCCTTTTAATGTTACAAAATCCTTTCGCTTTCAATAGAAAACATAAAGGGAAAAAAAAGGCGAATGGCAGCCAAAGAGAAGTGTTTCGAGCATTCGCCGCATTAATAAACGGCACATCAATACACGCACATCAGTGTAGTGTGCGTCGAAGAGTATAGTGAACAAAAGCGTTGCTTCCCCTTTTATTAAGCAAAGAGAATGCGGCAAAGAGCGTGGCAACGTTATGTGAGAAAGTAAAGAGAAAAGAGAACCGCTATATATGTATTTGCAAGGGGTTTAAGGGAATGGGAAAGAGAGACACCGAGTTCCAATTTAAAATAAAAAAAGAGCGCAAGTCAATAGCCACCAGACAGTGAAGCAGACGGAGACGGCATTAAAAGGGTTAAATTGGGCGACATGTGTGGGCGACAGAGAGGGAAAGTGTTAAAGTGGAGCACATGCGTGTTGTTGTGTTTCTGTGTTTTGGCGGCCATATTTGTTAGTTGTGGGCGCTCAGCAAAGAAGCACGTTCAGTCGAATTCACGCTAGTGAAAAGGAGTATTGAGATGTATTAGACACTATCTTGTCTGATAGTTCTGGAATCTTCAAAGGCTTTAAGCTTTATAATTAACTAGTTCACAAATATTCAAATATGTTTTTGGGAAGATGAAAAAACTGTTCAAAGTTGATAGAAATGTGGTCCTTAACTCAAGGCATAAGTTGGCAATCCCAGTCAAATTTTCTTTTAAATGATCAACCTTAAGCGTCAAACCGACCGCAGATCGTTTTCAGTAAAAATTGAATGTTGCCGTGTTTTGTATACTTGCCGCATAGGATTAAATCGCAATCGGTTTTCACGAAGTAACCAAACTCTAAGGTCCCGCAGCTACACACATAAATTGAACACCATTAAATAAAAATATACAAAGAGACTTAAAAAGGATTAACAATGCTCAGTCACCGAAGAAGTAAAAGATTAGGAGCAACAAAACAAAGCTGATTCTTTTCATTTTTGATGAATCTGCAGGCAATGAAGGTGTTGCCTTTAGGGTTCGCTGCTCCAGACACAATAATAACTTAGAAAAGGAAAAAAACAAATAGTCTAGACTCCAGACACTTGGCGCAGCAAAAAAAAGGGTAGAAAGGATGGATGAAAGAATCCAAAAGAAACCATTGATCTATGGGATCGATGCCGTGATAAGATAGACAGAGATTCGAGTACTCATGGTAAAGTGTTGTATTGGCAAGTTGTTATCATGACTTCAATTATTTGGCAAATGGCAAATGAGTCATTCGACTCCAAATCAAGGAGGTTTTTGCTCATTTCTTTTAATTTATTTTTTAGGCATGTGTTCGTATGTGTGCGCGATCTGTACGTTGCTTTTTTTTTTTTTTACATCTGCAAGTTTATAGATGGATTGATACCTTTAAACCCAGTCTACTTTGGCAATTTGATCGCAGTGTCCGGTTTATTGTTTGCGGTTGAGTAGTAGGACACAAGAAAAAGGACAAACCGATAGCGCATCCTGTGCATACATATATGTTCATTTTCTGTGGTTTTAGTTTCCATTGTGAAAGTGAAAACGCAAACGGATGCACTTCACTAGGTCCTTCAGCTCATCTTTATAAATTGAGCAGCATCCTTATGGTTTTGTTTGAGTTAAGTGTTCTCATATTCCTATTTTGGTATTTGCCTTTGGAGTCCCTGGTTTCATGCAATTTTTGCGCATCTTTTGCGCTTTGTTGAACATTCTCACAGGTGTTCGTCGGTTCAGGTGTTTCTATTTTGTCCGTTTTGTCCAGTTTCTTAGAGATAATCTTTCAAAATGTAGTGGGTCATTGTGGTTTGTAATCGAAGTATTATCAAAGACAAAAGAATACATGATTCAAAGATGTTGCATTATTGTATTTGTGGTAAAAGTGTATAGTTGTACCTCAGAGAAGGAAGCGTTTCCGATCCCATAAAGTATATACATTATTGATCAGCACCAATACCCGAGTCGATATCGAGTCAATAGCAGAGACTACAAGAGCTAGAGCAACCAGACTCAGGTGATGTCTCACTGCTGCAAGTGTATTTCAACATTTCGCCCCGCCCCCTTCCACTCTCACAATGACCGACAATCTGTTGTGTTCACAATTTTAAAGATCGCATATTTATCAGAAGAGCGAATCTGAATCGGATCGGATTATTAGTATAGCCACAATGAAGAAAACAATTTGAAGAAGCATCGTGTGATACCACTTCTGTACAAGTTTATTTCAAAATTTCGCCACGGAAAAAACGAAAAATGCAGTATCGAAGAGAATGACCATATCTATTAGATTGCTTCAGATCGGATCATTATTATAGCCACAATGATGAAATTCACTTTCACCTTGAGCGGCGAAGCCGCTTTTTATTCTCTCTCCCGCTTACACTCTGCTTGGTGTAACGGAGAACGGGAACGGCGTGTTGTTCTGAAGCGCAAGTAGATGTCTATGACAGATGTAGCAAAACAATGTTAAATGTAAAAATTGTGGGCGACTTCGTTTTTCTAAAATATTTTCTGATTTTTATTTAATGAGCTAAGTAAAAAGATGTCAGATCGACACACACATACATATGTATAGTAGCTCTGTTTTCCCTCCTTATATGTAATTGCTTAGACAAGCATCCTGTCAGTTAGGCACGCACTCAAGGTCAACCAAAGGTGACAATGTGCAGAGCAGAGCCCATGCACATGCCTCATCCACGAAGACTTTTTTGTATCTATGCTCCTGTACCTCCACACTGAAATATTTCAACTAAGAAATAAAAACAAAATATCATTGTTCGTCTTTTCCAAGTGGTGAGCACATGGAGAGAATTGTTTCAGGAAGTGGAACATTTGCTTTCGGTTTATTTAGGAGATATTTGAACTTTTTAACATTTGAAATGCAGAAGGGAGCACGTTTGTCGGATGCAAACTCCAATGGAAATCAGTGGGGACGATAATGAAAAAAAATAATGTTTTGCTGACAAAAATATCACTATTGTATAGTATAGTAGTTGGATAAAACAAATTCAAGGGGAAGAACAACAGAATCGGCTTACGTTCGTTCATTCTAGAACAGAATCATAAATTTGGATCACAAGCAAACTCACTTAACTTATATTATCCCTTTTTAAATACGCTGCACCAAATATCATAAATACCAGGATTCACATGACTTCTCCATAAAAAACCCAATGAGATATCCATTTCAGAGTCATCTTACAGGCTCACTTAATGGCACGTTTAATGTAAGTCAGGACGCGTAAACTGGCATAAAAAATAGTACAGGAACTTGGAATCACGACTTGACCGACACTCGATGCAGAACCAGAACGGCAGCTAATTTGCCCCAAAACCACGCCAATGTGTCAATGTGCTGCCATAAAAACACCAGGAGAGTAAAGCATGGAGTGGGGAAGGGGACGGGGGCTTCGCAAGGCTAGCGCAACTTATTGCGCGTGTAAGCGAAAAAAATATTTGGGGACCGAAAACTATTGCTCTGTGATGTCTGCAGTTGATTGCATTTGCGTTTATCTACTCTTGGAGAGGGTACAACCATTTTAGGAATAAATTCAAGCTGGAAGCGTTCTCTTCGGGACAATAGCATTAACGCTCCTATCCGCAATTTTGACTACTAGAATTCTTTGTAGTCTAATAACACTGCAACAAATAACGCGGAAGCTTTTTACATATTTATATTACATATCCAAGTGAAAGAGTACTAAGGGTGCGCTGCCGCCATTCAACCTATGGGCTCGCCGTCTGGTGCGAGCCTTTTTGGCTTAAGCGGCTATTTTTACGATTGAGGACACTTAGGCCTTAATATCCTTTTTAGCACTGAAATAGCTTTTATTTCCGAAGCTATTTTCATCTGGTGCATAATTTGTGGTATCTTACTTTTCCCTTTCCCCGACCCCTGCTGAGAGACTTCCTCATTCACAACAAAACGACACTTGTCAGCTGAATGTCAATCCTTTGCAGGTTTCCACAGGATGTGAGCTGTGTAATGTGAGAACATTTACGAGAGTCGAGCGAAAGTGTTTGTTTCCCACACATGTGGAAAGGATACAATGATGCAAGGATTCAGGCTGCGTCACTTTCTGCATGTCATGGGAAAGTGATTGTAACACATGGAAAAGTATTATTGTATGCTACTTCAGACATTCTATATTACGTTGCATTCTTTTTAAAATATATTTTAAGAAGAGTAGAGTACCTCCCACACAGTGTGCACCTTAATTAATCTTCAGTTCATGCTTGACCAACTGAACTAATTTGAAGGAGGTAGAGCGCGCCGAAAAACTCGGTTGGTCAAGCAATGATTATGCAATGGCGCGCAGACCTATGTATATGATATCCTGCGGTGAACTAGTCGGGCATGGTTTTCAGAACCCTCAAGAAAACGCTCCCTCTGCAATGGTCGAGGAAATAAAAGGATCTCCTACGGATCCGGCTCATAATTAATAATGTGAAACATGTTGCGAACATTTGAGAGCACACTCTTAAACCTTAAACCTTTTTACAAGACAATGTGGCCAGCAGACAAAAGCAATAGAACAAAAATGAGACGGACGTACAGGCGAGCCGACCCAAAGTCTATACAAAGTATATACTCATTGTTTATCTATTCTGCGACAGAAAGGGTCAGAGAGCGGCAGAAAATGGCTTCGTATTACTTCATTCCGGTTTCTTGAAAGGAAAACCTAGTCATCAGAAACTATAAAAGCTGGAGCCCAACGAAAGTTTGTTTGCCGACTCATGTGATAAGTTGTGAGAAGTGATGTAGATGTAGATGATAGATGCAGCAAAAAAAAAATGTAAAATACTTAAACCTCGGTAATAAAATATTTAAAAATTCCACATAAATCACATGAGTACGGGTATATAGTAAAAGTAGTGTTTTCTAATTGGTGAATCCATATCTAATAAACCATTTTCAAATATTTCTAGCGTAGCTGAAAGTAAATCTTTAATTCAAAATTGTCGCTCTCTTACCTATAAATCGGTAGGTTCTTCAATCGGCTCTCCGAAGCACACAAATTATGAAATATTATTACAACACTAGCGAAAAAAAAATGTTTTCAAAATGTATATATTTACATATGTATGTATTTATGTAAATATATGAGCAGTTGATTCATAGCTGGTTTATTCTCGATTATGTAATCGATTATATAATATAAATTAGAAACCACATACATTTACATCAAGCTAAAAGTAAGGGTGTCCAGTTTTTTAGTATATGTACATATGTACATATAAAAGGGCAATTTGTGTTGAAAAAAATTGATCAACAAAGGCGGAAATATTTAGTTATGTTCGATTTAAGCATCCAGTGAATGTTTTAGCGGGGAATATAGGGGGACAGAAACTAAAGAAATGTCACTCCGGAAATCCCAATTTAGTTTATAAGTAAGAATTTGTAGTTATGCGGGCCATTCTCACTGCATTTTTGTCAATCACTATCATTCTTTTCTTTGTTACAAGAATACATATACAAATAAAAAGAATGTAGTGTGCTGTGGAATCAAACCGCTAACCACTTCCGAAATCTATTATTATAAAACCCACTTTCACCTTTTTTGCAATTTGATAAGTAATCATTAATCGAAAAACACAATACAAGGCCGGATATTCCGATTCTATTTCTCGGTCCGCAAACGCGATCGTTTAATCGTAACCCAAAGACCTGCCCACGTGGAAATACAATTTTAAAGAAAATTTGAATGTCTCTGGAGGCGTGTCCCCCCTACAGTCATTGTTCTCATTTTGATGTGGAAATTATAGAAAATCTCCCCTGTCTCTGAAATACAATCGAAATCGAAAGTTGCCTGGACTCCACGCTGACACCGGAAATGGTTTTCACTTTTATCGAGCGCCTCTGTGATATACTATTTGTGTATTTACGTCCTAGTTACCCAAGTGTCAGGTTACGTTTCGAGGGATATGGACCTTCAGCTAACAAGCAAAACGGAAAACCTAAAAATCATCGAGGCATATGTGTTTTGAAGCGCTTGAACTTATATATATTTCTTGTTGAAAAAGGCAGGACTTGAATTTTGCATGCTTGCCTCAATGCACACATTCTTCATTTCTCATCAGCAGCATTCTGGTCAGCAGGTCAGCCAAAGATGTAGCCTGTATGGAGCCTTCCCATGTGCTTAGCATTATTTGTTATCCTTTTGCGCAAGATTGCACATCCTCTGCGTGGGATTCCATGACGTATTATACGCTCGATGATTAGGGTCAGGGTCTTTATTCTACTTTATTTTCATTTTCTTTTGGGTTACGAAGTATTTCGTTGCAAAAAGGATTTACCTTACACACAAGCTAATGAGCTAAGATGAAAAATAAACCCCTCTTGGGTTACTTAGGTTACCACAAACCAACATTCTGTAAATTTAAAGCCGGCATAGCCTAAGCTTAGACTCCAGCTGTTCACCCACTTAGGTCAAGTTCATTAGTCCCCTTCGGACTGGCGCCACAAAGCTAATAAATATTTAACCCAGCCAAATGACAAGAGTCACTTTTGAAGCGATAAGACTCGCACCGCCATCACCCAACACGCACCACGCATCACGCACAAAGGGGCCAAGTTCAGCAACATTATAATTTGCCTAGTCAATAACGATATTTTAAAAATACATTTCAGGCGACCCCTCTCCCTCTTTCTCCATGGAAATTTCTCATTGCTTATCTGTCGCTTAGTCGGTGACAGAGCCGATTGTAATTGCAATTGAGTAAACACAGCCGGAAATGCATTCGCTTTCCCCGACAATCGCTCGACAGACAGACTTTGGGTTATCTTTACGTTTTCTTTGCGGGTCAGTGGGATCCATTAAACTTATTTACGAATAAGTGAAAACCCCAGTGTAGTGATTTTGTTTACGGTTGTGATTTTTAGTTATGCATTTTAATACCAGAGTGTATTGTAACAAATACGTTTACCCAATTATTGAATAACTAAAAGGCAGCTTCCTTTTTATTCTGAAGGCACTCCTTCGCCAGCTAAAAGTTTTTGGTCCATTTGAGACTAGAAAATTAAATGATATCGGCTCGTCACATCCTTTTAAAATTTTCCACCGATTCCTTTTACACTACGTGTATGTTCTAAATCATAAAGAATTACGGCACACATGAAAGGATACCAGTAATTTTCATAAATTTGGAAAATTCCCACCTATGCCATGACATTTCCAAAACAGATCTCAGGCGCTGATGATCAAAGAAGCAGCAGAAAGCTAATCTTGTTGGGATGGATGTCTGTTAATTTGATATAATATCACGTAAGAATCATACAAGAATCGATAATTTATGTTAATGCAGCAAGGTGACATCTCAATTTGTTGTCTGGACAACATGGACCAAAAGTGAACGTGCCCACATAGTGGGCCAAAGTGCTTAGCAACATAACAACGCCCCGTGAATTTGCTGCCTCGACGTGACCTACCTTTTTCCATTTGCGAAATAACAGTGCTAAAATCCTTGCTCCTGGTTATGCTCAGACTATTAATACATTTCAACACTTGTGTTTCCTAGGCGACAGATTACCAGCACTTACACGGAGACCGGGACCAGATCACAAAACTCTAAACAAGTAAAAACGAGTACAGATACTTGAGTTTCTTACACTTTTACTCTCAGATTTGGTTTTTAATTCAAGAAATAGTGCAATATCCGTTCTACCGCGTAATGTCTATTTTGTCTGCACTGTTTATACAGTTGTTTAGAAATTTCGATAATATTTTGGTCGCTTCTTTTCCAATGTCTTGTACATATACATATATATATATATATATATATATGTATATAGGTGTATGTAATTCTTACAACTACTATTAAACGCGAATTTTAAGAAAAAATTTTGACATTGCTTTGCAGTGCTTTCTGTTGCTAGATTAAAAGCTTAGTTTATTATAACATATCTTTCCGGAATAAATTGCACTTGAATAACAATAAAGCATCTAGCAATAAAGGATCTAATATTGAATAACTAACGACAACGGATGACGGACATATTTTTGAGTTTCGGGAGTTGTATACCTTTTTCGTCTTTTTGAAATTTCTTCAACTGTATAGTAATAACGTATTTGGCTTTCTTACGAGGAATGCCAAATACCCTGCGGTAAAAACGTCTATTGAAGTGGGCCTTGCAAGAATTTTGATTAATGAATCGACCAGAATATAAGTTACCCAACTAGCTGAGTGTCGTTGTAGAATTTTGTAATGGTCCATCTCGATCTCCGATCCAAACAAAGCTAAAAGGCCATTGACAAAAACACAAAAATGAGCATCGCAGCCCGGGGGTTTCATACAATTTTAAAGGAGCAAGAAAGGAAGAGTCTGCTTCCTTTCGAAACCATAAATCATGCAGTTTGATATAGGGACACCCAGGGACCGACTTCATTTGTTGTAGGTGGCAGTCCGGTTGATTAATTGAAGTAGATTTCATCCTAAAAAGGATTGGCCGTTCAAAATTGCCGTTTGCCGCGCTTGTTGACAAGGCACCTTTGCGCATCATGGCTTTTCGCATAATTAGTACGTGTGTGGTCGCAGTACTCAGTTCCCACCCCTCGTCATATCCATCGTCGTCCTGCTGTCAACGGCCAATCAATGCAATTTACAGCTTCATTTTTGCAAATTTAAAGGAACAAATTGACAAGAGCAAGGACAGCCCTGTTGACAGGCAACCACTAACAAACAAAGAGCATGTCCGGCTGTCCCTCAAGTTTCAACTTCAAAAGCTGGTCATCCGTATGCAATGCGATACTTTTTTATTTATTTTTATATTTTTTTTTTGTAGTTTTAATGCTTTTCTTGCGTTCTCTTTTTCGTTGGCTGACTTTTCTACGACTTCGCTTTTGTCTAATTGCCAAACAATCGCCGTCTGATTATCCTGTCAGGCGTCAACTTTTTGTGCGGTTTCCAATGCGTAGTTTTGCTTAATTGGATTGACTTAGGCACATGTGAGGAACGTCACGTCATCATCTTCCTCGCACCTTTCCATTTTTGTTTTGGCGCCGCTTCAAAATCGCACGCAAAACGCGTCTTGTCATGAACGGCCATGACTGAGACTGAGACTGCGACCGGACCTTATCGCAACAGTTCTAAAATAGGCTGGGCCTAAATCTATGGGCCGAACATGGAATACTCTCTTACCCTTCAACAAACCCAGTTTAGTTTTACTTAGTTAAAAGCCATATTAATATTACAGATAGTTCATTTTGTTTTATAGTCACCCAAGAGTATAGTCTTGCAAGAGTATGTAGTTATATTAAAAGCAATTAATGTAATTGGTGCTAAAATAAATAAACATTCGCCAATAGATTATGATTGCATTTTGATTAACCCATTTGATGCAACGTTATTATAAATTATTTAACGGATAATTCGAAGTTGGTTGTCATGTTGGGTGACTCCGACATGCAGATTGCGTGTTACTAATAAATATTTATCTGATAAGTTCTGCCAAATGAAAACACTACCCGTAAGTATGAATATTGCAGACGAAATTCATCTTTCCCCCATGGGTTAATTGATCACCTCACTACCTATGTATGTACATAATGAACATATGTATGTGTTCTAGCCGTTCTGTTGCCATGTGTATGTTTTCGACCATTCCGCTACTCTTTGACATCAGAAGGAGGCCCTAGGCAAGTTCCCCAGAAAAATAAATTGCTTTGAATGCTGATAACAAACTGGTTGACTAAAAATGCGCCCTGGGTGCATTGTACGACCTATTGATAAGCGTAGAAAAATCCTTGATCTTGACGTTGCGTTTCAACTGGCAAATTAATGTTGCCCACAGCAGTCGAGTAGATTATTTGATAGGTATTTCTTCCAATGTGAATCTATCCCAGCATCGAAGTGCAGGAAAGAAATAGGAGCAGAAGTTGATAAGCCAGCAAGTGTTGAGAAACTAAACCTGCGCTTTAGAGCCGACGGGCGCCGCTATTTGATGATAAGCAAAAGAACGCCTGAAACAAACACACATTAAAAAACGCGTGCCTAATTATACAACAGGGGGACATTTGCATCTGCATGCTGATAAAACAGTAAAAAGACAGTCTCAGTTGGGAGTGCGTTGAAAAACTTATTCCTTATGAAACACTGCGGCACGTGAGTTCACCAAATCGGATTAGAAAATAGCTCGCATCCTGAATAATTCTACCGAATGGCACCAAAATTACAAATTTCCCCTATTGACAACTTGAATGCTCCCAAAATAAGACACTGGGACATTAAGTCGGAAATAGCTGTTGAACGAAAAATACATAGTAGCATCTTTACAAAAAGTGAGTCTTACCCAACAATTGATCGCAAATAATTGACAGCCTCAGCCTTGTTATGTAAGCACAGGAAGTGGATATTTCGGACAACAAAAACCGGGGCCAGCAAGGTATCTGAAACCTTTTGTTACTGCAAAAAAAAGGGAATTCTAGTTATGGAAGCAGATGAATATACTGAAGCGGAAATTGTATCTAAATTTGCGGATGAACTACACTCGGATGGCTACCTAAATGTAAGGGTGGGTGTCTACCAAAACGAGTTCACAAACTTAAGAAATACTATCTACATACGAGTATCTATACGAGTACGTCATGTTTGCGTTTGAAATAAGTATCTTCCATTAAGCCAATCAATGATGGGCATACCTTGCATCGTACTTTTTCACTAACCTAAATATGTTAGGCAACGCACAGAAGCCCTTCCAAAACGGACTTAGCTTTAATCCGTAGATTAATCTGATCTGCGGAACTGCGGTTTACTTATTGCGCCACAAGATTTAAAAATCCTGGCGCTAATCGTAGATGAAGTACGTCTAATCGGGCTCCTTTAGTTAACTATAATCCTTGACTGATCACTGGATCAGTGGCTAAGCGACATTTTCCGGGACCGAAATTATCAATTTACCTGCTATGGTCCACTGATCATTTGGACATTTTAACTTAATCCAGGGATTAAACTTTTTCTTCATGCCTGATAATAAAAAGAAAAATTGGTACAATTCGTATGTTTTGCTCTAGGCTTTTACCTCTTTCAAGCAGCTGTCCCTCGGATTAGGAGAGAAAAAACACATTGAGTCTACCTCCGTAGCCGGATTAAATTTTTTGAAACAAATAAGTCAGTCTTAAGCATGGCGATTAAGCTTGATCCCCTGCAATGGGCGTAATATTGATGGATTTTCCTTTAAATCCTTCGCATAATCTCCGGCTTAGAGAGCGGCGCGATTTTTTTCGCGGCTCGGTCTTGTTTTGTTTTTTTTGTTCCTTTTCTTCAATTCGCAAGAACGCAGGCCCTTGGGCCAATGAGGATCATAATTATGGAATTCCAAAATACTCTGAGGAAGGCAGACAGAAAGAGCAATGACGCTGAGCTACCTGTAAGCGTGAGTATGCTCTTCGACTGTCACAGGTAAGCAATGAACCAGACCAGCCTTGAGTATGCTGGCAATTAAGAAGTCAAATTTCGCTTAAAAACCAAAGAAAAAAAGATCGTAGGAAAAACAATGCAAAAAATGTGCAGAGCTGAACTAAATCCGGCTTAAGAATGGCTGTCGTAAGATCCTTCCATCATAAACAAGGTCAGGGTGCCTAGCAGCATTGTTCATTTGCATATTACCATCGGATCATAAACGAATTCGCCGCGAAAACAGGCTAACATAACTATCAACCATTCCAGTCAGCTGCCTCGTCCTTTCCAACAGTTTATAGTCTAGCCTTGACTTTTTACGAATGTGAGCGGTTTGACTTTTTTACCGTCAGCTGATGACTTGCGTTACTTCCGCTTTTCAGAGTTTTTTATGATTAGTCTTACCTGAGGTTTATGACTATTTAGAGTTTTTTAACCGGCCAAAACCAAACATTTTATAATGTAAGCTCAATAATTGAACGGACTTTTCTTGAATGGAACGCACCGAGTTGATCTGGTTATAATTTGTCCTCAAAACAACTATTAATTTCGTATGGCTTCTTCCGATGAATCCTGACCACTCAGGAACAACCCTTGCAAAAACAAAAATATGTTTGAAGTATCTACACTCACCCGAAATGTATTCACAGCCGAGATTAGTCTCTTAATCCCTTTTGCGCAGGTATTATTTTCATACTATCTTCTTTTTTTAGCTGACCGTTAGTAGTGTTACTAACCATGTTGTATGGCTTCGTATGGAAGCAGGATGTTGAACAAAAAAAATATGATTTAAAAAAAAAAAACAGCATATTAAATAAAATTGAACCAAAATTGAATAATATTGGTCTCTGCGTTATCTACATTTTTTAATGTCTTGCCATGCGGTGGCTTAATCCCTATTCATATTGGCACTCTCACGACATTATCTGCTAATCCTTAAACTATTTTTCCAAGGCTGATTAATTAGTTCATTCAAAACTGCTACTAAGCCGTCTGGTCTTGTAACCCTTGCAAGTGTGATGCCACGGGCGTTTTTTACACTCACGGCGTAAACTAAAAGTCTAGAATTCATCATTCTCGTCTTCCTTTGGATATGGCGCACGCATGGCATGCGTGGAACAAGCAGGATCAAGCCATAGGTTCGAACTCATTAAATTGATATAAAAAATGATCCTGCCCCTCTGCGGGAGTGATCCTGCACGCGTCAACCGAGGGATCTAAAAAACAAGACGTCAAATATATTTTAAGGGATGCTTGAAGATGGATGCGCGTTTAGGGAGGGTATATCTGTTTCTTTCTTTTGATATAAAACTACTATATATATTTGTGGAAAGTAGTAGAATTACGAATAACCGTTTTCGGTTCTCAAACCATATATAATCTCTCGAATAAGTATATATGTTCAATCCTTTTTGCCATATGCCAGACAATCTTGTGCATTCTGTTTCCAAATCTCTACATAATCTTCCCTTAACGAACGATTATGGCTATACCCAATCCCCTTTAAGGAGTTTCCAACACATTAAAAAGGAGATTTGAGTAATTTTAAATTTAAACAATATAATGATTAGTGGCTAGTCGCGGATTGCGCAGTTTACATCCGCGGCTTAGGCTCAAGTCTTCAAGAATTAGGATTAGTAACCAAATCGCATGATTAAGAATGGAGGTTCATAGCGGTTTCATTCAAGAAAATAAAAGAACTAGAGTGGGATGGATAGTCTTCCTTTTGTCCCATTCTGGATATTTCTGTCCGTACATGCAAGAAAAATTATCACATCGTTACTACTCGATTGCCTATAAATCAAGGAACCGCACCCTTTAAAAAACTATATAAAAGCTGATCGAGTGTAACAAATGATTAAAAAATTGTGGGCACACTCATGGGTCGGACAACAACAAAAAAATACCCCTATGATGTGTCCCTAGGGTTGCTTTTGTTCGCATACGTGTGCGCGACGTACGATTTTTAAGCCTTCACTTTTACTTTTATTTCCGCTTTTCCCCCTCTTTTTTTTTGCCCAGCAATTGTCTCTTTGTTGACAGCCCCTCGCTTTCACTCGAAATATTTGTACAAATTTGTCGTTTTTTTGTAAAAAATATAGAGTTTTCCGCTTTGTTTAGCTGTGTGCGTTTTGTGTTTATTTGTATTCTTTCCGGGGGTCCGGTCCGGTAAGGGTTACGTATAGCGGTTAAATTTCTATCGGAATATGAAACTAAACACGTGCAGGATGATGCAGTTTTGTGTATAGCATACCGCATCTGTCTGTATAGGAGAAGAGTTAGAACAGCTTAATATGCTGGTATATTCTATTTAATTTTTTGAGTGCTCGACACAAAAATAGAATAGAAACAGACATACATATTTGTACATTCGTATGTAAGTACTAAAACTCGTTCATTTTAGTCACCCACCAAAGTAGTGTTGTGCTAGGTTAGTTTTCCAAAGTTACGCCTTATCAACAAACTATACGCACTCTCATACGCACTACTGCCCCACTTATGGTTAAACATACATATGTGCATACATACATACATATGTAAGTGTGTGAAAGTCTCTATCGACAGATTTTTGTTCATTAAGTATGTATTTAAAGTCCCGATTTCTTTTACTTTTACTTGACACTATACTTAACTTTGCGTCTACCGATAATCAGCAATGTCTTATCGCAAACGGCCGGATCTTAATAAAATCGGTTGAGCAAAGATTTTTTGTCAATATCAAGCGAGTGGCAGCAAACATGTAGAAAAGTACGTCTGACTAATCCGCAAACCTGGGAATTAGCTGACGATGTGCTCAAACGAGTAAGATTAGCCCAAAAATCAGAATTCCTTATCAACAGGGTCAGTTTGGGTGCTTGAATTTTGTTTAATGCTTTCTGCGAATTTTCGAGAGTTTTGTGAGAATGCTGAACGCTGAAGCTGATCTTGCTCATTGGTTGGCAGAAACCATTCGCATTTTACGTAACATTATGCAGAGCAAGGATACCCATGTCCTTTTTGGCCATTGTTCAATTTCACTTTCGAAAATTTCCACGGTAGTTCGCATTACCCGCCTGCTGATTTTTCTGTTGTGTTCGTCCTTGGCCTACCTACAGAAAGCAGCACGAATATCAAGACCCATTTTCTACTTAAGTTCAGCATGGTCTTGTCATAAACATCTACATAAAACGATTTAGAAGTCAATCCGCAAAAGTCACTGACTACTTTGTAATAACAAAAAAAAAAAAAATACCATCCATCTTTATATGTACATATGTTGACTGTTTTTTATTAAGGGCATTTGACTTGGTTTTGGTTTCTACCTGGCTTGTTTTTTATCAGTTCCGTGTTTATGACAAATTTTTTAGACGTGTGCCAACAATTAGTAACCCTTCCGCTGAACATATGTACATACATGTACAAGTACATATTTCCTCATACATTCTTGCTCCACTGTCTATATTAAAAAACTACTGATAGCAATTGTCACAAAATTCTCAGTCCCTCTTTTCCTACTCGGGGATCCTTAAAATCTATGAGACGCAACCATACATAACACAAAGAGAGCGAGAAAGAGTGGGCAAGCAAAAGAAGAAATTAAAAGAGGGGAAATTGCCCTTCCTGTTTACTCTTACAGCGCACGCTTGGATTTCCACCCCATATATGTATGACATCTCTTTTCATGAGTCTTGGGTCTGCCGCTCTCGCTCTGAGTATCCTTTAGCATTTGTTTCATCCCCTTCATTTCCCCTTCTTGCTTATGTGCAAAGGGGAAATTTCGTTTGAGGGGAAATTCGTTTTTTACCCGATTTGGAATGGTAGTCCTAGATCCCTGCTCCACTTTAAATTGCCTTCAAGTACACTTTTTTATGAAGGCTCTAAAAAAACAAAAGTAGCGGAAGTGGCCTTAATATTTTAAGGCCTCCGATAGGTAGCGCATAGTTTTGATTTTTTATTTTTTATGACTGCAGAATATTAAAATACAGTGTCATAAAATCGTGAAGGTTTTTTACACGTACGGCTTAAGCTAAAAGTCAACATATTTTTGTTAACTGTATAGTGTATGTACACACATACGTGAGTATATAAGGACACCACGCTTTTGCGATTTTTAAATGTACTAGCTATCCCTGTCACTCCAATTTGCATACGAAAAATCATCAGTCGTCGTCTCTTAGGTAAAAAGTATTTCACCTTACCTCTTCGGTCCACGGATCGTTTTTCGCCGTCGTTTCATTTCCTTCCCTACTTGCCTATTTGCGCTTGTGTTTGTGTGTGTGTGTGTGTGTGGAAGCGGGAGAGAGCGAATTGAACGTGTGTGTTCTCTTTGTGTGCGAGTGTATGTTTGAGGGAGGGCGATGCCGAAACGGAACAGAGAACGTACTTATAGTTAGCGCACGCAGCGAATTTGTATCATTCGTGATTTTGGTTTGGTCGTGAGAGGAACAACATATTTCCTCTACAAAGGAAGAACACCTCATCAACTCATACACACACGCAAATTTGTTGCTTCGAAAAGGATTTGTCAGCAAAGGATACTACCAGCTATATAAAACGTGTTCAGTCGCTCTCCTGCATCATTCCTCAGCGAAGACTCCTCACGTCAACATCTTAAGAATTTTTGTGTCTTAAAATAAAAAAAACTAAAAAACGCGCAACAAACCAAATACCTCAATGCAAATAATAATGCAGAGAAAGTAATTAAATAACTGAAGTATATTACAATCTACCTCATTTTGTATAATCGCCGAACTTATATAATCAACAAAAAACAAAAAACACAAAACACTCTACCTCAAAGTACAAAAAGTGCGTGAAACTAAAGAATAATTCATATCCTAGAAAAAGTGCAGAAAACTTTGCTCAAATGAAAATTGTGTGTTTACACTGTTTTAACTAAAAAGTTATCAAGCTAATTTACAATAGGTTTTTGCGCAAAGCGAGGCAAAAACGGAGCCACAACACAGCAACGAACACAGATTAATGGCTATATCAATGCTTCAGGACGCACAGACACGAAGTAAGTATTAATTTTCAAATATCAACAACGAGAGTTATCATTCAACGTTAAAACTTGTATATACTTTACATAAGTGAACTCACATTAAATCTGCACAAAAATTAAAGCTTGCTCTTTAACATAGCATAGCGATAACGACGTCTCAATGCGTTCATCTTAATGTTAAACGCCATTTTAACATCTAAACACTCACATATTCCCTCACATACATATAGAGCAATTATGTTTTGTTTACAAGCTTAGCCAGAAACCGGCACTCAACTCGTTATTGCAACGCCCCCCGCCAAAACAAAGGGCTGAGAGCACGCAAGCAAAGCGAAATAAAGAGAGCAAAAGCATGAACAACACTCTCACACATGAACATACGTGGTGTTGTGGTGTTGTTTGCTCTTAAGAAAGTTCTCTCTTAGCAAGACAGCTCTGACTCTCCATCTAACATTTGGCTCTCTGTCTGATTTTAATGTGAAATAATAGGCATAAGAAAGGTAAAAACATTTAACTAACTGTTTTGTTCTCTTATTGTTATTTTTTAGGCCTAGCTGCTGCTTTAGCGGGAATCAAAAGAGAGGAGGTCGCTGTAGACCGATCCATGTCACTGTCGCCTCCTATGTCGGCAAACACGTCGGCCAGCAGCGCCGCTGCCATGTACCCGGGAATGGGTCTACAACAGGCGGCCGCTGCATCAGCCTTCGGCATGCTCTCACCCACCCAACTGCTCGCAGCAAACCGCCAGGCGGCTGCTTTTATGGCGCAGCTTCCAATGAGTACATTGGCCAACACACTGTTTCCACACAATCCAGCGGCTTTGTTTGGAGCTTGGGCTGCCCAGCAGTCGCAGATGCCACCCCAGGGAACGCATTTGCATTCACCGCCTGCGAGTCCGCACTCGCCCGTGTCTACTACTCCATTGGGTGGCAGTGGCAAGCACCCATTGACCTCTCCTAGTGGCACACCACAGCACCGCGAGCCAGTGAAGAAGTCTCGCAAATTATCGGTGAAGAAGGAGTTTCAGACAGAAATCTCCATGAGCGTGAATGATCTGTATCACACCCCGGGTGGACCCATTTCTCCGCCTTCCAGCGGCAGCTCGCCCAACTCTACACACGAGGTGGGAAGCGCTGGTTCGGGAGTTACTGGCGTCGCATCCAAAGACCCGTCACGCGACAAGAGTTTCACCTGTAAGATCTGCTCTCGTAGCTTTGGTTATAAACACGTCCTGCAGAACCACGAACGTACACACACCGGCGAGAAACCTTTCGAATGTCCTGAGTGTCACAAGCGCTTTACACGAGACCATCATCTGAAGACCCACATGCGTCTACACACAGGAGAAAAGCCATATCATTGTTCCCACTGCGATCGCCAATTTGTGCAGGTGGCCAATCTTAGGCGTCATCTGCGCGTTCACACTGGGGAGCGTCCATATACTTGCGAAATCTGCGACGGTAAATTCAGTGACTCCAATCAGCTAAAGTCTCATATGTTGGTCCACAATGGCGAGAAGCCCTTTGAGTGCGACCGCTGCCATATGAAATTCCGTCGGCGTCACCACCTGATGAATCACAAGTGTGGCATTCAGTCGCCACCCACTCCTGCCCTCTCACCTGCAATGAGTGGAGACTTCCCCATGGCAGTCACCTCTATGGCTCTGGAGCCATCCGCCAATAAATTTGCAGCTATGTGTGCAAGCTATGGAGGCTCTGATGAGTCAGTTGATCTCGAAAAAGGTTCTTTGGACGACGAGGCTCCTTTGGATTTGTCTGAGGATGGCGCCAGCTCAGTAGATGGACACTGCAGCAGTAGCATGGCACGTCGAAAGGCTCAAGATATACGTCGTGTATTTCGTCTACCTCCTCCACAAATAATGCATGTACGCAGTGACATGCCAGAGCAAACCGAACCTGAGGATCTCAGCATGCACTCGCCCCGCTCCACCGAATCACAAGAACAAAACGAAGACATTGATTTGGACGATTTGGATGATGCAGCTGCTCTATATCTGCGTCAGAATTAAATCAATCAAAGCCTAAATTGTACATAGCCTTTATCAGCCTTCATTAGATGAAGTTGTTTGGCAAAAATCCACACAAAATTAAGCAAAATGAAGTTTAAAAGTGGAAATTAAACATCTTTTGCAACAGGAATTTAATGCTAAGTACAAGAAACTAAAGAAATTATAGATATTTTAGCGAAATAATGGCACATAAATTTAACAAACACATAAATTGTACAAAATTAGCTAAGTATGCCAAAAGCTTATCCCTGCCAAAACCCACCAAATGAACCGAACATGTTGTGCCATTTTCAACAAATAACTTACGTTAAGTTACAATTTTTAGATTATTTTCATCTCAGTCAAAATTGTATATACCCAGCAAATGCAGCTGCCAATTGTAAATTATACAGCACTCCAAAAATACTATTTTACTCTTACTAAGAATATCAATTTGATCAAATGGTTAATAGACTAGAATATTTTAATATATTTTAAAGAATTCTTAAAGAAAGCAATGCCAATCAACATTAAATCAAAAATAACTTTAAGTTAACAATAAAAACAAAATTATTTGTACGCTATTTGTTTTGTTTGCCATAAATATTTAAAAAACATTATTTACTGATTAGCTCCTACTATTTTATTGCATGAATCTTGTTTTATTAAAGCCGAAAACATAATATTACTTTTTATCTTCCTATTCAAATTCTTGTTTAGTTGAAATGTTGCTCAATGCAATGGAAAAATAAATTAATTACAAAAATTATACATATTATTTTACTTTATTGGTTTCTTTTGCGTTAAACGGCAAATGGTCTACGGCAATAAGTATAAGTAACAGTAGAAAAAACTGCTCCACATTCTTCTTCCATATTCGAAATACCGTTTGATATGTTTCAAATTTGTAGGCACTTAAAACAACACACACACACTTTTCCCAAGGCATCTTTGATATACACATAGCTGAATAAATAAACTGTAAATTTAATGTTTAAATGTAATCGATTATATTTCAAAAGTGAAAAATGCAGTTTGTAAATGTAAGTCTTGAACCAAGTAAACAGGAAAAAATGCTATAACCAAATACCTCTAATACCTCTTTGTATCAAAATTGTTGTGAGCTAAATCGTATATATATATACAACAATTTGGCAATCGTACAATTCAACTGAATTTATATACAAACATTAGACAAAAGCTATCGAAAAGGAAAACAAAAAGTTATACATAAAGTAATTTTGATGCATATTTTATATGGATAAGGGCCTAGTATGAAAACGATTTTCGAGCATTTGATGAAATACAATTTAAGTGTAAATATTAAACATTCACTAGACCCCCCTCTCTGTACATATTAAAACCTGTGTATATATTACATATATATAGTCAAAAATACGAACTTACACTACATACTACTTTTAGTGCAATCTTTGGTTAAATTCATCGAGAGGTAATCATCGATGCATCTTTAGTTCGGACGTTTTAAAGTCAACAAATGCAACAAAATATTGTGTAATTTTCTTTGTTCATTCAAGTGTATGGTATACAAGTTCCTCAAGATTAAATGATTACAACAAATAAAATCAAATAGTGAGCGCCTTTCGAATCCTTCGAAAATAAGCGCATGGCACAAAAGACCTCACACATGTTTCATATTGATTATGTACATTTAACACCTATACGAATAATCTCGTCACTATATAACTTTTAGCTTGTTTAAATGTTAGGTGTAATAAAACTTAAATACTTAAACTATTCGTATGTATTTAAGTGCAAAGTCAATTTTCATGTAAATATTATACTTAAAAAATAAATCACATAATATTTGCAGCTCAAGTTGTGCAATACATAAATATACAACCATATACAAAGATACGAACCTAGTTTTACGAATATAACAAGCGTCATTTACTAGTTTTGATATTTAGTCATTGAAAAACTAATAAACAGATTAAAAAATCGGAATTAGAAGAATTATAATTAACAACAAATATCATGATAAATATGATTCAATAGCATGAATTTATATGATATAACGAGCTGTCAGCTTAGTTTTCTTGAGTTTTATTTTATTGTTGTTGTCCTTGCTGGCATTAAAACCACAAAATAATGAATTTGTTTTAAATATGTATTTAAGATTTATCAATTCGTTTTAAACTACAATGTATTATGTTTTCAAATGAATTTTGTGTATACAAAATAAAAGAAATATATATATATTATATATACATATATATATATTACATTATTGTGTTAACAAAACGACGACGAGTTTTTTTAATCAATAAGCTAAGAAACAACCCCTCCGCAAAAGAGAAAATTAGCCGGAGACCGAAGGCTTTTTCCTTTCTTCCAAAGGCGACAACGGGCAGCATTATATACATTTTTAATTTATGCAAACGAAGCCCTTTCGCATTATTTTACATTTGCCACAAGACGCCCCACTAATGCTGTCGCCACCACCCTCTCCAGCTCTCCCCATTACCTAACGTCTCCCCTTCCCATCATACCCTTACCGGAATTTGAATTTTCGTCTAAAGGACGCAGCAGCTGAGCAAGAAAAAGAAATAAAAAACGCGCCGCGCAGCCAGAAAATGTCACAGTGTTTCCCCCATTTAATCTCCAGTGAGAGAGCAAACAACTACAACGAAATGAAGGAGAGGCGACTCCCACCGCCAACCCACCAATGCATCCAACCGCTCCCCATTCAACCTTCCAGCAAAACTGACGCCTCCACTTCTTTGTGCCCCTTTCAACAGCCAAAAAAGGCTTCATCCTCTCCTGGCAGCCTCTATGTAAAAAAAACGCTCCATGTAATACATAGAGGGCGTCTTATGTGCTTACATAGAGAGGAGTAGGAGATTGAGAGTGGGATGGAGCGAAATGTTCGCGTACTGCGCTGCTTATTAGCATTTTAGCCTTTCTTTGCTTGGCGCTCACCGAAATGTGGCAGCGTACACATAAAGAAATCGGGTTGGGAAGATGAATATCCACAGTTGAAAGGTTTTAAATACTGTTAGACTGTAACTATATATAGTACATACATATGTATGATTTTACATATGTACATACAATAATTTGAAACGTAAATATTTTAACTATAATCTTTATTTTATATAATTATGAAGCGCAATACTATGGAGTAGTAATTAATTGTGTTTAAAATTTTGTGAAGTGTAGTCCCCACTCCCAAATGTCTGCCCCTCTGTCTCTCTTTCTGTTTTTTCTCTCCCTTTTCATCTTCTTTCACAGCTTTCGAGAAATTATGTGGACTGGGGAGCAGACAAATTTTTTTCTCAAATGAGTTTACGAGTGTTTGGCTGTTAGAATTTTTTCTTTTGGTGTGGAAAAAGAAAGAAAACCCTAAGAAAATAAAAGGCATTCAAAATAAATTTAAAGGCTTCGTTGGCAGCGAACCACCGAGGCCGCCAACTGCCGTTCGTTATTCAAATTGAAATATTATGATTCTCACCAGCGAATCGCCAGAGTCCGAAAAGGAGAGCAGGGACAAGTACGGAGAACCCGACTCGACCAGTCCAAACTTGGGGCCAAGCAGAGCAAGCCATTCTAATAAGCTGCCTCAAGTGCAATGGACGGTGGAATGGGATGTGAAAAAGGGGAGGCTATAGAAACAACATCTGAGCCCCGGTTGCTTTCATTATCCCGCGGCCATTCTCCTCAATTAAATGTATAAAATTATGAGTGGTATTCGTATAACGGCTCTGCTGTACCGTCTGAAAGTCGGCTACAACTGTATCCCATACTTAGGAGCTTTCGTTTATTAAGAATATCTGAGGCCACGTTATGTTATAAACAAACATATCTATGTACATATATATGTATATGTATGTGACTCATGTTTAAATAAATGAAATACTAGATAATTCCGAAAAGCGTAAATTTACTTGGATAGTTTATCGGATGCCACCCAGGATTGCTTAAATGGCACAAAAAAATGAACAATAGTTGCATCAGGATCAGAACAAAGAGTTTGAAGAAGCAGAGAAACTATGCTGCACGAATAGGCACAGACTATGCCAAATTGAGTCATGGCCTTGTTACGGGTTTCTTTCTACCCCCGGCAGTGCCTGGCAGGGCATGCGAAAAAGGGCATGCAAATTTTGGCAAACACAATTAGCAGGGATCGGGATCAAGATCTGCCCGCCAAGACAATGCAATTCGGAAAAGTTGCACAGCACGCCGGCCACGGAGAAAGTGAAAGAAGGATGTAAGACAGCACAGCATGCTGCGAAAATGTTCCAAATATACCAAAAAGAGAGAGCTAACAATAATGGAAAACAAGAACTCTCATTATAATTTCACATTCAGCATTCTACTCCTTTTTGGTTGGAATTTACGAGCTCTGCTCTCTCTCTCTCTCTCTCTTATCAAGTAAATTTTACTTTACCCCAGTGAAGAAGGGGAATCAGAAGCGGCATGTTATAGAAAAAAAAGAAAAACTTAAAAACAACCCTCTCGAAGAGCAGCAACTGCGACGCCGACAGCGGCGTCAGCAGCAACGATAACGACAAACTCATTTGCATACGAAGTGCTTTCGCTTTTTCGCCGCCAACCCCTCCAGCCCACCAGCCACCTTCGTTGTTTTCAGGCATGGCGGCATAGGCCACCTGCGTCTGTGTTAAAAAGAGATGGTGCTTATACTGGCGTCTCTCTCCAACCTTTGCTTTAATCAAAGAGTTTAATGCTGGATGAGCGCAGCCACAAACGGTGGAGAGCACGAGCGGAGATGTGGATGGGGCGATGCTCCTTCATCTCCTTCTTCGTTGACTGATTCGCTTCCCTTCTGCTCATTATCAAGCACCGAGGGTAAAACTCATTGAGACGTTTTGCATCCCCACATCCCCCTAATACCCCCTTTGTAGTAAAGCTTTTCCAAGCAGCAGCTTTCAGAGTTTTCTCTGACTCATTTTACTTTTATACAATATTTTCCGTTTTCCGTTTTTGTTTCTCTCGAGTTGCACGAGAAGCAACGTAAAAGCCGAAGGAAATTTTTGTTTAAAGAAAATTACAAACAACCCCTTTGGAATTAGAGGAAACAGAGCAAGGACAAAAAAATATAAAGGGCGAGGAAGAGGAAGTGGGTAAGAAAACGCCAACGCGAAAGCAAAATAAATGAGCGTATATTATTCATGGTATTAATGTCGCAAGCAAGAGTAGAAAGTACGGGAAGGAAAGAGTGGAAGGTCTGGTTGCTGCAAACCTCGACAATCAAGTAAAAATCTTTAAGGTTAAACAATTTCATTCGCGTCACATTTGCTACGTAACCGATTAATATATGATATAGAAAGAAAGTATTTCGAACTATCGGCATTTGTTGCTTTAACAAAAAAATTACAAATGAAAAAAGTAGACAAAATTACCTACATGAATATTTAATAGAATTCGGTATAACCGACCTTTGACAATAATATTCATGTATGCTACAAAATTCTCACGTTTCCCCCCTCCACTTGTTACATATGGGTTGCATAAACGTCCCGCCACTTTCCCACCCTCGCTCTATTCAACGCATGAATTTCCATAAAAGTCAAATTGCTCAACTCTATCCCTCAGCCACCGGTAGCAATACCGCCCATCCCACAGTAATGTCAATTCTATGATAAAAATGCTGATGATTACGTAAACATTAGAAAAATGCGACTCCTTCCGCCCTCTCACATATGCTTATTTTTTATTTGCCACAAATTTTCGACAATTTTGGACAAATTTACATGCATAAACCGCGACGACTTTGACAACGGAAACGGCAATTGCCCAACAACAACAACAGACAAAAAGCCACTACACACGCGATTTTCATGAGTTCTATAGCTACTCCCATGGGGAGGCCACAGCGGACCCTTTCTACCCCCTTTTTTTTGCAAAAATTTGCGAGTGAAAAGCCAAAAGGAAAACGTTTGAAAATCATATGTACGGGGTGCTGGTTGTTGGGTTGGGAGGACCTGTGGGGAGGAGTGCTGGTTGTTGACATGTTGTGTGCGAAGGAAAGTGAGCTATCAACAAGCTATCATTCACTACACATTCTCGTATCTGTTATGCATGTGTGGCCCTGTGAGTGTTAGCAAACTGTTGATGCGATTTAAGCGATTTGTTGTGGGTTTTCTTTTCCCCACTTGTTTTTATTTGCTTGCCATGCAAAGCAAAAATCAGTAACATACTCTTCGGGCTTTCTGTGTTACTCGTGTGTAGAGATGGGGGGACGGGAAGGGATGAAGTCGATTGATAGAGGTCAGTTTTGCTCGTATCTGATGTCCCGGTAAGAGGACCATTTTCATGCTCTTAAATCCAATTAAGCCACATGTATGGGCCTAAAAGGATTTGGTCAGAACTGCTTATTATTTAATAATGTCTCGCACTTACTTTCATTTCGAGTTACCAACTCTTACTCATACAGTCCTGGGCATGTCCTAATGGATTTGTAATTCGCTTATGGTATAAAAGGCACATCATAGAGGAAGTAATCATGTTGTGAGCTCTCTTTCAGATAGCCTTTTAACTAATTTGCGGATATATACCAATGTACTCGTCGCAACAAAATAAAAGGCAGCAGTCAACTGAAAGCCCCAGATGTGGGGCTAGTGGTATAAGTATGAAGCAAACAAGTCCTCGCAAACCTTGCGAATATTTTCAGAGCCAGGCGCCACCTAATATGCAAAGCGCAATTTAACTAAGAAATGAAAATTTTTAATTACCTTTCATTTCCGGACCAATTGGGCCGGGAAGAAGCGGGAATCGACGTGGTATCCTTTTAATAAATAGACTCCTTTGCATAACAACAAGGAAAACATTAATTAAGATGCGGACATAGCCAGGAGCAGGAAGACGGCAACAAAATAAGCGAATTAACAAGAGCTAGGACTTTGCATAAATGAAAGGATAATCAGCCTATCAACCGGGCCAAGGACCAAAGGCACAAAATGGAGTGCAATTAACATGAAAATGACTTTGTTTGACACTGAAATGAAAGCAAGGATCCCACTGGAAAGACAAAAGACGTCTCCGCGTGGCATCTTGGAGACCTGGAGGGTTAAATTAGCAAAGGACCCAAATTGAAGCCAGCAACAGCACAATGCAGCGCGGGCATAATTTAATATTTCCCATTAAGCGCGACCATTAATGAACGAAGCGAAAACGAATCTTGCGACTGCGCAGGGCTCTCTTGAGGTGCAGGCTGAACTCTCCTTAGTCCTTCGTTATGGCCATCCCTCTCCCTTCACCCGTCTTATGCTGTCGGCCATGGCGAGTAATTAAGTTTATGCGAAGTACAAAATTTAATTTCGTTTGCCACCCCTTTTCAACGCCACCCCCATTTGCGGGAGTAGGGAACTTAGCTTTCATTTTGTTTCGTTTTTTGTTTTTTTTTTTAAATGCCTTTTGAAGTATTTACTCCCCACTCGCCGCTCTTCTTTTGCTATAATCATCTTAACGGCATCATTTGGCGTCGAGTTGCGCAGGTGGCCACGCAGTTTTTCCTTCCTAATGTTGAATTTTTTTCATCAAAGTGGTATTATGTGTATGGGAAGTACTTTAAGGGAGAGCCTCCGACTTGGGCGGACCTGCTTTTAATTTTTAATTGGTGTTTCAAGTGTGCCTAAAGAAAGGGATTCTGGGGAATGGAGCAACGCATTAAATGCTTTCATATTCTATAGGTTAGAGCAGAAAGAAAATGACTTACCGTAATATTTGAAAAAGCTATTTTCCTGTAGCTTAGAATACATACATTCTATTCGGTTGGTAGAGCTTCCATATATTTAATTAAATCAAACTGTTATACTCTAAAAAATAGTAAAGACGAACCCGAAATAGGAGTCAAATTTTTGTTGTTATATTAATAACTAACGCCAACCTGGGATGTGGTGTAGTCAATGTGTATAAAATTTCAAAAAATCATAAATCAATAATTTTCAGTAAAGCCAAACCCCTTGGTGCTGTGCCGCAGCCCTTCAGTGCGTTCCATGAACTGAGGCATATTTTCGAAATTACAAAATTGAGAAAACGAAAGCCGCGAAATCGTGGTGCTGCCGTGCTGCATAATCAGCTCCAGCATCCATGTAGTGCCTCAGCCACCGTCGCTGCCACGCTTCCAACTCAACGATGTGCATAAATTAAGTTAACCCCTGTCAGGAAAAAAATCGAGTCGCGCGTCTGCCTCATTTTTTTGTTCATCTATTTTTTATATCCACCGTAATGTATTTTGTGATTAACTTTCGCTTTGCATGCAACGCTGCGTGCTTTTTTTTACCCCTTTCATGATGTAGAGTGCTGCTGAACGAGTAAGTCTGGCTCTTTTTTTATGATACCCTTGATTTCTCTAAAAGGGAACGTTTTTTTTTCTAGTTTTGAGTATGTTAAGCGGATAATATAAGTAGTTTATTCGTCAAACTGAGCCGATGCCTCAACTACCTTTGGATACATAAGATACAAATATTTTTGATAACTATACAAAATATCCTCTACATAACCATTCACGATCCACACCGATCTATGTATACTCCACACATCACCCTGTTGTCAGTCTGCATTTTTCTGAACACATTTTTTCTTTACCCACATCATCCCAAATTATTCTGCCCGAGCACATGCTAAAGTACCCACGTTTTTTCTACCTATTTTGCAGCTCTCTTAAGTTTTAACCCTTGCACAGTTTACATGAATATTCACTTGTCAAATTCCGAATGAAAAAAAACTGTACTTAAAAAATCGAGCATTTGTGTTTTATAGCTAAAGCCTGACCCGACAACTTCTGGGGTGAGTTTTTTTTTAAACTTGATTTTGAAATCCCAACAGCAACACAAAGCAACAAAATGCAAATTAAAAGTTGTGGAAACCCTTTTTAAAAAGTGCTAAAGGGTTGCCGATGTCCCAGCCACAGCCGCAGGACTTTCAACGTTGTCTGGGTAGCAGGAAAACGGAAAAAAATCTCGAGGGGTGCGTTTGTCGTGTGTCCTGCCAGGAACAGCCTCACTTTTTTTCGAATATTTAATTTTTTTGGTATGCAAATGCCGGCTGCTTAAAAAAATTACACCCCTATAGGCAGATATATGCATAACCTGGGATAGGAATTTTTGAATTTGAAAAGGGTTTCGGTCTCTATTGACTTGCCTGCAGTTTGTAGTTTTCATTATTTTTCTTTTTTCACTTTGCATACGACGATAATCCTTGTTTAGGGGCCGCACACGCAGAGGGATCAGACAAGGAATTTGCGCAAAGAATACTTCTGGCACACGTCCTGTAGCTGAAGACATTCATCTTTGTATGCAGCGGAAATTGGTTTTTCTTCGGCAGTTTCTTTCTGCCTCATTGGGCGTCTCATTTACGCCTATTAGCAATTTGGACAGCTGCTTGCCAAGGTAAACGCAAAAAAAAAAAACTCAAAGGCTTGCGGGCTTAAATCCTGCCCCTGACAGCTGCCCATTGGCGTTGGCATGTCCTGCGGTGATGATTTCCCCCGCTGGTCGTCTGGACAGTTTCAAGCAGATCCTGATCCAAATACCTTTAACAAATAAGGTCAGGTCAACCTGAAAAGAAGGACACATGTTCAAACAAACAAAAACAGAGCACGCTCCTATTGCCCCCACCCATGTGTCCCCAATAGTTGGTATAAGAAATCAGCTTCTTTCCGTAACATCATATGAGGTAAATATTGAAAATCTGGCAAACACACGTGCACAGCAGGAAGACCAGAGGTCTTGGCATATGACCTAACATTGCACTCAAAGAAAAATTTCTGACCAAGATACAAAATCGTGAAATTTCGAGTGTATATCGTCTCAGATTATATTTTATAATATTTCCGACCATATTTACTTATTTGACGACACGTATATTGACGGAAACATCAAAATAGGCCTCCTCTACCCTAATACGAGGAATTTCAGACATACCTTATCTTATTTTCCTAGGCAGAAATCTAACGAAAGAGTTACCCAACTCTCATGGGGCTGTCAACTAGAAAGAATCAGCAAAACAATCGTGATTGCAGTGTCAGGTAGGGTTGTAATACCGAATACTTAATGGTCAACTATAATTTCCAGTCACGCCTTTAGTTTTTTAAATCGTGTGCCTTTCCTTCATCATTTTTAAAGCTCAAAATTTCAATTTTTTTGTCTCTCTCCGGAAAAATACCTTTTTGACGCAAATATGCTTGCACAGGACTTTAAACAAGCATCCTTACGCTTTTCTGACTTTTGGTCATACCTTTTTTGCATATTTTTTCGTAACTTTTTACCTTTTTTCTATAATTTCATTAATTTTTTTTGGTCGACGCGTGGCGTTCTTGTAATTGACGGGGACTTTTCATTAGGCAACCAAGCAAGGATACGAAAGGATGCGGACTGGAAGAGAGAAAAAAATCTTGAGAGCTACCCTTAAAAAAAATATCTTAGAAAAGCTGAGTGTGCCAGAGGTTTTTTTCTTCTATCATTTGTGGGTCTTGTGTAGCTACAACAAAAGGAAGGAGGATGGACCTGGTGAGTACGGCGGAAGTTGGCGGCAGGCTCACTTTTTTATTCCAATCTTCTTGTTGCCAGCGGCTTCTTGAAAAAAATAAGGGAATGGGAGAAAAATAAAATCGATGCAGTAATTTCTATTTAAGAAATCAAGAGATGGGATAAGGGAAGCTGTCAGAAGGCAGCAAATTTTACTGGTCATAAGGGAGCTTAAAATTAGGCAAAAGCAAGAGTTGAGTAAAATAGAAGTTTCAGTAATAGATAAATTATGCTTAAAAGTTGACAGTCTTTATATATTTTATACAATGTGATCTCTCCGACTTGTGTTCTACTCATTCCCAGGAAAAATTAACACCAAAACAATACCACAACACCTAATACACGCAGCACTCAACCCTAACGTTTTTTAGCTGGTGCTCTTAAATATAAAATTACACTATCAACATTAAGTTTAATACCCGCAAGTTGGAATGGGTGGAGTGGAAGGCGTCAGCGACCAGAGCAAGTTTCTGGCAGCCGTTTTAAGTGCCAAGCCCACACAGACGAAAGTGGCTGGCAGGGTTGTCTTGTCGTGGGTGGGGGTATTGAAAAAATGTGCCACCCTGCAACGAAGGCAGGAAAAAGAAAAAAATCCTGTTGCTATTAAAAAATGTAAAAGCGAAAACAACAAAAATCGCGCGTGTAAAGCGAGAGTAGAGAATTTGAATAGCACCCACGCCGACGATGGCGATAACCGCGCAGTCAGCGTTGACGTTGACGTCGACGTCGATGTCTGGGGATAATATGGACAATTTTTTTGGGGTTGCATGTGGGTGCACCACTCTTTACGCCGCTCTCCCATCTTCTTAACATTTAGCTCATTTGCAAAGGGTGAATGAAATTAACAGAAAGGAGAAGTAGGAAAAAACGAAAGACATCGATGGAAGCAAAGCCGTGCTCAGCTTTGAGGAATTATCTCGGTGGAGCAAAGGCCCGGATATCCAGAGTATGTTCATGCGCACAGTTCCGTGCAACGAGTATCATTATACCCGTACTCGAAGAGTAAAAGGGTATATTGTATTTTCGATTACATTACATTTGGCCAACCCATTACGCGCACCTGCCTTGGGGAGTTTCTTAGAGTTCAGCGAAATGATTTAGACCCAGCAAAGCGCATTGAAACGCATCAGAATCGCTTAAATCAAAACGTTTCGTCCCAGACAGAATTTGAACGAGAACGGCTGCATTGCAATTAAGACGGTGTTTCCCCAGTTAAGGGAATTAAATATTTAATATTGCAGATTAAATCTATAGGAAGCTAAGAAGCTATTTTCAGTTTAGGCTACCTCCATCTCTCTCTACCAATACAAAGGAAGTGCGGCGATTCGTCTTCGTTTCACTCTCCTTATGCAAAAACGTCTTCAGGTTTCAGCTTATATAAAGTATTTTTTAAAAAAATCCAAGTCGTCGACAAAATATTCAACAAACCCTCTGGTTTTACGCTCTCACATGCCAGTTCGATTTCTTAATTTTAAGAACTCACGTCGAGGAGGACATTCCCAAAGCCCTTTTCCACATTACCATCACACCACCCCCTTAGGATACACGTAGAAAGAAAGCCCTTTGACTTCTTTCTCATTTGGCATCTTGCTCCAAGCAAAGGAAAGGGGTTGGAGTTCGTTACCACCGCTGTTGATCGATATTTTAATTTTTCATTTCTCTTTCTATGTTTCAACGCGTTTCCCCTTAGCTTTGGCTTTTCGCTTGGTTTTTCTTTTTATCTCATTTGCTGCTCGGATTTTCCTGCTGAGGATGTTGATGATGTTGAAGCATGCCTTGCCTGTGTTCGACTGTATGTGTGAAAAAGACATGTTGCCCTTTGTTCATTTGTCTGGGTTTCATTAGGAGTCTTCTGTATATTTCCATCCATATCCACATATACTATATACATATATGTATACATACATACATATGTACCATATGTATCTTTTATTCTCTCAGCAGGCTGTGTGTTGTCTCTCCTTGCGCTTTCCTTGTTATTAAGTTTGTATTTTATGCATCTAGTCGTGAGTCGCTTCCTGTCTATCTCAACAGTTTTCTTTGATTTTTCCAATATTATTTGCATCTTTACTGAATGTGCAATACTGAATGTGGTTTCCAAAAATTAAACATGGACATAAAAGCTGTGCATGTGTGTATGTTCAAAGGACAGCGAAAAGCTTTTAGAGCTTATCTATGTACAGTAAACTACCAAAACAATTACGCAAATTATGCCAGTTATAAAAACTGAAAACCTCCCTCATAAAAACACCAACACAGAAAATACACGGATAAGTAAAATGAAAATGTTTTTGTTTGTGCGAAAATCAGCGCTAAAAGAGCAGTCAGAGGTATGCATGATGGAGCGGAAATGAGATCTGAGAAACAGAGAGTGTTAAGGTGTACTATACCACTAACAACCTCACCCACCTAATACTAACCAAGGCAAATAAAAACGTCATAAAATTTGAATAGCAGCCGACAGCAGACAAGCTGCGAGTATGGTGGGGACCGCGGACTGACAGTCCGCGGACCTGTCAGTGACAAGCGATATGGGACATATGCCTAGCAAGCATCAAGCTAAAAGTGCAATTCCCCCAGCCATGCTTGGGGTGCTCATCGGACAGACTTTGTGCTTGTTTCAGTCACTTCTTCTAATGCAATTAGATGAGTGCCAGTGAGGTTCAACGACGGCTTCGACGACGTTTCAGGCCACGCACACAAATTTTGTTAATGTGTTTTCTTGGTACCGGTAAGATGCATATGAATATTTTATTGTTCATATGACCTGACATGGTATTCCGACAAGCCAAGTTGGAGGGTAGATGTGACTCCAAAAGCTATGAATAATATGTATTAACAAATTAAATTTCAGTTAAAAATAATATCTGGGAAATGCCCTAACTAATTTGTTGAAAAGGAAGACGTATCACATGTTTTTGGGTAAAGAGCCAGCTTCTTATTTGCCTTGGCTACACGCGCATAAATAAATCTAATTTTCAGAGACAGGAAACGCGAGGGCAAGGCTGGGGCTGGCCAGGGATGCCAACTTTGACCAGTGGAAATTTGTTGATCTTTGGTACGTTGGAGTTTTTCTTGAACAGTCTGAAGATAAATGGCACTGAAATTAATTAAGTTGTTAATTTCCCATTAAGCACTATAGGCTGACCACGTAAGGCGCACAAACAATGCAGACATGTAGTGGGGAGGAGAAGCTCCTGACAGCACTTGACAAAATTATGTGCCATTGGCAACATTTAACCTTTCAGCGTGGTGGAAGAGGAACGAGAAAACACAAACAAGAGCCCGCGGCGTCGCCAGGCCCCTTATAAGATACGTTGGTTTAACTCCAAGCTGAACTCCCACTTCCTTTCTACCTAACCATCCACATATGTGAATATGTGGCCGCAGGAGCAGCACGCGTCAACATTTAGTGCTGGTTTACCCGCCATACTCCTGTGGCCACATCACATGTGTGTTGTATTTGCATAAAAAACTCTCTCAGAAAAAGCATTACAAATCGTTGCCCTCACCTACCGCCACGCATACACGGCTCACCCCCAATGTTAAAGGATTCGCATGACCTCGCACCAACGCACGCACAACCATGCATTCTTCAATCCCCTTCGGGTTTCTTTCTTTTTGACTCGGCCCTCATCGCTAATAGAGCGTAATAAATGTCATGTTTCGGCAAGATCCGATCAGACCGAGATACTCATTTTTTATGCTTTGTATTGCGATTGTTATTGGCACTGAAAAGGGTCATATAGTACATATGTGGGAAAAGAACCCTTCGACCGCCCCGTTGTCCTGTATGAATGAGTTGTTTATTTGCTGACACAGCGATGCATTTCGCAATGATTTTGGATTGATGATTGATAAATTAAGTTAACCTGCCTATCAGGAAAGCAGGCTAACAATCTAGGCTAAGGATTGCCAAACTATAGATATACTTGAAGTGTGACTGATTTGTAAGTGATGTGTTCTAGAATCCCGTCGCCAAAGGCTACTTCAAGGTAGGACATTTTTGAAAAGCATGCTCGTCCTTTAACTCTTGTCTTACTCCAAGTACTGCCCTAACTCCAACGTCTTCTGTTAAACCATTAAAACGTACAAACTGTAACTTGTATCCAACGAAACAAATTAGAGATTCTGATGGGGAGTGCTCTGGGAAAGTAAATGCTGTTTGGGAGAGCAAAAACCTTTTGTTTCTATCATTTCTCAATGCCCTCACTGCCCTTGCCAGCCAACTCTCCCTTTATCTCCTTACCACCCACCACCCACCCAGTCACCTCCTTCATTATAGCCACGGTATCATACCCTGTTGTTGTTGGTACCGCTACTTTTGGCCTACGTGCTCTTTGCTTAATTTTAAACACCCCCTCATTTGCATAAATGAATTATTTTCAACCCCAAAGCGGCAACAACAAAAAATTAAGATTGGAATACTGAGAAGGAAGAAAATGAAAAACAAAGTGAAAGGCGAGACAAAAAATTGCTGTGCATGCGCAAATATTTCAAGTAGAAGAGACTCAGATGAATGGGGCAGAATGGCACTTAAAAGAAAGCTTAATGGGCAACTGGCCACGTCAAGAGTTCAGGCCATAAAAAACCAAAAGAAAAACAAAAATTTCGATAAATTTGTTCTCTGTCTTCCTCGGCTCGGCCCACGCCTGATAACCGTTAAACACAAACAATTAAAAATGACAGTTAGGAGGAAGCAAAGTACACAAAGAACATTAAACTGCTTGAAGGCCAGGTGTATGTGTCCCCCGCCTCTGCTACTCCCCTTACGCTCGTCTTAACTCTTGGCATGAAATGACACAATTCCAAATTTCAGTTATATACCAAAAAAAATTTGTTTTCTTTGTGGAAAGGCAACACCGGAGTGCAACTGCGCTTTAACATCATACTGTCCCTATATCTTGATTGACCTGCTCTCCACCCCTGTTCTGCACCCATAAGGTTGTACGTAAGGTTGACAGTTTTTTCCTATTCCTATCCCTTTGCAGTCTTCTTTTTTTGCAGTATTTGTTTGTTTAGCAGCCAAATGTCAAGCGGGCGTTGGTTTTAGTTTTCCCATCCGCTTCATTGTGATCCCTTGATCCACAATCGCAATTCTTTTCGGGCCCGCTCAAGAGTTACAGCCATTGTTCTGAGCAGGGTGCGTTGCACAAAATCCGTTAGCTGTGTTTCTGTAATGCCCTAAATGAGCGTAAAATATTAGGCGAGATTGTGTTTAGGAGCATTTTGGATGAGGTCCTTAATGCGTACCTGACTGTCCGGCCTGGACTCCAATCAATCATTTTGTGTGTTGTCTCCCTGACAATAAGAAGATGCTCTTCTTCGTTATGTATTTGTAAAGACTCGAAGGCAGATCTAATGTATTTTTTTAAAAAGGCTTTACATAGAAGGTATGTACATACATATATATGTACATGAATACCTACATATGTATGTATCATTATGACCATTTAAGAACATAAATTTCAGAACTTGAAAAAAACTATCTCTAATGCTACACGTATGTAACAAAAATTCTGTACATTGATCTGGTTACCTAACACTTGTCAGCTGCTTTTTCCTGTGAGTATCTGAAAGTCGATCAATTATATACTCGTATCTTTATCCATCTTGTTTTGCATAATAAGTGCGTAACACCTTGTATATTTTCGGCTGCTCTTCATTTGGCAGCAGTCAGGCGTGAGTCTTAGAATTGTCGTATACTGCCAAGCCAAGCAATTATCGATGAGAAGAGCAGGTGTTCTCCTCCTTCTTTTTTTTGGCATGCAGCCGCTGCAATTTGAGACCTATTTCAATTTACAGTTGCATAGAAAAGGTACTGAGCACGCGGCTAGGGAAGGTGCCATTAGGACCAAGCATCATTTGAGTGGAAGTGATTAATGCCAGAGAAGTCTGAACGATGCCCTTCTTTCCCATCGTCGTATTTCTCTGCGTTTCCGTCTCCCCGTTTCTATTAACCAACCGAGCTCAATATGTTATAACTTTTCTTTATTTATTTGGTTTCACTAAAAAGTCTTTTTGAAGAACAAACTCCCATCAAACAGGCTCACGAAACAACTCAAAAGCCAAGACAAGTGGGCAAAGCGGACTGCAAACTTGTAAGTCCTTTTTCGACAGCTGCTCCGACTACCAGGGAGTATTTATATGGGTGGCGACCACGACTCAGCAAGAAAGTTCATTAAAATTATGCCCTTTTCTAATTTTTTGAATTGCTCGGTGGGAAAGAAAGAGCGCTGTGAGGCATACCGCACGATAGGCACTTGTTTTGCCTTCCTGGTTCTTTGCTTTTGACAATAATCACTGGACTGTTAATTTATTTCGACGATTTTGGCTCCCTCTCTTTTTCCGTTTTTCTTTCCAGATGAAGAAACTTTGGCGCATGCAAATAAGTGATTCAAAGTTTTTGAATACACAAACAGCAGCGTAAGAGAACCCAAACTTTTTAAAATTCAAGAATTGGCTCCATCTGGTGAGCTGAGAGGGAGTGGCACTCACCAAGTACACCCCTATTAGTCGGAAAAGGGTTAGCTAGAATTTGAATCCTCATTGGTTACTTGCTGTCTGTCCAGCCCTTGTCCAAGGGTTGGGAACAATGTGGAGCTTCAAAGGGTTAAATGCCTAAAACAAAGAGCGGTCTTCCAATGCCGGTCATTGAATGAACTGTTAAACCATCCCCTATCACATTCCATTTCTCCATATTTAACTGCCTAAAGTTTATATTCTGGGAACAGGCACAAGAAACAACCCCATCCGAAACGCAGCAAGGTGAAGCGTGGTGCAGCGAAATACCTTGCACCAATTTTCTTCAATCTATGCATTTTTAACACGAAACCCCGAACCTTTGATTTCGAATAGTTCCGTTAGAGTACATCTGCATAAATCGATTGACAACAATGAGTTTTTCATTTCAATTCGATTGCAGGACCTTGTGTCTTTTGCAACGGCAAACGTCACAGGGTTGCCGCCGCCACCCAACAGCTGAGTTTTACATTTTGCTATGGGGCGGGGTGATGGTGTGCTCACCCCATCACTAAAGTATTTCAATGTTTGCTGCTGTACCGTTGTATTGTTCCTCTGTCTGGCCATATACAAAAAGGTTTCGCGCTTTTCCAAGGGTTGGCTCGTGGCAAATAATTTATGGCTCCCGTGTGTTCCCCCTTCTGTCTTTTCACCCTAGTAAGCTCCAACTCCCTTCTTTCTCTCTCTGTCTCACTCTTATTCTTTACTTTTGGCTAATCTGACATGAGCTTAATGAAAAAATCATTGGAATTTGGCTCCTTCTTGTGCGTGTCTCGCTCTGTCCTCATTTGCGCTTGTGTGCGCTTTGAAGTAATTTATATTCCTCAGATCCGAAATGCTGATCAGTTTTTTAATAAACCAGAACCTGATGAAAGTTTTTATGTACCTATGTATGTATATTTCCTTACATGTATGTCCTTAGCAATACAAATTCACAGCAGCACTCAAGCACTCCTCCAATACGCGGAAGAGCAATTAAAATTTTCCATTTCATTCAACTGAAAACGTAAAAAGTTTTCACCATTCTGAGCTCTATACTTTGCTTTTCTTTCACTGATTTGTTTATTTGAAGTTTATCAAAACAAGAAGATGAATGGGAAGAGAGCAAGAAGAAAATGTAGCCCCTAACTGTGGAAACAGAAACTTCTACCCGTCTCATCCACCATCCATCCAATGAGGCCGTTCATTTACACTGAATTAAGTTTATCACAAACATGGCAACCGCGCCTCCGTCCCAGATTTTCTTGACTAAAAATAGGCTGTCGAAGAGGAAGAAAAATTAAAGCGCCTGTCACTTGCAATTATTTCGCCCACGGGCAAAAATACGCTTCACTTGCTCACCCCAAATGGAAAAATTAACTAAACTGATCCGTTCCGTTTGCTGAGTTAGAAAAGCAAATCATGTAAGTGAATCGTTCTTCATTAATAGTGTTATATTTTGACTGTCACGATTAATTAACAAAGCAGTTCCCATCCAAATATTTCTTTAAGAGCGTACGTTAAGTATTGCGAGATGAAAATACAGTATTCTTATTATATTACTTCTCGTATTTGAACGAGTAGGTGGCGAGAGGCAGGGGAGCTACATATACAGAATTGGACTTAAAAAAAATGTCACCACACATTTTTTGCAGCTGCATTTTATGCAAATGAGTCAACACGGGAATGGAAAAGGGATAACAAAGGTATACTAAGGGGACACGAGATCTAATGTCCCGTCGGGGTTTAAAAAGTTCTGCCGGCTAAATAAACGAATCTAAAATATGAATCGATTCTGGACCATATGAAAGGGAAAATAAACAAGAATTTGTAATTCTATAGATTTCTATGAAAGGATACGTCTTGGACTTTTCCTTATATTCTTTTCTTCATTTAAAATGTAGGTCAAGTTATTTTACATTATTTAATCAAGACAACTTTGGCTTTTCTATACTCGAACATTATAGAAATATTCTTTGTGTTTTTTTCCTGTCGATGGATATATGTAGGTAAATAAGTGATGGAACGAATGCTTTCTTATACCCACCAATAGATTACTCTTGCTTAGTTCGTTTGAAAACATTTGAATTCGAACAATTTTCGAAACAACTTTTATATGTCATTGAATAGCGGGTATCCTTTCGTCGAATTGAAATTTTATTTCCTAAATTTTTAGCTCTCCAGGCACATTAAGTAGGACATATGTACATAGATTTCCACACTAAGCGTATAATTTGAATGACATAAACAGGACCTGAAAGTAGACCCATCCGGTGTCCACACTTCACGCAAAACCGTTCACCTTTTTGCTCCCCTCAGGTTCTTTGTGATTCACATGTTCGATTCTCATACAAATGCTAACCCCAATAACTTTTCAAGAGTGTTGCTGACACGTTTCGCTCAGACGCTTTGCAGTTATATTTCACTCAATACATTTATAAAAAAAAGTGGAAATTGGAATGGTGTTCTGGACATTTTAAAGTCCATAAAATACATACACTGGGTGTTTTTTGTGTATATTTTATTGGACCTTCAAACAATGTACCTATATTTTTTGCTATAATATAATAGCAGCACTATGAAGACTAAATATTTAAATAAAAAAGTGTTGAATTATTTTAAATTTAAAGTAGATACTAGTTTAAATATGAAGTTGGCTATCACCAACTAGACATATTTTGCTACACATTCCGTATTCAATACTCACACCAGAAAAATCAAGCATAAAAGTATACAGAAATTGTTGTTAATAGAATGGGTACCTGTTTGCAACGCAATTTTTGCCCTAACAAGCCTGTTTGCAGTACTGGGAGAAGAGCCACGTTCTACTTTCCTGGTGGGGGCACCTATGCTGGCTACTGGAAATGCAACCAGCACCAGGGCTGGGGCGTGAAGAAGATGGCGAAGCGAACAGCCAAGTACTTTTTTGATAAAAAGGAGCCCGATGGTCAACTCGTCTATGAAGGTCATTGGGTTATGAACAAGCGGCAAGGGATTGGTTCGATGCTACGCAAGCGTGGGGCAGATATGCAGCTGATATATGCGGGACGCTGGTACGATGATATGAAGTGCGGCGAGGGCAAACAGTTTTATCCCGATGGCTGTGTCTACTTCGGAAACTGGCTTAGGAATCGACGACATGGTCTTGGCATTCAATGGTACGGGGATGGGGGCATTTATGTGGGCGAGTGGGAGACTGATTTCCGACATGGCTTGGGTGTCATGTTTTATGGTTTGTATGGTTTATACGATAATTATTATTTCATGCTTGAAAACTATCCCGAAACTTAGCTAATGGCAATCGTTACGAAGGACACTTTGCGCGTGGATATAAAAATGGCGAGGGTGTGTTCTATCATATGCACACTGGTCAAATTCAGAAGGGAATGTGGGAAAATGATAATGCAAAGACATCCCTGATGCAGGATGAAACCCTTATTCGACGCCATGACACAGTCAGTCCATATTCGATACCACGAAATTATCTGAAATACCCCAATGAAATAATACGCGAGCTTTTCCAGAGATACAAGCCTTTCAGCGATAAGCCTCACCGTCGATTTAATGATAAGGTCAGTTTGGAATTTATTCACTACCGCCGACAGTTTGCTTCCTTCGAAGAACGTTTCGTTTCACCAACTATTGTGGATCTCTATCCGGATTCTGGGTTTGTTTGCACTTGCGACTGCACTCAGATAGCCAGAAAGGAGACAAAAATAAGTCAGATCTAACTAATGTTAAATACAAGTGTATTTAATATAAAAAGCACACTTTTGGGGACCATACATATGTGGTCATATATATTTTACTACAATATAAGTTACTTTTTCAAAATTGTCAAATTACAAGAAGGTTTAAGGTCAGGTCGAAATATATAAGTCTAATACAAATTGTTTATCTATTATTAACATTCCATTTACTTGTCATATATACTATATGCTTTTATTGTTCAATCTAAAGAATACCAACCTTAGAAACTTAAGCCGACAGCATGAGCTTTTCCAGTAATGGCCGCCAAAATACCTGCGCTTCGCCACTGCCCCATACTTGGACAATGAAATGGGTATGCCACGCCCAAAACACACCACCCAACCAACCCCAAAAGGCACCCACGTTTTCTACTTAATGATAAAAGAAAGGACATTAGCGAGCCTCGACGCATCTCCACGTTTCGAGCGTCTTTCAAGTGAAAAGCAAAGAATTAAAAAAAATTAAAAAAAAAAAAAAGCAAAGTAAAGAAAAGCGGTGGTAAAAAAAAGCAGGAAAAATGGGGACGCGTACAATGAAAGAAGAGCAAAAGATTTCTCCCACCCCAATGCCCTTTCCTTTCCACTGGCTAGCTCTCCATTTATCAAGTTGCTTTTATTTTGTTGCGCGGGCGTAGTTAAAAATTAATAAATGAAATTAATGCCGGCGACACTTCGCCAGGCATTGGGCAGCGCAGCAGCTGAAGATGTTGCCAAGGTTTTTTGACTTCCCTCTGTTTACATCAAAAACATTTTCGTTTGAAATATTAAGCGCCTAAAAAGTCGATAATTCTTTTTTCTTGCCTGTGACAGCTGCGTCGCATGAATTTAATTAGGGCCACCCCAAATTTCCCTACAGAGGCAACACTTTTTTTTGGCCACAAGTCCAAGTCCAACGCAATTAACTGCCCATCCCTGCCAAGACGAAAGTAAAAACTTTTAGAAAAAAAATCTCTGTAAATTCATCTTTGTCGTTGCCGGTGATTAATCACAAGCAAGAACGTCGGACAGAAAGAAAGACTGAAAGGGAACTACGTGCCCTGACCCATTGAACAGGTGTAATGTTGTAGAAGTGTGTGTGTGGGTTCCCTTTAAACTGTCCCCCCGGCGCCGTTAGGCAGTGACTACACATTTTCAAAACTTTTAGCTTAATATGCAAAAACAGAGCCAGCTTCGTGGCGGATTAAAAAGTTTTCCAGCTAATCCAAAAACCTCCACCAGAAAATGGAGTAGGGCATTAAGCGCTCTAAGGCAAATTAGCGTGTGGGACGGCTGACTGTACCTCAGCAAACTGGTACACATTGGAGTACATATTGGTTAAATTTAAGTGGAATATTCAGGATTGAAAATTGAAAAGAAAAAATCGCTTCGATTCGATGTGCAGAAACTGACAGACATAGACTAAGTTCTCAAGCGTCATGATCTTAAGGCGCTAGTTATTAGGGGGTAAATGATCTAAAATACCACCATCAGGGTTTCGCGAAGCAAGTGGCGGTTCAAATATAGATGGACCGAGTCCCGACGAGAATGAAGGAAACGCAATGGGATTAATGATAGTCCTTCCTGGCGGGAACATTTCATCAAATGTAGCAGTGTCCAGGATTTCGTTGGCCACATCCAAAAACTTTTTAGATAGACCACGTTCCAGACCGGGAACGACTTCATTCAGATATAATTCCTGATTGCTGTTAATGAGGGTGTTTCCCACTTCTCCCAAAATCCGATCGCCGTCGAAGAGGTTTTCTAAGTTCAACTTAAAGTCCTTAAATTGTATGCGCATGGTCATATTGATGAACTTTACATACTCCTTCCCGTTTCGCAAATAGCGAGTGCCACGCATTTTGACAAAAGCCTTAGCATTCTCTATTTGGTAATGGGTATCGGTTATATTACAACAGGTTTTCATATGATTATTGAATGCTAGAACTTACCGGCGTATCCATGCATGTTTCCTCTTCCCTTGATATCCAAAAGCAGAAGATTTAGATGCATGGAATACTTTCCCTTAAAGTCTATGCGCGGGAGAGTTATCCAAAGATCGTAGGATATTTCCACTGGTTTGGCACTGTAACAAAACAATATGTTAATTGATGGTTCTTTTAGTCAAATAATTTTCCTACATTAGGCGATCAATTTTAAAATTGCTGCCTCCTCTAGCCTCAAGGTGTGTAAACACAGCCTGGAACTGACTACTTTGGCCGAGTTCTATGTTATCCAACGACAAGGGCTCCAATGGTGGTGTTTTATAGCCATCTCCTAGATCTCCGTGAATAAGTCGCGGCTTTATCTGGTACACTGCATTAATGATACAGCGGTCTAACTGAGGATCATCACGGGCACATGGTTTTATCGAAGAAGCTGTGAACAATTTAATTACAAAATTGATTATTCATTTTTTCGATAGTAATAATTTTTATTATTGGAACAGTTTTTGAATAAGTTATGCTTTTTGTTTTGTTTTGCTTTGCTACTAGTCAACCTTGCAGGTGTCAACGAACGATTTTTGTATGCAAGTCAGCTGCTATCGACGCAGTGCTGTGCTGTGCTTACCGAATTGTTATGTTTGGTTAACATACAAACGAGCAAATGCAACAAATTCTTTTTCAAGGACATTGAATAGAATTTGTGACGTTTAGTCAATAAAGATCTTTTCTTATATATTTATACAGAAATGATCTAATCAAATGCTCCAAAGAATCACACTTTCCGACCCAAAACGCACAGCTTGACACTTACGTAACTTGGCGGTAGTCCAAGGAAAGATTGACAGCGACATCAGCAGCAACATCAAACTGTTGTAAACCCAATCGGAAATCATTTTCGGGCGAGCTGTTATAAAGCACTACAAGAAGATCTGGTAAAGGAAAGAACCGTTGTCGTTGCGGTCGATCGACGAACTAACTACTCGTCGTCCCATACAGTGCTTTTCATTGAATTAAGCGAGGTGAACTAAAGTCTGTCTGGCAACATTTTCGACGTAGTTAAGGGGCGTCCGGCGGGAAGAAGCCAGAGGGTGTGCGACAAAGCGTAGATATATTTGTATCTATTGGAAATTAAGCTCACACGCCAACACCACTGCTGCTCAGGGGCACGTGAGTTGTCGCCTCGCATGTAAAGTTAAATTTATGTAGTTTTAAGTGAATTAAAACAAAACTCAACTTGCTGTTGTAATGCTTAATAATAAATTCAGGCAAATCAGCTGAGGAAATTTGAATAATAAATTTGACTACCCTCCTCCGGGGGCGAAACACTTGACGCTTTTCTTGTTAAATATGCGCAAATATGGCACAGAACTAGATTGAAAACCGCATCTACATCAGTCATAAAAAAATACAAAATGTTTATATTTTTCGATGCAAATGCCCAATTCGCTAACGAAGCAAACAAGAGAAAGACAAAAGGTCCTTGTGACAACGAGAGGAATCCGAAGGCAATACTACTCGTATTCCTTTAAGACACCTCAACACCCCCCCCACTGACAAAATAGGAAATATGTATTAGCTCAAGAGAAAACCAAAAAGGTTGAACGGAATAAACACTTTTTTGTACTCGTATCGTATCATACTAAAAAATTGTTAATACTTCGAATGGACATTGAGTTTAAATATTGAATGCTGCTAGATTTATTGCGGCAATAAAAACGTTAATATGTACATATGTATGCATAAGAGTAGAAAGTAAATTTATTTGCAATACATTTTAATCTGGGGACCCAGGCACACCGAACCATGGCATGTGATGTGCATTGTGCATTTTAAATGCAACTTTTATGTAATCATATTTGATTGTTCAAGTAGAGATTGACGAGGTCTTTAACTTTAAATGTAAAAAATGAAAGTTAACAGAATATACAATATGAAACTAAAAGCTTCGTTTAGTCGATAATATAAAGGAAAGCCTACAGTAATTGCGCACCCTCTCAGTTCAATTCAAATGTTACCTGGTCATAAAACCTGCCGCGCATTTCGATGAAGAACCCCATGAAAAAAAAAGAAAGCAGTTGGCAAACCGTCAGAAAAAGCAGGTTCACCTACCCTCCATCCCCTATCATACAACTTTTCTTTTATTTATGCCGTTTTCAAGAAAATAGAAACACATCAAAATGTAACAAATTACATTTGATGCATGTAATAAAAATCTCGCACAGCTGCCCGAATGAAAATTCTCTCCTATACAGAAATAGGCGTTCACACCGCATTTTGGCCTAATTAAGTTTTCAAGTGCAATAAAATGATGGTTGGACCCAGCTATAATGTGAGGGAGGGGTGAGTGGGCGGCAAAGTCTCTATTGCGTGCGGGCATCAAATTTGCGCACAAGTACATAAAACACAAGTTAAAAACTTAAATGGATTTACCTCAAAATGACGGAAAGCGGTGGTGAAGAAGATGATGGTTAGAGTACACGCGCTAAGAGTATTCTCTCATGTCATGATTCAGCCAGAAATCGCATTTATTTCTTTCCAGAATGTAAAAACCCAGGCCTCCGCGGCTTGACCCCCGTCTCGCGCTTCTGTGATTTACGAATGTCTTTTGTGCGCTGCTCGGTCGAACCTGGTTCCTAAGCTGACTCCTTGGTATTGCTACCCTTATCCAAAAGACAACTGGACTTTTTTGTTTGTTCTTTTGTAGTTCTATCATACCTCTACGTTTGTCTCTTTTTGGGGGCTTGTACCTTGGCTTGGATCACTAGAGTGATTAATATGTTCCATAACCTCTCTAATACAGTCATCTTTAGCGATCTCATATGTGTTCGATTAACGTCGTTCCAGTTGATTTGATTTCAAAGTTCCACATGAGTCCCAGATGCAAATAATCTGTTAGACTTGCTTGTAGGAGGGCGCACCAGTTAGTGATTTCAACTGGGCCAACAACGAGCGATCTTGGTCACTCGGTTGCCCGCGAAAGTGGGCGATGCTGGCCTGTTCAGCCAGGCCAACACAATGCTTCAATCGGTCCTGGCTGACACCTGGCTGTAGTCTATTGGCATCTGGGGCAGAATTACAGCGAAAGTTTAGCATAAAGGACAGCTCTCAGGTATTCTCTCATGTCATGATTCAGCCAGAAATCGCATTTATTTCTTTCCAGAATGTAAAACCCAGGCCTCCGCGACGCCCCGTCTCGCGCTTCTGTGATTTACGAATGTCTTTTGTGCGCTGCTCGGTCGAACCTGGTTCCTAAGCGGACTCCTTGGTATTGGAAAACTTATCCAAAACGTCAACTGGACTTTTTGTTTGTTCTTTTGTAGTTCTATCATACGGCTGCGTTTTCTGAACGCTTTCTGGATTCGAACAACTTTCCTGCTCATCAGTGCCTTTGTTTCTCTTGACCATCTTTAATTTGGGACGCCCTCTACGTTTGTCTCTTTTTGGGGGCTTGTACCTTGGCTTGGATCACTAGAGTGATTAATATGTTCCATAACCTCTCTAATACAGTCATCTTTAGCGATCTCATATGTGTTCGATTAACGTCGTTCCCCTTGATTTGATTTCAAAGTTCCACATGAGTCCCAGATGCAAATAATCTGTTAGACTTGCTTGTAAAGGGCGCACCAGTGAGTGATTTCAACTGGGCCAACAACGAGCGATCTTGGTCATCGGTTGCCCGCGACATGGGCGATGCTGGCCTGTTCAGCCAGGCCAACGCAATGCCAATCGGTCCGTGGCTGACACCTGGCTGTAGTCTATTGGCATCTGGGGCAGAATTACAGCGAAAGTTTTGCATAAAGGACAGCTCCGCACAGCTCGAGTTTAGGCAAGGAGACTGTTTTCACGGAGGCACAATAGGTCTGTACGTTGAGCTGAGGTTCCGACGAGCTGGGGTTTGGTCGGATATAGAAGTAGACACGCTGGAATATCACGATGTAGAAGCGTGTAATGACGAGCTCCACAAGTGGAACAATGGTGGGTGCTGGCTTAGTTGTGACGCTGATGGCCTCTTAGGATACAATTTAGTGCAGCTGAGACTAATCCACTGTCATTTACAGAAAGTAATGACATAGTAGTCGAATTTTGTGATTCCCTTTTGGAACAGAGATCACACGTTCTTCCTTGGAAACCACGAGATCGGATCGGATTGGAGTTGCCTTCGGAGGGCTAGAATTACCTCTGTACGAAGGTAGATTCAGTTTGCCTTTGGACGATGGTGGATTTAGATGGCCTTTGGAAGTGGCTGGATCGCTCTCCATGGTCTATAGCGCCAAATAGCGCTGAGTGAGGAAGGCGTGAATTTCCGTTGCGCGGAATCGCGGAATTTAAATATTATATATGCGCGGAAAGTATGTAGGGAGTGCGGTATGTAGATATGAAGTGGTATGTAGATATGGAATGTGGTATTTTTTGAGTGTGTTTTATTTTATTAATGTATATATGTAGTTGAAAATATTTACGTATTGCAGCCAACTATTCTCATATGTGCATGTAAATAAAAAATAAATAAATATTGAGTTTGTCCATCAATGTGACCGCGGCATGATCGATAAATTATAGCGCCTGAACCACTAACTACTTAATGGGTGTTGGTAGTTCCTGACCCTCAGAAATATACCAAGATATACCTTCTCATGTTCAGAATATACCGTAAATATACCGAGCTAATTGGAACTTATCCCGCTTAAACGCCGAGAAATCATATTACCCGATTTTGATATTCGATTTAATATCATTAGCTAGTTACGATTTTCGCCACTAAGCATATAATTTTATCCGATTGATGAATCAATTTTCTTGAAGATTGGTTACTTTCAAGGACTCTATTTATGGGATTTTTTAATAAAATAAGCATTTTAATCAGATATGGGCCTGTTAATAATTTATTGCTATATACTGTAAAGTTCGAAAAGGAAAACAAACGTTGTTTTCCTCGTCAGATATTTTTGTCATGAGGGAAATATTAAATATTTGGATGCTTAAAAATAATGCAACTAACTAGCTAGTCGGTTGTTTCCATTTTGAGAACAAATTTCTCCATTATAGCATTAAGCCGCTTGCGTTCCTTGAGCTGTTGCTGCATCAGGTCTGAGATCTGCGTGCCTAGAGCTAAAAGCGCCTCTGTATTGGCCTCTGTACGCTGGGCGTTCAAGCGAGTCTGTCTATTTAAGTCCCGAAGCTCCTTTGCGATGTCCATTAGCATCGGGACCGCGCTTTCGTTTCTAATTTCTAATGCATTTACATCATTATGAGCCTGTTTGCGCTTTTTGGCAGGAGTTTGGGAAGTGCTAATGCGCTGCTCCATTTTCACACCCATTCGTCTTACATGGATCCGACTGGCACACTCATCATCTTCCTCGTCATCTTTATATAAAAAACCGAAGATTAGTTTAAAGCGGGATTGATATTTTAGTCTTACCGTCATCTGTGGCAGTGATCTCATCGTGGTCGGTCTTGATGTCCTCCAGTTGCAAACTGTTTGATATTTCCGTACGTGGCTTTGTCCGAGATTCGACTACGTTGTCTGCCATATCATACAAGTCACAGATTACGGCCACTGCATCCTCTAAAGCTGTAAGTGTGTCCTGATAAAGAGAGCCTTTGCCGCTAGCATTTGAATCCTCTAACCTGTTATTGGTAATCTTTTTACGAATGCAGCTTTTCCAGTCTTTCCATACCTGTCAGGAACCAAGTGTTATGACATTGGTACATTGCATGGCGATTGCTCGGCACTTACTCTCTTCCACTCACAAGCTTCTTTCACAGGTGGGCCCACGCTATTCAGTTCCTTTGAGAGGCGCTTCCATGCAGCTTCCGCAGCCATCTTGTCACCCTTGATGTAATTCTTAGCTATCATTGGATGTCTCTCCATAAACGCGATGAATATCGCATCTTGCTGCGCAGTTCTGTGCTTGCCCCTATTTATTTATTTTTAAATACATTTATTTATAAAAAGGTTTGATCATTATTTACATTTTTCGTGGTTTTTTTATTTGACTGTTGCGAGGTAGTGTGTACTTTCTTTTACGTATTTGGGCAGCGCCGTGTTCACAAATATGTGTTCGTGTAGCAATTTTTATAAATTTACGCCCTAATCCACTAGGGTTTTACCAAAAAAAACAACTTCATTTCTCTACAGCGGTGTTAAGTTAAGTTATCGATGGTTGCCAGATGTATCGATGGTTGCCAGATGTCTACCATCGATGTATCGCGCAGTAAGTTGCACCATCAATACAAGGGTGACCGTTTACGAAAAATTGTATACTCTCGGTATATTTTGTCGTTGAACTTTGAATAGACAGTATATATACGGTATATTTTGAAAAGAGATGGTATATTTTAGTATATTTTGAGGGTCTGGCTTTGTTTTGGTTTTGTTTTAAGTTAGTTAAAAGTACTATCTTTCAGAAAATATAAACCAAAATTTAATTGCTTTCAAATTATACTGTATTTGGCGCATCTGTATGCATATATATGAGGTTGATGCAAAAAAAATTTGTTTAACATTTTTGTAGGTTGATACTATCGAAACTATCGATAGTTTGGACTATCACCATCGAAAAAATCGAGTGAAAAATATATATATATTTGATAATATATTTGTGTGTTGGTCGATATTTCCAAAAAATATATATATTAATAAATATTTTTATACAATGCAGTGACTTGGACTGTTCGACTTGAAATTTCACAACACTGAATGAAAACGCGTTAGTGGATTTTTCTCAGATACCGCGCAATTTACTCGTTCAAATTTGAAAAGCGCTGGCCAAGCCAATTTCAAAGCGTCCGCTTAAATTATAGATATTAACCACAGAGCCATTTCAGAAACAATTTCAATAGCGCGGAAAAATCAATTTGAACTGATATGATATGAAGAACTGATTTGCACATTTGGCTCAGAACCATTCAACCCAGTCCCAAACTGGCCTATCTTATCACACATATATGATTATTTGTAGATAGCCAGAACAACTGATAAGCTCCGTCCCAAAGATTACCCCACTTACCACACTTGGGCGAGGCACTAACTTGCTCAAAAATCAAACTTCAGTCTGAACAGTTTAACAGGTGGAACAAGGTAATGCTGAAAGGCGCTGTTGATATCGGTACATGGAAAATTGGCTTTAAGAGTGTGATAAATCGAAATATGGGAAATATTCTGTAATAAAAGCGTAACCTGTGCTAAGGTATAAAAAAAAGAATGGAAGAAATTCATCAGATACAGAAAATTGCCAAGACTACCTCGAAAACTAAAAGTTGAGAGCTGCTACAAATTTGTTATCTAATCACAGTGGCTTAAATTATAGTGTGTTGGCTAATATACAGTGAGTTCGTAAATTGGGGCGCGGGTCTGCAGAGTTCTTGTGTGATTGTGTTTACACCTGACTCATTTTCTCATGTATGCATAGTTGTCGGTACTCGTACTCGTTTCCGTATCGCAAACTAGCGGTATTATCTGTTGTATGGCAATGCCAATAAATATGAGGCAGCAATGCAAGGGAAAAGGGTACAAAAATTCGTTGTGGATCTTATAATAACTGATAACCGATATCGGTATAGCTACAATACATACAATATATGTACATATGTACTATACATGTGTATGTATGATCTGCAATTGACTCATTCTCGTTTACAGTGTTTTTTATTTTCGGGTTGATGCATAGGAATGTTTGGGATATGACGTCACTTTCCCTTCGATAATCTCGAGGCTGCAATATGGATTTAGCTCCAGATAGCCAACGTACTTGTTGTAAGGGCGGACGGGACGAGAACCGGAAGTGACACATTATTTCTTTGTAGCTACGAATCGCAGATACATATCATCAATACTCAACTATTAGTCATTTATTAACCGATTAGTAACTTTTTAAAGGTAAAATATATTTAGGTTAGATCACTATCTTGGCATTTACAACGAGTAAACATTGAGACACCTAAAAGCTCACATACTGCTTGCGGCTTGCTGTTCATTGATAAGGCTACAGCGATACGGAATTTGGATAGGGAACTTGTGTTAAATAGACCTCAACTATAAAATCATACGCACAGTCACAGGCAGGGTAACGATATCTGTGAATTTATTACTGGTTAAAATATTTTTGGGTCAGGGTTAAAATAATTAAGGCGAAAGGTTAACCAGTGGGGTTCACATTAATCAAGCCATATCAGCATGTACATATATGTAGTATGTAATTGTAAAACCAATCGAATGATTAATTCAGCTATAGTTTTTATAGGATTCCAAAAGAGAACGAAATACAACACAACACCATGATACCCGACAATTTCATGGCAGCAGTCCTCTGCCTAGGTCTGACCCTCATACTGGGGGTTGTGCGGGCACAGGAAAATGCAATGTTACAGATACCACCATCACTCGTGGAGTGCTACAACACATCCTATTTCATGAATCGCGACAATCGACTACCAGCCAATATGGACACGCTCATTTCACTGATTGAGAAGGTGGAAAACAGCTACCCCACGACAGGCGTACAGGCGGACATTAGAACAGTGGCTGTGTCCTTGCTCCATCGCTTTCGTCAAGACGGCATAAAGAAGGCCCCTGGGGTGACTGCTGCCGTGGATGGTGTTATACCGTACAGTCCTACTGGCTTTCAGTTTCCCAAGTTCCGCATATTGCTTTCGCGCCTCATACCCGGCAATGCCAACAGTTTTCCCAACAGCTCACTAACCAGTGTGGAACGATGCTCTCTCCACTTTATGCTGTCCAGCACCTTCGATACGCGGGTTCGCGGCGACGAGAATAGCGTATGTAGCCAACTCTCCCAATATCGGGCGCACCGACTGCCGCGGTCAGCGAAGAGCGATGATGAGAATAACTTTATTAGCGATGTTGAGTGGTTGAGTGGAGACACAGACACTCGTCCAAAGCGGGGACGTTCGGCCATTCCAGACTCAAAATATGTACAACTTGGAGAATTGGACTACGAGTCCGACTGGGCTTATGCGGGTGCGGAAGGCACCAGCCAGTGTCCCGTTGAAGATGGTCTTGTACGTACCCCCTGGGGAACCGTTTCCGCCGGCACCGTGATAGCTGGAATAGCAGCGGGCGTGCAACAGCAGACAGTACAGCTGAATACCTTGTTGGCTTTGGCCAGCCAACGACGTGGGCGAGGACGCAGCCAGTCCCAAACAGCTAACAGCATTGACAATCGCTGGGCGGCTACTCTGGCCGGAGACTTGGCCGAAGTCACACTTGTTCAGGTGCCGGTATCTACCAACAATGCAGCTTCTGTTGGCGCCACTGGTGGCTGGAACGATACGGTTCTGCCGCATTGGTATTTCTTGTCGCAGCGCACCAATCTCGAAGCTACTGATGCTGAGATTCGCGGAGGCCTTGATGGCTTGATTCTAGCCAAAATGTGGCCGCCTGGAGAACTCAGGCGTCCAGTTTAAAATTGTCCCAGCTACTCCGAATGTACTACTCCACAAATGGGTGCTGAGCTCTGGAGTTAACGCCTGCAGTCGGCAAAGCCAGTTCCCCAATGTGGCACCATCTGCAGAAATGGCGGAGCAGACAAGTGCCTTCGCCCAGGTTCTCGATCGGGAGATGCAGTTGCGTGTCACCCTCCAGCCGCTTGCAATCACTCAATTTGCTTCAACCGCCGCACTTTCTTTGGTGACGTATGTGCGTAAGTAATCAATCTTGCTCTTGATCATATTAATACTATCGCGGAACCACACTATACTTCATTTCAAATGTATTATGATACATACAGATATCCAAAGGATCTTTGCGAGCTAATTAGATTAACGATGCAATCATGCACTGCATAGCGTTTGCGTTTGTGTCCTTGTGGATTACCCTTGTTTTCTTTTCTCCTTTCTCTTATTGAATCAGCGCAATCCTTGAACGATGTTTCGTGCACAGCGACCAGCAGTCTGGACTTGACGGATGTAATTACTCCAATGACCAATTTATACATTTTCCTGGACACCTCTTGGCAGTACAGCTCCATTGTTGATTATGTGTTGTAAGTTGGTTGACTTTCCATTGCGCTATCAACTTATACTATTGTATTTTTTATTGGATGGTGGGTCTCTTTCAGCTATATCATGCAACAGCTTAATATCCATCCCTATGCCAGCACAGTTACTTTGCTGTCGGCTCAGGATGGGTCAGTGATCGTAAATACCACACACTATATCACAGATGTCTCCCAACAGTGGAATGTGACAACTCAGGCGACATGTGGGTTATTTAGTGACATGACAAGTTATTTGAACTCAAGTCTAATTCTGTTTGGTCTCTTCTATAGATGCCCAGGGTCTGAACTTACCTAATGTGCTACGCACGATTCAGAACATTACCCAGAACCTAATGAACGCGGAGCAGACGAATTCCAGCCTGAGCGGTCATTCTCTGGTGGCTCTGATCATACCAAATCAGCAGACCGTCAACGATGGTGACTCATCCTACGCTACCACGGAAATTCAGTACATTCAAGAGCAGATACCCGATCTGCGCTTCATCTACTATGGTGGTGGTAGCATTCAACGTTTTGCCAGCTTTGTACGCGATCCCACACAGGATTTGTTCTCACTAACCTTGGGAAGTACGGTGGCCAGTTCGGCAGGACCAGTTGCGAAGCGCATTGCCAAAAGTAAAAAGCTACTTCTTTCGTTTGGCTGTTGACTTGTTGCAATAATATTTCTCTTTCAGTAAATCGTCGCATCATCAATCCACGCTGCGGATCAACCTGGATCACAAGTAGCTGGGGTACTGACCAAACGGCCCAGTATGTCGGCCCTGGCATGGTAAACTTCTATCGGGTGTCGGCAAACTATTTCTTCGGCACTGGCTCCAACCGCCTCGTGACTATTCAGTCGCAGAATGGCGGCAGCTATACAATCTGTACTTCACGCACCTATCAGTGGCCCCAGCAGAACTCTACGACAAGCTCGACCAACACAAACATAGAACAGAGCTGCACTCAGATTACCGGCAACAGCTTTTCATATGACCTGTCCAGCGCTTGCAACGGCTATTACACCATCACACAGTGTCCTGATCTGTTTCTGTCGGTCAAGCCACCACCAACACCACCTCTTGCACACAGGATGCATGCCAGACACCCAATCAATGGCGTTATATTATAGCAATGACCAACATGGGCTGCTACAGCGGAGTCTCGGGCCTCGCAGCCAGTCTTTTCACAATCATCTGCGCATTGATTTTGCAAAAGTTGTTGAAATAGTTGCTGACTAGTACGTCGTAGTATTAGTGGTGCAGTGGCAGAGTTCAAAATATATATGTATACCTTCCCGTCCCTAACCGTGGGGTTAATTATTGTGACGCATTTTATTAATCCCATCATTTTTTTAAAATATTAGTTTTATGTTCCAGTGAAATAGAATAAAGTCCCCTAACTAGAACTATGCACACACCTCCTTTTATTTCTTCAGTGGTTCCCGATAGTAAAGCCCCCTAAAGAAGTGCAACTACATATTAATGTTTTTTCGTTTCATTCTCAGCGATAATGGACTTTTTTCCTTATCCCCAAGGATCTGATGTTTCTAATATGACAACAGTAATAACGAATATCTACGTGTTTGTCGATACATATTGGCCCTACAATTGGGTGGTGGATTACTTGGCGTAAGTTTTGGTTTGCTGCGTTTTTTCATTGTAATTGTGATTGTCTTAACTAAATAAATTATTGTAGGTATGTACTGCAGGGAATAAATATACATCCCTATGCGAGCAAGGTAACTATTTTTTGCAGCTTCCGATGCCTCGGTTCTTGTTAATACCACGGACTACATTGTCAATGTGTATGAAGAATGGAATTCCACATCACACTACTGGCGTAAGTTCTCTCATACATGTAAGATAATTTTATATTATCAGTGTTTTATTGAGTATTGTACACAAGTAGGATATATGAATGTATAATGTTTAAAGGTTTTGATTATATGTAATTAACAGAACTGCTGATTTTGACGACTTTAGAAACAACTTATTCAACTTTACTTTCTGACATCTGCCGACCAACTCAACTACTGACATACTGACGACGATAACTTCGAGATGGTAGCTGATAGCTGGAATAGCAGCGGGCGTGCAACAGCAGACAGTACAGCTGAATACCTTGTTGGCTTTGGCCAGCCAACGACGTGGGCGAGGACGCAGCCAGTCCCAAACAGCTAACAGCATTGACAATCGCTGGGCGGCTACTCTGGCCGGAGACTTGGCCGAAGTCACACTTGTTCAGGTGCCGGTATCTACCAACAATGCAGCTTCTGTTGGCGCCACTGGTGGCTGGAACGATACGGTTCTGCCGCATTGGTATTTCTTGTCGCAGCGCACCAATCTCGAAGCTACTGATGCTGAGATTCGCGGAGGCCTTGATGGCTTGATTCTAGCCAAAAATGTGGCCGCCTGGAGAACTCAGGCGTCCAGTTTAAAATTGTCCCAGCTACTCCGAATGTACTACTCCACAAATGGAGTGCTGAGCTCTGGAGTTAACGCCTGCAGTCGGCAAAGCCAGTTCCCCAATGTGGCACCATCTGCAGAAATGGCGGAGCAGACAAGTGCCTTCGCCCAGGTTCTCGATCGGGAGATGCAGTTGCGTGTCACCCTCCAGCCGCTTGCAATCACTCAATTTGCTTCAACCGCCGCACTTTCTTTGGTGACGTATGTGCGTAAGTAATCAATCTTGCTCTTGATCATATTAATACTATCGCGGAACCACACTATACTTCATTTCAAATGTATTATGATACATACAGATATCCAAAGGATCTTTGCGAGCTAATTAGATTAACGATGCAATCATGCACTGCATAGCGTTTGCGTTTGTGTCCTTGTGGATTACCCTTGTTTTCTTTTCTCCTTTCTCTTATTGAAGCGCAATCCTTGAACGATGTTTCGTGCACAGCGACCAGCAGTCTGGACTTGACGGATGTAATTACTCCAATGACCAATTTATACATTTTCCTGGACACCTCTTGGCAGTACAGCTCCATTGTTGATTATGTGTTGTAAGTTGGTTGACTTTCCATTGCGCTATCAACTTATACTATTGTATTTTATTGGATGGTGGGTCTCTTTCAGCTATATCATGCAACAGCTTAATATCCATCCCTATGCCAGCACAGTTACTTTGCTGTCGGCTCAGGATGGGTCAGTGATCGTAAATACCACACACTATATCACAGATGTCTCCCAACAGTGGAATGTGACAACTCAGGCGACATGTGGGTTATTTAGTGACATGACAAGTTATTTGAACTCAAGTCTAATTCTGTTTGGTCTCTTCTATAGATGCCCAGGGTCTGAACTTACCTAATGTGCTACGCACGATTCAGAACATTACCCAGAACCTAATGAACGCGGAGCAGACGAATTCCAGCCTGAGCGGTCATTCTCTGGTGGCTCTGATCATACCAAATCAGCAGACCGTCAACGATGGTGACTCATCCTACGCTACCACGGAAATTCAGTACATTCAAGAGCAGATACCCGATCTGCGCTTCATCTACTATGGTGGTGGTAGCATTCAACGTTTTGCCAGCTTTGTACGCGATCCCACACAGGATTTGTTCTCACTAACCTTGGGAAGTACGGTGGCCAGTTCGGCAGGACCAGTTGCGAAGCGCATTGCCAAAAAAAAAAGCTACTTCTTTCGTTTGGCTGTTGACTTGTTGCAATAATATTTCTCTTTCAGTAAATCGTCGCATCATCAATCCACGCTGCGGATCAACCTGGATCACAAGTAGCTGGGGTACTGACCAAACGGCCCAGTATGTCGGCCCTGGCATGGTAAACTTCTATCGGGTGTCGGCAAACTATTTCTTCGGCACTGGCTCCAACCGCCTCGTGACTATTCAGTCGCAGAATGGCGGCAGCTATACAATCTGTACTTCACGCACCTATCAGTGGCCCCAGCAGAACTCTACGACAAGCTCGACCAACACAAACATAGAACAGAGCTGCACTCAGATTACCGGCAACAGCTTTTCATATGACCTGTCCAGCGCTTGCAACGGCTATTACACCATCACACAGTGTCCTGATCTGTTTCTGTCAGTCCAAGCCACCACCAACACCACCTCTTGCACACAGGATGCATGCCAGACACCCAATCAATGGCGTTATATTATAGCAATGACCAACATGGGCTGCTACAGCGGAGTCTCGGGCCTCGCAGCCAGTCTTTTCACAATCATCTGCGCATTGATTTTGCAAAAGTTGTTGAAATAGTTGCTGACTAGTACGTCGTAGTATTAGTGGTGCAGTGGCAGAGTTCAAAATATATATGTATACCTTCCCGTCCCTAACCGTGGGGTTAATTATTGTGACGCATTTTATTAATCCCATCATTTTTTAAAATATTAGTTTTATGTTCCAGTGAAATAGAATAAAGTCCCCTAACTAGAACTATGCACACACCTCCTTTTATTTCTTCAGTGGTTCCCGATAGTAAAGCCCCTAAAGAAGTGCAACTACATATTAATGTTTTTCGTTTCATTCTCAGCGATAATGGACTTTTTCCTTATCTCCAAGGATCTGATGTTTCTAATATGACAACAGTAATAACGAATATCTACGTGTTTGTCGATACATATTGGCCCTACAATTGGGTGGTGGATTACTTGGCGTAAGTTTTTGGTTTGCTGCGTTTTTCATTGTAATTGTGATTGTCTTAACTAAATAAATTATTGTAGGTATGTACTGCAGGGAATAAATATACATCCCTATGCGAGCAAGGTAACTATTTTTGCAGCTTCCGATGCCTCGGTTCTTGTTAATACCACGGACTACATTGTCAATGTGTATGAAGAATGGAATTCCACATCACACTACTGGCGTAAGTTCTCTCATACATGTAAGATAATTTTATATTATCAGTGTTTTATTGAGTATTGTACACAAGTAGGATATATGAATGTATAATGTTTAAAGGTTTTGATTATATGTAATTAACAGAACTGCTGATTTTGACGACTTTAGAAACAACTTATTCAACTTTACTTTCTGACATCTGCCGACCAACTCAACTACTGACATACTGACGACGATAACTTCGAGATGGACCAATTCTTGGTGGTGGGCGATCAGGTGAGGACTATCGACTCACGCCAATACTACCACTTTACATTCGGCTATCCTGCAAAACATCTGTCCCAGATGTCTCCTCCTCTTCACTCTGCTCTTCATTTTGTTCCTCGCAGTAAGCATAGCGCCACAGCTTCATAAAGTCAGCGCTTGTAGAGGTCTGTAGTACACCCTCAAATTCAGCTGCCTTCTTAACATCATATCTGCCGTTCCGTTTCACTCGAATGACTTCATACGGGCCGATATATTTGTTGGATAACTTCCTTCCAGTTATAAACTGCGTCACCTTAATGGCTACTAGGTCGCCTAGCTGATAACCATGATGCCCCTTTCTCTTCTTGTCGTGACTCTCCTTGTAAGCAGCTTAGGGCTTTTCGATTTGGCGCCTGGTTTCTTGCCAAATCTCCTTACGTTCTTCTTGCAGGTTCGACAGCATCTCCTCTTGAAGGATCCTCAGAAGCTCAGCACTGGAGTTGTTTCTCATACGTACACCAAACATGACTTCGAACGGCGTGTATCTAGTTGATGCATGTATGTGAGAGTTTATGGCCTGTTGCACCTGCGATGTGTATTTATACCATTTTGCTGGTTCCGCTGCTGACATTTTTGAGAGTACTGAAATGATAACCCTGTTAACCCGTTCAATCTGTCCGTTACCCCTTGGTACGCCAGCTGTTGTTTCGACGTGATCAATATTGTTCGTTGCGCAAAATTCCTTGAATGAATGCGATGTGAACGCCGCTCCCTTATCGCTGATAATTCTCTGCGGGCAGCCAAATATTGAAACCCATGATTCCAGGTGTTTGATAGCTTCTTCCGCATTTGTCGACTTTGTAGGAAATAGCCAAGTATATTTTGAAAAACCATCTACGACAGCAAATATATACTTGTAGTTCTTCGATGTATTGTCCAATGAACCCAAATGATCCACATGCAACGTTGAGAGGGGTGTGTCGCCTTTGTCGATAACGTGCAAATAATCCTCTTGTTTCCCCAGTTTCTGATTATGGGTTATACACTCGATACAATTGGAAATTACCTGCTTAGTTTTCTTCTCCAAGTGTGGTATATGAAAGTCCTGCTGAATTGCGTGAATTGTTTTCTGCGCTCCCATGTGGCCAAAATTGTGTGAGTTTTCCTTTTCCATACATTTTGGTACTGCCAACAGATCTTGGCCCTTTACCTGCTTAAAGATAAGGTTATTTCTGAGAACATAATCTGCATAGGGTCTCTGCTTTAGAATTTCGCTAACTGCCATTAAGTGTTCATCACTCTGTTGTGCTCTTTTGATCCGTGCATTAACTTCGGAAGTCACGATCATCACCGGAAAACGACTCAGGCTGTCAACATGCTGCATTCTGCTTTCAGCACGATGCTCTGCTTTAAAGGTGAAATCTTGCAAGTACATCAACCACGGCGTTACTTCTCGGGGAATATCTCTTTTTGGAGATCGTTTGTTTTAAAAGCCGCACAATCTGTTACCAAGTCGAACTCTATTCCTAACAGGTAATGGCGGAGTCTCTTTGTTGCTAGGTATGCTGCCTTTACCTCAAGTACATAGCTGGTAAAAGTTTTTCCTCTTGTGGTGTTGTTTTTTACTTACTCCAGTAGAAAACGGGGTGCCATTTACTATCGTGCTGCTGCAGCAACTGTGTTTTGGCGCTTTGACTCCAAATCTTCAACACTGGCTCTTCTATTAGTGCTGCTTTTAGTTGTTCTACTGCTTGTTTTTGTGCTCCTTCTATCTTAAAAACGGCATCTTTCTTCAGCAGTTCCGTTAATGGCTTGGCAATAAAAGCGTAGTCTTTTACGAATTTGCGAAAATAGCCAGTAAGTCCAAGAAACGCCTGAATACCTCTGATATTAATTGGCATCGGAAATTTTTTACAGCTTTTACCTTTTCTTTCCCAGGCCATATCTTCCCATTTTCTATCTCGTAACCAAGGAAAGTGATACGCTCCTTCAAAAGTGACATTTTGACCATTTTATGTCGAGTCCATACTGCTGCGCCTGTTTCAATACGCGCTGGATGTTGCTTAGACACTCTTCGGCTGTTCGCCCAAAAACAACTATGTCGTCGATATACATTTCCATAATACCTTCATTTATCAGCTGTTGGAAAATATATGTGACAAACCTTACGAATACTGCAGGCGAATTACAATAGCCAAATGGAGCTTTATTAAATTCGAACAGTCCCTCTTTTGTCACGAAAGCTGTATAGCGGCTGGGCTCATCGATTTCGACATGAAAAAATCCATTCCTCAAGTCGAAGACAGAAAAATATTTCGCGCTTTGCATCTTATCGAGAACTTCGTCTATAAGCGGGACCGGAAATCGATCTTTCAGTACCATCGTATTTAAGACACGGTAGTCTATGCATAGCCTCAACGTTTTATCTTTCTTTTTGGTTAAAAACAACTTTACTCGCCACGTCAGAGTAGGATTCTCGTATAATGCCCTGTTCAACCATTCCTCTACTTGGTTGCGAATTATCTCTCTCTCTGCTGCTGCATATCGACTTGGTTGCTCTCTGAATGCCATATTCTTACAATTAGGGATAATTGTCATCTTTATAGGACAGGTTAGCTCAACTTTGGACGGCTTGTAATTATCAATTAACTGCTTGACTGCTGCTTGGTATTTTTTTTGAGGAACGTCTAATTCCATGTCCTGACTTACCACATTGAAAACATTATGATCAGCCTCTGCCTCAACGATGCTATCTCCTTCTGTAAAAGCATACTTTCCATTTTCCAAAACAACAATAAATTTTTTTGAGAAAGTCGTAGCCAATAATTATGTTGACATTGAGTTTTGTATCGGGAACGATGAGAAATTTATGTTCCGTACGAATTCCATCCACCAGCACTTGCACATCTAACGCACCCAGCACAGATGTGACAATGTTTCCTAGGCCGTACAATTTAGCAAAACTTTTCTGCAGTGGATATTCAGCAAATTTCTCCTTGTATATTTTCATTCGCATAAGAGACACGTCAGCTCCTGTATCGACTAGACATGACACAGTTTTATTATTGATAAACAGCACCTTTTCCCTTGTCGTGCTGATTATATTGACGCTTGGTTTTAAGCCCAGACAATCACGGGATGTATGTCCACTGCCGTTGCATTTAAAGCACTTAGTATCTTCCTTGCATTCGGCTCTCATATGTTGCGTTGATCCACAGTTGAAACAATGCCTTTGATTCTGGTCAAATCGTTTTTCCCAGAGTTCCTGCTTTACCGACGTCATACTTTTTCGCTGCTTGTTTGCGGTCCACTGCTGATTTTGTCATAATTTCGATTGTTTCGAATCGGCTTCGTAGTTCCTTGAATGTTGAAGCACTGTATAAAGGGATATTTTAGATCGTCACGCAGCTTTACTCCCTCGGCTATATAACGGATCACCGACTCATCATCTACACATCCAAGAGCAGCTATCTTTCTCATATTTAAGACGTATTCGTGAAAATTCCCGTTTTCGTGTTTCTTTCGTTCGCTTAGCTGCTTATGTACCTCAGCGCTGGTCAGGGTCTTGTCAAATTCATCCAACAGCAATCCAATCAACGTATGATAATCCGACACAGTGGTGGTCTCCAGGAATAACTTTGCTGTTCCCTTAATTTTTATACGAGCGTTCACATATTTCTGCTTGTCAGTCAATTCGTAGGCGTCGGCATTTTCATCAAAACATTTTATCCACTGCTTAATTGGAATTGACACTCCATCAAACTCAGGAACAACCTTAGAAAAGCTCTCGATTGGGATATTATTTTTACTGGAATCGTTTTGTGTAATTTTTGTTGCCAGCAGTTTGAGCACCTCACTCAATTCGTTGTTGTTGCTCATCTCCGCGCTGATATTTGTGTATTTTGCGTCGTGGTGGATCGTGACTTCTGTTGGTGCGCCACGAAGCCCAACATGTTGTTCGCTCTCTGTTTTTTCTTCTGGTTCTTCTATTTCGTCAAATGGGACAAAAAAAGTTTTGTTTATGTCCATTTTAACAGCTTCTCCTGTTTTCGCTTCTGGTGTCTTCTCTTCGTCCGTTTTTACTCTTCCTTCATCAGTCTTTATTCTTTCTTTATTCTGCTGTCCTCTTTGTTGCTTATCATTTGGTCCGCTTTGATTTTTGTTCTTTTTAGCTGAACGCATCATCATTATCGTTGTGTGCGTAATCACATGTATACTTTCGTAGGTTGAGCCCCATGTAAGATAATTTTATATTATCAGTGTTTTATTGAGTATTGTACACAAGTAGGATATATGAATGTATAATGTTTAAAGGTTTTGATTATATGTAATTAACAGAACTGCTGATTTTGACGACTTTAGAAACAACTTATTCAACTTTTACTTTCTGACATCTGCCGACCAACTCAACTACTGACATACTGACGACGATAACTTCGAGATGGACCAATTCTTGGTGGTGGGCGATCAGAGTGAGGACTATCGACTCACGCCAATACTACCACTTTACATACATTTAGGTGAAAAAGGTGTGATTTATACTTGATCCGACTTTATAGATCCGCCTGGCTTCAATCTTCCGCTAATTCTGAATACGTTAAGCAACAAAGTGGAGGAATTACTTTCAGAGGACCGAGTCGCTGACAATCTTGGCGGACGTTCACTAATTGCTCTGCTAGTCCCAAGTCCCACATCATACGTGAATGAGCATGACTATGACTACTGCCATGATTATATGGAGCGGCTTGGGAACAGTCTCCCAAACTTGCATTTCATTTACTATGGTGGTGGTGCTTTAGTGAGGTTTCACGACTTTGTTAGAGACCCCAGTAGAGATTTGTTTGTTCTGAACACTGAAAAGCCACCTGAGGAGTGTGGAGACCCTGTCATTACACGTATTCGCCAGGGTAAGATTTCTTGTCATCCCCATTCGAGGATTTACCCCAAGTCTAACATTTCTTCCAGTTCCCCGTCGTCTTTCCAATCCACGTTGTTACTCCAACGGAGCCATAAGTGAGTTTGGCATGAATTCTCTAAAGCAATTTGAGCGTTTGGGCTCCATTAATTTCTACCGACTGGATTCGCTCTATCTGCCGGTCAGGCAGAGCATGCGCTACCTCAAAATATCACCTATCAGTGCAATAACGTTTACGGTCTGCACATCCCGAAGTCTTGCATTGCCTTTTCGAAATTTAAGTGCCCCACTGAGGGATGATGAGAGCTGCGAGTCTACGGCATTGGGATCATATAGCTATGATCTGACTGACGCCTGCGCTGGATATGACTTTGAGCCTTGTCCCCCTTTATTTTTTTCCGTGCAAGCCCAAAGTTTTGGAGAGGTCTCATGCACAGACAGCGAATGCCAGACGCCCGACGAAGCCCAATATGTCATAAGCTTAAATAATCTCGGCTGTAATGGCTCTATGGCTCAGCAGTTGAATCTAAAATTGATGTTATCAGCTTTTTTAATTGTATCAATAGGTCTAACTTAAGGAGAAATAATAATGTGCCACACGGAAACGTGGAATATGCTAAAAAATATATGAATAAATTACATATATGTAAATACGTGATTTGGTCCCTAAGGAAATATAGTATATGTCACATGTCACTTCGTCATGTAGAAAAATATGGCGCCGCAGCTGGGCAGGACTGTATGTCCTTTGGGATCTCCCACCACTAGATGGCGCCACTGTAAGCAAGCAGTAACAATTTCCCAAAATATGTGCAGTAAAAAATCCCAACAAAAATCCCCGAACCAATGAAAATGCTTAACATAACATGGCGCCGCAGCTCGGCAGGACTGTATGTCCTTTGGGATCTGCGACAACTAGATGGCGCCGCTGTAAGCAAGCAGTAACAATTTCCCAAAATATATTCAGTAAAAAATCCCAACAAAAATCCCCGAACCAATGACAATGCTTAACATTTAAGTAAATTTGCAGCATTTATTGTTACAAAATTCTCGAATACAAACATTTCCACTATTTAATCCATCATTTAAATGCATATTGAGTTTTTTATGACAAGATGATTTTACTGCAGCCAACATACTCTATAAATCCACATCGTTCGTTGCCTTCATTCTGTCAAAACGTTATAATTTGTGCATTTAAGAGATAAACGCGGTGTGTATTTTATTCTGTTTTTGTAGAGCTTGTGCATCCAAGAGGTGACAGGAATAAAAGCCAAAAATAATGGAAGTTGTAAGGCGACAAGCCAACATTTTCCAGTAGCAGTCGAAGTTGTCGTCCTGCAACCACTGAAACGTTTTTAATAATCTAAAAATCTTTGGAGTTCCACACTACCGACTACATAGCACTCAAGTGTTGAGAGTGTTCACGGAAAAATAAAAAGACAAAAAAATTATCAATTTTCAATTTTATTTTTGGCTCTCAGATGAATTTCTTGTCAGGGACATGTTGACAACCCCCGCAAGTAGGCAACGGTTTTGCTATTGTTGCTTTGGCAGCAAACCAAATTTTGAGGCACAAAAGCCGCTTCGGTTTGTTAGAGACCGCAGGAGTAAGAAGGCGTTTTTGTGGGGCTTTTTAATCAAGCGAAAGGATGCACAGACGGAAGCGTTGGTGGTCGGGGAGTATAGTGCGAGGGAAGTAAATCAAAGAGGGGTGTGCCTAATCGAATATCTTTGCATGACTGTCAACATATATATTTTACATATTATACATTTATTTTTCCTTGTAAATTTATATTTAGAAAATAAAGTCAGACTCCCTCCCTGTCTTGCATCCACAATCTAGATCTAAACATTCAACCAAATCGCTCAGGGCTCATGCACATGTCAAGTGTTGCATTTGCCCCTCCACAAATTGTAATATATGAGCTCGAACCGCAAATCAAAATGTCAGGCAACCAATTGGCACCATCCCTGACCCCTGTCCAGGAGCAATTTTGAGTGACGCCTCCTCCCCTGGTGGCTGCATTGTGTGCGGGGCAAGGGCGAGTGCGAATAGGTGGGCATGTAAGGGTATTATTGAAAACTGGTTTCTTGTAGCACGGATTGAGCCGGTTGTTAAATGACCTCAGGTCAATTCAAATGTTGCGTAAAATAAAAAAGGTGTAAGCATGAGTCTAATTGGTCAACACTATTGTAGTGCCCTTTTAAAGTAGCTAATGCCGCAATTTGTAGACGTGGTCAGCCCAAGCAGAAGGGGTCAGCAGTGAATACTCGTAGTTTGTTTGTTTTCGTTGTCACACGTGCCATTGTGTTTGGCAACCTATCAACTGGACAATGAGCATTACCCAGGATTAACCGGTTCGTTCATAGATTTCCCCCTTTCCTACAACCAAACACTAAACGCTGAAGCCCCGTGGAAAAGTCACTGAAACGTAAGCGCAAACATACTCAAGAGGGAGACGAAGAGGGCACGCTCTAGCTACGGAATACACAGAGCAATTTTTGGAAATTTACTTTTGACTTTCCTTGATCCCATACTTGAGCTGAAGTACGCAAAAACCTCTGGAAAAAAGATTTGCCATAAGTACGATATAAAAAATGAAAAACTTTTTGCAATGTTTTTTTTTTTTTTCTGTTTGCTAACTCTATTGCTGTTTTCTATCGATTATTTTCATTAATTGTAGAGTTTTCTATTTCTATTCATTTATTTTACCAGTTTTCAGATATGCCTATATATATACATATATATTTTTTACTTTTTACTTTTTATATATATTTTTACTTATGATATATTATAGCGAAAGTGAGGAATACGACAACGTGGAAGTTGGTGTGGAAATAAGACTCTTACATATGTATGTACATATGTACATATGTTATTATATCAAGGCAGACGCAAAATTTCAGAAGCAGAAAGATTTTTTTATATTTTGCGGGGATTTGCTTCTCCCACAAAATTTATAAAATTAAGTTTTAATCGAGCGCAATATTTACTGCCACACTATGCATACGCGAGACAAACTTTTATCTTGCTTGACGTGAAAAGTTTTTCGTTTCGCAGGGCGTGGGTGATTTTCGAATACTGTGGTTTGTGTGAAGGATGTTGGAAATTCAGCTGAGAGTTATTTAACTTGCTATTATCTTATGTAATACTTTCTCGAATTCTTAACAAGCAGAGTCTAAACATCGACTTAGGTTACAGTTGTTGTTTAAAAACCCGAATATATGTATGTATTTGTTTGCATATTCACTTGAAACGAATAGAAAATATTTATGCCATGTATACGGCTGTCCACTTGGCTGTCAGGGCCATTCGGGAAAACAGACTTAATCAAATCTGTCAGAAAACCGCAGCCCAGCTCAACTCATTTTACTTTAGCTGGCGTCTGACAAATGTCGCCCCGAGTTACAAAAGCTCGAGTTTCTATATGCACTTTTCTTGCGTCTTGAAGCGGTCCTACACTACTGTACATGCTCGACTAAGCCAACCGGCTGTGACCGCAAAGCAGACCCACCGAGCTTCCATCTCCCCACCCATGCATAGTTTTGCAGTCGAGAATGTGTCTAAGAAAATATTATTGCTGACTGTGCATCGAAAGTTGATGAAATACTTTAATAACATGCGATACAGAACAAGAGGCTGAGTCGCATATCAGTGTTCTGACAGGCGGGCATAGGAGTGGGGACACAGTACACAGTACACAGGACAAAGCCGGGACGACCGCAAATCAAACTGACTGCAAAAGTTTCTTGGCCCCAAGCAGTGGGTAACATGTGATAAGTTTATTGTCTTACCGCATGACGCACACACTCACGTTCGAATCCGAATGGAAGTGAAAAAGGACCAAGGACCAATATCACATTTCAAAGCAGAAAATATGCTTTCTTGGTAAATAAATTAAGTTGTCTCGCCCACAAATATTAATTGCCTAATTAGCATATGCGTCTGGCGTGACCGGAAACCCCAAAATCCTTTTTTGACCTGAATGGGCATGGATACGAAACCGGCAAGGACGAAGCTCAGTGACATTCTAAAAAGAGGAGTGCTTCGGGCAGTTTCATAACAAATGGCGGGGGCCAAGCTCACATGTTGACTGAGCAGGACACGTGACTTTATTTGCTCCAAAATGTACCATTCATACTCGTATATTATATGTAATTGGACCCCGGGAAACCTGGCATTTATTTGGATGGACGATGGAAGAAAAGCTGTACTGTATTTTCAAATACAGATCCAGCATTTGAAGCTGTAGCATTTGGTTTAGCGTTTTATCTTTACATCCTTTCTTTGCCTTTGTTCAAAAGAGTAAAAAACCCAAACTCGTACACGTACACGACTTTACGCTGTCGAAATTGGGGGTTGTTAATAATTTCGGTCCCTTAATTATTGTATTTCCTGCTTTGTTCTTTGGGTATTGTTCCCAACCGACTTTTTTTGTGTCTTAGAGATGCTTCAAATGTAGGCTATCGATTTTTTTTTATTTCATTGAAATATGACATGCTCATAAATATGAATACGGTTTTAAAGCAACTCACCCGAACCTCCAAAAAGTTTTGCTTTAAAGTATTGATAAAGTACTATACTATAGTATGTAATATTAGCAATGATGGTCGAAATCATTTGAAAACTCTCTTGAGAGAAACGAAATATATTTAAACGGCTTTCCACATACAAATTTAAGTATGAATTAAGCATCTACCACCTTCACACCGAAGTGATATCATTATTTCATAATGATGCTTGTAAAATGTATATTGCACGACGGTCTGTAAAGAAAAGAGGGTACGTGGAAAAAATGTTGCAAGGCAGAGATATCACATTTTGTTTCATATTTTCGTATGGCAAAAAGTTTGACGACTTGTATTAGCAACGAGAAGTAGCCAGTAACTGAAACTTTTCGGTGAATACACACTCGCGCATGGTACAATGCCTACAATGCTTGTACACATTTTGCAGATGCTACCCTTTGAGAATTATCTAGCGGAAGCAGTGGAACAAACACTCATAACAATTTCATTAACTGCAAACGAAGCACAAGAGGATATAAGGATCCTCCATGAAGACGGAGCACTGTATCCTCGCGTTTTAATTGCAAATACCAAGGAAACCGCAAGCTAACAATCCATTAACTTTTTGCCACTCCACTGGTATAACTAACGGGGCATCCCAAGGCAGTTGTTTTTGCATTGTAAAAACGGAAGGGGATCTCGTTTTTTTTGTTTTCGCTATTTTTTCTCTCAGAGTTCACATTGCAGCTGTAGTACCTCTTCATCATCAGCAGCAGCAGGAACAAACGGAGCTGCAAATGATGAAGGATACAGAAGGATGCTGCCTCAGACACACACACACAATACTATACAAGGCTTAAATAAGTTTTTGCTTGCTTTTTCACTCCAGGCAAAGCAAGTTTTTCCACTTTTTCCACTTTTTGAGTTTTTAAATGCAATTTTTTGCGTGTGTTTTGACTTTTTTCTTAATGCTTAAAACAGGGCTTAATAGCAAACACTTTAACAAGTCACGTTAAGTAATAATACACAACAATCGCAGCCGATTTCGGTACTGCATATAACCTATTTGTGATTAATATAAATCTAAATTTGCATTCCCTGCATCATCTGCTTCGGCCTTGTCTCACCTTAAACAGATGTGCAAATAGCAGAAACCGTGACGCGGTCAACAACCCCAGTTACCCCTTTTTGTCTTAAGTTGTTTTTTAGTCTCTTCCCGCCTTGGAGATTTGTACCCGAACAGCTGCTCGCCAAGCGAGTGGGAACCAAAGAGGGATGGGATGAGAGCATGGTACATAGGGATTCAGTGAAAATGGGAAAATTCGTATATTTAATAGGGCATACCACAACGATCCTTCGCTTGACTACGAGGGTTTGACATGACATAACAGATGATTCCAATGTGCCGTGTGCGTGCCTTAAAGTGGAAATATTCTCGTAAATTAAAGGGTGGTGGGGGTTGGGAATGACGTCGTATATCCAATTTTTGAAAATAGCGATAAGCATCTAATAACATATTTTGCACACACACACGCACATATCCCTTACCGCAAGACTTTAGAATACGTGCATCCACCCAGTGGGCTGTAATTAATGAAGTGTTGACCGAGTCAAAATTAATGCAAAACTTTGCCATGTCTCGGTAAGAAAACGGACCCAAAAGGAAAAACCCTTTTCTGGGCAACACATGTGTAACGGGCGAAAGGCTTCGGCTGTGGCAGAGGGTGGCCGTGGTTTGCAGTCCAGGCCGTGTGCTAAGTGGCATGTGGTCAAATGGGCACAAGATTCGGGTCCATGGTCAAGAATAGTTTCAATTTATGCCTTTTGAGCAAACATTCATCAAATGTGCTCCAGAGATGTGAAATGTCAAAAATTCGGGCCTCCCGTCACACCCCCGCAATGCCTCCCTGCAGCTGTTAGTGCAACCCTTATCGAGGCCGAAATGGGTTAACTGTCCGGTTTGTGAGTTTGAGTGTCCGGTTTTGGAATAATTAATCACAGACTCACATGCGATTTGTAAAGTTAATTGCCGTGGCGAAAGCTCATGGTAGAGATGAAGGGTTCTTTGCGGTTGTGTGTAGCTTATGAAGGGGATTGGTGTGTGAGAGGTCTGTGTATGGCTAAGTGCTCGGCGTGTCTCCAATTACTGACAGTTTAGCACATATTCCAACCGGACGCTGCTTGAGCATTTATTATTCATGTCCTTCCCTCTCTCCAACTGAAACTCCTCTACTTCTATTCTGGTCCATCTGCCAGGGCCAACATTTTCAACTGACAACGACAGCAACAGCGTACAGTGTTAAGTGTACCCTGGCCATGCTGGCTTCTATCTTGGTTTGATTTGAATGCAGTGTTTGCTGACGGTTCTGAGGTGCTTTGCTGCTATAACAGTTACCAGCCATGGTTAGGACCTGCTTTACTCAAAAAGGTGTCATGAAAAATGCATGGCCAGACACGGCATTGAGGTGCTTAGGTGAGAAGATAAACGCATATAAGAGTGTGGCACATGGCTGGATAAGTGTTAGTTCTGGTATGGAAAACTCTGTATCAGCTTACTTCCCAATAAAACTAAAATAAGAGAGCTTGAACCCAAAATAAATCAAAATTCAATTCCAACTAATTTAAAGAGCCCAAACAAAACAACAATGGAAAAGTTGAGAGGCCATTTATTGATTTTTGATTTTATTATACGGATGCGAAACTTTGGCAACATGGTGGGGCACACGCAAAGAGCAGCCTTGCCCAACGGATGACAATTCAAAAGATGTGTGGGAAATAGTTCAGACTTCTAATTTGATTTGGAAAATAGTTTGGCAAGCATCACATGACAAACGCTTAAAGGACTGAATACCAAGAGTATCCTCGTACTGTTAGCTTGGGTCTGTATATAACATAGAAATACTTCTTTCACTGTGGGTATTGTCAAGATATAGATTGGTTTAAATTAGCATATACCCAACAATACATGGAATGTAAAATTCACTCAAGTCTGTGGATATGTAAATGTAAGCGACAGTACTTTTATGTATGTATGTATATTGTACATATGTATGTAAATACGCTATATAATATATTTAAACGAATTTGAGTTTCACAATTAGTCGCATGGCGCCTTACGTTATCGTTATATTACAACTATGGGCGATAAAAGTATAATTACAAACAATTTCTCTCATTAAACTTGAACTTTTATTGGCCGCACGCAATGTTGATCCATGCAGGCATAAATAAATATAAAACACAACGAATTTCACACGAATATTCATAAATTAATCAAAAATATTGTTTGCTGACAAAGAGACGAGGAGAGTGCTCCAGCCCCCTCGGCGCTCCAAAAAGTAATGGTGGGAGGTGGGAGCAAAGGTCGCCGCCCACACGCGACAATTGACCCTTTTGTTAATTAAATTTCAGAGACAATGGAAGGACGTTTCGTGTGTGTGCCATGATGATATGCAAACAAGGAAACAAATTGGTAAGAAGAAGGGGAAACTGTTTGCCCAGCTAATACAAAATGTATCGCCTGCCCCGATATCCATCGCAAAGCCCTCCATTTAAATATATGCAATAAACGATGGCTGGTGGCTGGTAGCCAGTGGTGGCCAAACACACAACGAAATATGGCCCATAAATTCACGGCTGGAATTATGAAAAAAAGGGTTGACGTTGACAGAGACTCGGCGGGTAGTGACACCCTCCAGTTGCAGCCCTCCAACTGGAAGCTACCATTGATAGCCAGATACTTAGATAGATGAGCAGAAGGATATGGATTCCCTGCATATGATGTTTATCCTGGTGTCTATTAGCCCACATAAATTATTAACGCGCATTCGAAATGTGTATGTAGTTTATTAGCACTTGAGGACTTGGACTCCGGGACTCGAACTCTTGCGTGTGCCCTTTTGATGTCCTTTGCATGTTTGCTCCTCTCGGAAAATGTACCCATTTCTCTATTTGTATTAATTTACATACGACACGCAGTCTCGCACTTTGGCCATCATCTACGAGTAAGAAGAAAGGACGAGGATGTCATTCGGTCTAATGGCCTGACATTTATGATATATGCGTGCGGCCAAATGTTAGGTCGTTTTCAATTAGTTTAGGATATGTTTTATGCAAATAGGGTGTCTGAGTACCTTAGGGCGGGATAAAACTATCTAAAAAATTGATTTGAAAAATGTTTTTCTTATTTTATATTCTGCTTTTTAGCTTCTGGAGCACAAAAGATATTTATGTATACTATGATCTTATTCTAAGACCTAAAACTGCTTAGGAGAGTTTTTGCTTAGGAGAGTTTATTCGCGTTAGTTTTATACTCACACACAAACACACACACACACACACATACATCTCTTAGCAATGTCTAGCCACAGTTAGATTGTCTAGAAATAAAATGAATATTTAAAATTACAGCAAAGATATACATATAGCAGTGTCGTCAATCATAAATTAAAGTCAATAAAAGTCAAAAGCAAGTTAAAATATTTTTATTAGATAAATGATATCAAAGCTTCTTTAGATGCGGCCGGCAAACGAAACCCCAAAGACCAAAATCAAATCAACGGCCAACTCGGGGAGTGAACAGCCGGGTGCTATCGCCAACAAGAAAACTGAGAAGGACAACGACATCGCCGTCGCCATCAATGAGTGCCGGACAACGCCAGAAACTCCAACTGACAGAGTCTTGGCAATAATTCAACTTATCACCGGCGGATATTAGAATGGAAAGCCCAAAGGACAACACATCCGGAGTCCGGAGTCCGGACACCCTCGAGGTCGCGTCAATAAAAACACATTCGAATGTTGCAGTTTGAAATTTCGTCCGGATGCCAACTTACGAGTATGGAACGGTGTTGACGCTTATCAAAGCCAAGTGGGCCAGTGTCTTGAGCGCTAAGTGAAGCTCGCGCACTTCACCTTCAAACTTTTTTGTCACTTCTTTGAATTTGGAGTTTGCATCTTGAAGTCCCGTGTCCACCCCCAAAACTCCTATTTAAAATGGAAATCCTTTAAAAAAGCCAAAAAGAAACTCACCCTGTCTCGGAGCGAACCTTCTATTTACATTCGTTTACTTCGATCTGTGTTCTAGCTTTTCCTCTTTGGCTGTTGTGTGCTTTGGAGCATCCTTTAAAGTGCCAAGGTGCCGGTTTGTAAATATTTTCCTTGAACAAACTTGACATTTTGGTGGGGCCAGGAAGCGCAAGTGTGGTTTTTGGGGGTGTGGAAACATATTAAAGATAACTTTGAAAACTTATAAAAATAAATTCAGTCTTTTATTATTATGTTCTTATATGTACAAAGCAAGTTATTGCTTTGAAAGTGTAACCCCTGTTTGAAGCAGCATTGATGTAAAATTCAGATGACAGAATCGAAAAGTTCCCGAGAAAATGTATTTTGCTATTTTAATTTCTGCTCAGTTAACACCAAATCGATGGAAATAAAAAATATAGAATCTATTATGTATTATTTATTACTTTACTCCTCCAGTGCTTCCCGATTAAGGGCAATGCCCGAGTATTAATTTAAGCAAGTAAAAGTCAAAGGCCGTTAATAGGCATCAACATTTGCAAAAATAAAACCAGTAAAAATCATTTAACAATTATTAAAAACTAAAAACTGCTTTCCGGCAATGGCGTTGAGAATTGAATTCTGGCCAAATGGCTTAGACCAACCCTATTTTACGAGAGGTTTTAACAAGTACCATCCTTAACTTAATGAATAATCTAAAAGTTAATATCGAATGTTTCTTTGAATAAAAACAGGCTCTGTAATATTGTGTGAAGTTTCCTCGGGTAGTTGCTAACATTTCCGTCTCTTTGTTTGTATGAATCTTCATCTGTGTATTGTTATATTATATTTTTTCCGCCTTTCTCCCCTTTCTTATCTAGATATTTAATATAAATTACAAACTGTACTCCAACACCAGATCAACTCCGAATGGCTGTTCAATAATTCAAACCGATTCTGACCTGTTTTAATGATTCGCTGCAGCCATAAAAATGTGACCTCCTACAGTTTCTGAACTTTACAGTGCACTTGTGCATAATCACAGTTCTAATCTATATTCTAATTATTCTGTGGTTCGACTATAAAAACTACACCTCGGAATTTTGAAAATATCAGTCTTGTGTCTCGTTGGCATAGCATTGAGTCTCCAGTTCTGCTATGGCTCGACAATTGGTAAGCCACTATCTAAAGTAGTACTAATTCATGCAGTACTAGTACTACTAACTCTAATGCCTGGTAAACTGGTTATTGCAGATACTCGTCCTGTGGCTGGCCCTGCTCTGTGGGAGCTCCAATGCTATTGTTAGCGAGTTAGCCCACCAGGCCGAAAATGCAGTTCAGGGCCTGGCAGATATTCACTTGGCCCCTTTGCGCTATCTAGACGTACTGTTCGGAACCAATCATGGGATAGTACCAGCTGCAGGCATTCATGCGGCCAAAGCTGCTGCCATTGGCGCTCAGATTGGAGCCTATCGTCCGTACAGTAGGATCTCTGCTGGCGTTGGACAAGGAAGTGATTTGATTACCATTATCAAGAACCCACGCTCCCCATATAGTTACGGAATTCCAGGGTATGATTATCCCACATATCTAAAGCCATATTATCGAAAGGGCATCCGTATTGGAGCTGGTGGAGTTCTAATTGGCGCCAATGGACTACCTCTGGCACCCAACGGCCTACCCATTGGACCAGATGGGCTCCCAATTTCACCTTTCGGTCCAGACGGTCTCCCCTTTGGACCTTTGGGTCCAAACGGCTATCCTTATCTACCTTTTGGCACTATCCATGGTCCGCTGCGTAGCATTAAGCTTCCTAGCATTAGTGTGGACAGATCTATCGGAATACAAGGGAGCAGTGCTTTGGGTGGCGGTAGAATTAGTCTCGATAAATCTGTTGGGATCAATCGCGTTGGGATCCGGACTCCAGTGACCACTACTAGTGGCGGTTGGTTTGGGAACGGCGGTTTCCTTGGAACAGGACTCTTTGGCAGTAAGGGACTTTTAGGCACAGGAGTCTTAAGCAGTAGCTCGTTTAACCTGGGGCCTTTTGCATTCCTTAACCCATTTGGAATCCAAATACCAAACCTATTTCCAAACCCATTCGGAAACATGTTCGGGGCTTTGGGCAACTTGTTTGGCCTCAGTGCATCAGGAGGCGGTGCGACTGCAACGGGAGGCGGCGGTGTGACTGCATCGGCAGGCGGAGGTGTTGCAGTAGCACGAGCAAGACATCATCCACTCAGCTTAGGCCTTCCAGGCGTCCAAGGAAGTATCACTCTCGATGTCGGCGGCTCAATAGCCCCACCAACAGGAATTTTAGGGCTGCTACACCCATGGCTGAATGTGTTCGGTTAAAAGATGATTCATGCCACGCCCACCACCATAACGAACAATTGATTGGATATTGCAATGAAAACGGCTCCGATGGTTTAACGCTTAGGATTAATATTTTAGTATTAAGAAATGACAAGTGTCTGGGTTAAATTAACATTTGTCTTGGCCAAGCTTTGTAATTGTAGTACCCAATAATAAAATTAAGAAGCATTCCAAATTCAAGTGATTTATTTCGAACAAGGAACAAACGTTTTATACAAGACTACCATCGACCCTTGGTATACACTTGGTAATTACTCTATTTTGAATGTGCAATAGTGGATGGATGAATACGGCAAAAGAACTGCTCAAGCTGCGCCCCAAAGAAGCATTATAGACGTCAATAGAACATCGGTCAAAATCTGATCCTAAAGTTGAAAGTGTCTGGAACTTAGCTTACTTTTGTCAAACAAATTTTTTTTTGTAATAAAGAAACTTGGAGACCAAAATGCACTTTATTATTTTGTATCACACAAATTTATAAAATGACATACATCGATGTGTATATATATATCATACAAATGTCAGAATGATAAACAAATAAAGTGGTATATTCCAATCGTAAATAAACAATTTTTTCGGTATTTGCTTAAGCTATCGCAAAGGGTCAGTGAGACTACTTAGAGAATATTTACAATAAAAGCAAAAAGGCGTATCATACAATACAATGAAATAAACAAAATCATAAATATTGTATGGACTTCATTGAGTTTCGAAAGTTTCACCCTAATGCATATGGGGTATTCTCTAAAAGTGAATTATTAATTGTTTTTAGATAATATATGAGAATTTAAAAATGTAGATTAGAATTCAAGCCTATAATAACAGTCTAAGGTTTTATGGAAATTTTTGGAAAGCTCTACAGGAAATTTGTAAGTGTGAAATGTTAGAGATGAACTTTTCTCTCAAAAGGTTTACGATTCACATTATACATGCAATAAGCATTTGAATAAGATTTACAATAAATGAGTTACTTGGTATATAAACGCTAGCTGAAAAATCAGTTGCGGAATCATCGTCGAAGTAAAAATTCCAGAATGAGGCGACTATTGGTAAGTTGGCAACCCCGTATATTGTGTGTATCTATTCATCTATATATATATATGTATTTTTCCCAGGTGCTGGTCCTAACATTGGCTTTGCTGACTGGCAGTGCCTTTGGGTCTCTTGCATTTTGGAGGGCTTTGCTTGGAGGAGGCTCCTATAGTTCAGGCGGAGCTACTGCGAACAGTGAATCCAATTCAGTTACTATTAATAGGGGACTTGGCTTACAAGGCGGTTTAGGCGGTGGCTTAGGCGGAGGCTTAGGTTGTTCAGGCGCAGTAGTTCCCTGCGGTCTAGGCATTCCCCAAAAACAAGTTCAGTTTGGGTTTGGCTACTCCGGTTAACTCCCCGACTATATCGCGGGATCTCTAGCAGTTGCTTTGAGCTATGGTTAGGTATTTTCAAATAAAATGGATATGTATATGAATGTTCCAATAAAATAATTACTCAATGCAAACTGTAAATGGTTAAAATAAGTTTTAAAATATTTTCCCTGGTCGGATGCAAACTCTGATATATTTCCGCTAAATTTCCGAGCGTATGTCTCTCGGGTGTCCGAGGCTCATGTCTTTCACATCACCCAGGCATACAAAATACATGCAAATGACCCCAATAATCACTCAATTTTCGAAACGAATCTTTCAAAATTCGATGTTCAGTCGTTTTGGGCTGCACGTCGTAACATTTTCGGGCAAACTTTATTATCTGCATGCATATGTATGTGACCAGTTTTAATATAAAGTTTAAGCCGGCTACTTTTCAATCGGGGAGAACTTAGTTAGCATCAAGACTTATTTGTAGAGCGGAAATAAAAAACCATGCTGACTTGCCTAGTTATAGGGTTTGTCAAAAGTGTGATTCAAAATTTTCCATTTCAGGTAACGGTGCTACCTGTGCCCTGAAACGTTTTCATTGCAATGGTCTTAGAGCCTCTTTGCGATATTTTTAAGTGTGAAATGGTAATACGAGAATTAGGATCGTAGCGAATCAACTTTTCTAAGAATATAGAACTCTGCAAAAGGTTAACGACTTACATTATCATATTTTTAATATGCATTTAAATCTGAATGATAAGACTTCGTTTCTATATAAACGCTAGTTGAGCCAACTCTGGTCATCAGTTCGGGAACTGTCTACCACGAAGACTCTCGAGTAAGGTTTCTAAAATGATGCGTCTGTGGGTAAGAGCACTTCCCTATATATATATATATATTTTTTTAATATATATTTTTTAAATTTAAATGTGCCCACATGTTAATTTTATTGTATTCCCAGGTTCTGGTCCTAACATTGGCATTGCTGACTGGCAGTGCCTTTGGCTCATTGGCATTTTGGCAGGCTTTGCTGGGAGGAGGATCTGGAGCCGCTGCCGCCGCAAACTCTAAATCGGTATCCAATTCCTATGTCTTAAACACTCCCGGTGTAGGCGCTGGCATAGGCGGTGGTTTATCCTTAGGCATTCCCCAAAAACAATTTCAGGTTGGGCTTGGCTATTCATGATTTTCGCGGAACTCTTTAGCAGTGCCAGTGCACTAGTGTGGTTAGGTTTTTTCTTATTAAATGGATTTGTGTATGGATATTCAAATATAATAATTACTCAATGCAAACTGTAAATGAAAAACCGTTTTAATAATGTAGGAGATTCTTTGATTCAGGGTAGTGCTAAAATGTAATTGAAAGCAGTCAGAGATGGTACGAGATGTAAGACTGATTCTTAGTACATAGGCCCTCAAATGCAGCCGATAACGGGCTAATTCATTATGAGCCTTCTTTTTTTTTTTTGCCTCAGTTTGAGACCCTACGAATAAAGGCTTACGGACGCCAGCATGAATGCGTAATGACGAAGTTCTCCTTTTGATGATTACAAGCGACAAAGAGTAAAAATTGACACATAAAATGTAAGATGGTGTCCATTTTAATTTCTGGCCACATAAACCGCCAACACGCGCCGCCGTTCACGTCTACATCCTTTCGTATTGCCTTTACACACTTCTTTCTCCCTCTGGTTTTAAGGTATTGTCACCCTCATGCTCTCATTGCTTTGTTCACCCACTTCGTTAGTTATGTAAATGACTTTGTTTAGTGTTTCCATTTTTGTCCCGTCCTCTTCTTTGGCTCACAAAGATATGTACCTCTCTCAGCGATCTGGCAACACTTTTATCACAAAATACAAACTCAAACTCACACACACAAAAACACACGGCTCACGCATGTTTTCGCTTTTCGAGTAGGCACAGATTTTAACCCTTTATAAGCATTACCACCCCAAAACGAAGAATCCCTTTGACAGCCCACTTATTTACTTGTCTATGTACAAAAAGAGGGGAAGTTTTCTCAAAATTACGCATGAATGTCGCGTACATAGAAATATATATGTATGTACATCTGTATGTATGTACATATGTATGTACTTTGACTTGTGTAGTATTTGTTTGCGTGGTCTTCTGCGTTCTATTCTTTCTATTTTCCATTTTTGGCAGAATTTTCTTTGCAGGTACCATTTTTGTTGTTACAAAAATTGAGCTATGTATATATGCGCAAGTTCCATCAGTCCCTATGTCCCGGGGAAAGCCAAGACTTTGGCACTGTACAGCGGCTCTCTTTAAAGAATTACTCGTATTTGTCTTTTTAGGTATACTAAATTCATATTTTTTATTTTCTCATTATCCGTCTGGAGCTTGAATCCCCCACCCGTGAATTTCCGCCCCACATTTGCTCTAAGCGAAATGTTAAAATTTAAAAGAAATTAAACCCCAAGGACAGCGTCTCTGTCTCTCTTTCCATGCTGTCTCCTTGTATTTTTCTATATTCTGCTTTGATTAACATTCTCTGCTGGATGCTGAATAAAGGCGGCGGCAGTCTTCCACCATCTTCCAGCTAAAACCGAGGGTTTTAATTACTTTTGGGGGTAGTTTTTGAATTTACTTTATATTTGCTTTTCGATAGACAGTAGTCGCAGCATAAAACTTTAAGTAATGGCATTTTCGTATGTACATATGTATGTATCATAGGCATCATATGCTCTCAACAGCCTTCTTTGCTCTGCCAGTGGACGAGGCTTTCTCCTGTCGACGAAAAAAAGCCTTCAAGCGTGTCCTATTCAATTACCTTTTTCTATCTATTCACATTGTACAATCAGCCTGAAATAGGCTGCGGGGAAGTAAAATTCAATCCGCTTTTATGTACGAGTGTGTACTGTGTGTGTGGCATACTTGTATTCCCTCAGGTTCGTTTTGCCACGGATCTAACCACTTGACCATGATAATTCAATTTTTTTTCTCGTTGTCCACATTAAACCGGAAATAAGTTAATTGACCTCGGGGAATGGACAAAGCTGGGGGAAAACATGGGTGGGTATTATTACAAATCGCACCAACTGACCAAAGCCTTAAGTGATTTGTATCTCTATCTGTTGCGCCGGGTTACGGGCAGCAACAAGGAGGGTCGTCCGCTGGTCAATCGAGCCCAGGTCGGGCCCTCCCTTTTATTGTTCCGTATCTCCCCTGTGGGTCTATGGGTCGGCCTGTGCTTGCCTTGGGCGGCCGAAGGTCTTGTCAGGGGTGGTCAGTCGGTTGGTCAGTCGGTTGTCGCGTGTGTGCTGTGTAAACAAATCAATTACTGACGCTAAATGCATTTTGTGAATTTGAATTTTAAATAAGATATGTTCCCCTTGTTCTTGTTGGGCTTTATGGTCAGTTTTGTTCACACCTCTTTATGTCCGAGGGGTCACTCATGTTTGATTGTCATTCATTTAAATGGATTTCGAAATGGCTATATGGGCTGGTCATTTGAAGGCTTAACAGCCAAGTGACAGGGTGAAGCTAATTATAATTACCAAGCTAATTATGGCACTTCCATTGTCATGTGATGCTCACACCTTCATAGCCACTTCACATTCACTTGTCGTACAATTAATCTCTCATCTTAATCCTCATTCATTATTCATTACCATCATTGGCCTCATCAAGGCAGGCTTCCTGTGGCAGCAGGCTTGACAAGTGCTTACCACATGTAATGCATATCCCACTTGCACTTGCATCTCTTTTCACTTGCACGGCCTTGCCTCTTTCCTCTTGCCTCTTGTGCGCTTTTATTGCACACCACTTGACTAAAGGCTGACTCGTTCGCATTCAAAGCATTCAAGTGCGAAATAATACTCCACTCTTCCTGATGTGTGTGCAGTAGCGCCTCTGCGGACTGCATCCTTGCATCCTTACATCCTTGCTGCCTAAATAGTCCTTTATTACAGTCAACTGCGAGTCAAACGAAGTGCAACAGTCAACGTGCTTGTGCATATGCATTTCAATGCAACCTAAAAGGTCTGCCCTTTTCCGTGTCCCTGGCCATAATACCACACCAAGTTCTCTTCTCGTCGTGTTGCACATGCGGTGCAGTCGCAACCCCAGTCTCTCTCCTTCTCTCAGCTGCAGTACAACCTCCTCTGCTTGCATTATCCTTTACAATTTGTTTTCTCTTTATTTTCTTTTGATTTTTTCATTGCGCACTTGAATGCGTTCCAGCCTGCCCCAGTAAAATGCGCTGCTTGCAACTGGCATGGAGGAGAGGTCTCGGTCCCACAGGTGTCGACAGGAGCTTAGCTTTAAATCTTTTGCCGACCTATTTTATTAGTTGCTAGTGTGGGAACTTTTGTAAAAATAGTACATAAATAAATAAATTAGTCCTGTCGTGCTAGTTAGCCAATCATCTTTTCTGCTAAACTGCGAACAACATTCTCATCATAATCCTCAATATCTTCATCTCCTTCGTCGATGTCCACCCCATTGGGCCTCGTTGGATAGCTCTGCTCTGGTGGGACAATCTTGACGCCGTGATCGCCAAACAAAAGACAATCAAAGTTCCTGAAAGTGCACAGAGGATATTGGATATTGCAAGGGCTATATCAGTTCTCTTATTGTAATATTCCTTCTCACCTCTCGAACAATTCGAAGCCTTGAAACTCCCCGGACATGTACATGCAGACGTGCATGTTACGACCCACAAACCAAATGTCATGAAACTGAATGCAGGCCCTGGCAAAGTTGAATCGTGGCGGCCTGAAACACATCGGCGGCGGATTCTGTCCAGAAACTTTTCGACGGAACCAAATGTTGTTGTTAACGCGCATGCGCAACTCGAAAGAAAACTCATCCGGACGGTAGGCCACTTCTGTGCAGCTGTTCATGCCGATCACCGAGAGGAAACCTTAAGAGGATTGTGTATTACACGGGCCAAATCTTACAGTACTGGGCACCGGCTGTCCGGTCCGGTCGACTTACCTGCACAGCATTTGCATAGCCCAGTGTCACAGCTACAGGGTATGCGATTCACGAGATTGTTCAGTGTTATATTTGGCAAACTAAGTTGCCTCGACTCCTCCTCTTGGGCGAGCAGGTTGAGACGATGGTTGAGCAAGCCTAATTGTAGAGCAGCATCGTATGCAAGATCGTCGGCAGGAGCCTGTAGTGGTACTAAGTTTGGGGGGCAGTATAAGAGAAGTGTAACAGGGTGTACGGGGTTCCATACGTAATGTACCTTAGATTCCAAACCATCGGCATATACGAACTTATTTGTAAATACGAATGGGCCAAGCAATTCTGTGTGTTCTTTAAGTACAAATCTTGCACCAACTCTCTTCCGTTTTATATTGAGATTAGTAGCTCAAGTACCTAACAAAACGACGCTAACAAAAAGTAACAAAAAGCGCAAACAAACGGAGGGAAACAACCAACTGAGTTTGCCTAATCATCTTCGACCAACTTCCGCATGTCCAATAGTTCCGCATCAAGACAGCAAGCTGACGTAGCCGGCAGCACAGCCACAAGAGCAGCAGCACCCGCAGCCAGCGCCTAACAGTTTAAACTATTAACCTTGACTGCAGCCAACGCCACAGAGGCCAACCAAACCAGTCTGAGCCAAAAGAAATGAAAAGGTTTTTGATGTCAATGAAACCATCGCAAAACCAGCCGCTGCTCAAACGAGCTGAGTAGTAAGTGCGAGAGCGAAGTGGTCAAGATCATGGACAACTCTGAGAGACAACAGACAACGATGAGAGTCACTAGTGGTTTCTCTCTCTTTAAGATGAGTTGCAAAAATAAGTGTACATACGCGTAAATACATACATACATGTGAATATAAACGAGTATGTGTACAAATGTACGTATGCTTCTTGACTTGGTGTAAATCAATTGCAAATTAGCTGTGCCTCGAGGGCAGAGAATAATTTTAATTATGCGATAAGATAATTAATAGAAACACTCCCCCCTGTGAAGGGAATTCTTTAGTAGTTGGCTGTGAATCGGCAGTATGCGAGTCCAGGCTGGCATTGAATTGACGGCACGTCTCATTTTGTAACTGGCAAGTTCGGCAATTGTAATACATATATTTAATTGACATTGCAGTCTTAAAAGTTTACCGGTTGATTGTTGACAATACATACATAAATACATATGTACGTGCTTCAGTTAAAATATCGAAAGCCCCATTTTTTGACCACTAAAAAACCATTGCTGCTGGAAAAGAAAATGTTGAATTTATGGCATTGTCCACGAAAAACACCATTACACACATAACAACAAAAATTATATATTTATTGTACAGTTTAAATGCCTCATATTAAATATCACAAATGTTACAATTATGTATGTAGATTGAACCACAAGTAATAAAACACTACATATTCATGCTCCAAATTCCTGAAACTTAAAGCTTTACGTATTTACAAGCTTAACCTATTTACATATAGTATAGTATGTACATAAACAGCAATATTTACATAAAGAGATTATTTTAAGAAAATTCGTCAACCAAGGAAACAATATATATGTATATACATACTGTATATACATACTCCAGACACTTATTTTATGTTAGGCAAACATATACAAAGCGATAGAATATCGGCATTGCAAATGGATTAATAAAGTTAATAGCTAAATAGTAGAAATATGACGTGAAATAGGAGTTCTTTGTACTACCGGTATCCGATTTGGAAACGGCAAACAGCGAGGCTGCGCAGAGCAAGTAGAAAAACAAGCGGGGATGTGAGCTGGCGGCTGGCATCTTGAGGAAGACCAAGTTCAGGAAATGGAATTGAAATCAATCTGAATCGGAATGAAGGTTGCTGCTGACCCGCTTTGTAGTCGATGGTTTCACACGCTTTTGTCTTTCGGTTTGTCTTTCGAATTTAAAAGTTTTTTTTCTGTTGTTTTTGTTTTTGTTTTTATGTGTGAATTTTCGTTTCGTTTTGATAATAAACAAAAAGTTATTAAACTCCACTTGGGCACGCAACTTTCGCTCTCGTGCAAAAACCGACGAATGTATGTTAAACACCCAACTTCAATTAACTTTTATTTTCTATATTGCTTCGACTTGGGTTTACTCGCATTTATATGTTTTTCACACTTGGCTCGGACTTTGATTAAGACTCAAGGCGCGGGCGCAGCTCCGTACGTGCTAATGGCCAAAATACAACTGGCCAAGAAAACGGTAGCGCATTCGCATGCTAAGTTCCGAGCGGACCAGCAGATGGATTGACCATCGACAGATCCAAAACACACACTACGCAGAGACGGGCCCCAGACGATGGCAACGATGACAGTTTCTGGCTTATACACTACAAAGGGGAGTTCAATTTGGTTAGAACATTTTAATAAAACAAAAACAAAAATAGTACTGCAGATTCGATAGATTGACTCCCATCCATCATAATAGTTATTAATATAGTGCAGGACGGCACAGTCAAACGATACATTCATCCGCCCTTCAGGGTATCTACAGTTCGTCCATCGAATAGTTTGATTTCACATTTAGCTTTTAGGCAAGGCCAAAAACCAGTATTTTTATGCATACTCCAAGTTAAGTCTCCAGCTGGCTACGTCGCTGTTTTAAACTCTGTTATAATTTCTCTGAGAGCGTCTTTGAGAGAGACTCGACTCTCACTTTTTTTGTGGAGCCGATTAGGCAGCTTTTGTTTTTAAAATGTACGAACTTTTAATTAAGTTGTCACCTAAACGGCGTCTCGAGGCTGTTGCACTTTTCGGAATCTGTTGGAGTATCTATCGAATCTTATTAATCACTTATTATTTGTCGACCATCTCTACCGATTGTATTTGGCCTTAGGGGCCCGTTACCATTGTGTTAAGATGGGCTTCTCGGAGTCATGATTCCATACTAGTGTCGTATGTAATTAATTGGTTGGCCATCCCAAAAGTTTGTATTGTTGTAAGAAACGGCTTATCGGAAATAGCACACTTTCATTGCCTAAAGATATTTGCATCGCACTCGAATACCTGATACCTGATCTGATTGTTTCATTCTTTGCTCAAGACATTACCTATAACCTGTTTGACGAATGATTGTGTGGAATTTAAATAGAACGTAGTATTTTCTACTCCAGTTCTCTGAAGGCAAGACAACACAAGACTGAAAAGAATGATGAAAATGATATACACGACATACACGAATATGTACATGCGAATGGGATGAAGTATTCGGATGTCGCTTAAGTTAAAGTCTACAGTGGGTCCCTTTTTCATTAAATTGTATGTATGTATATATGTAATTGTATATGGGTTAACTTTCGATTGGGGTTGCATCTTTGCATCCTTCAATCATCCATTGCGTGACTGACTAGCTCAAACTCTAATCCGTAAGACCAGGTAACGAGCACAAGCCACGACCATATGATTATCTTTTGTGGTGCAATCGAAAATTGATTTGTGAAGCTGGAAAAGCGGCCACCCCGAACAGCAGCAGCAGCAGCAACAGCAACAACAGCATGACATTCAAAATGTTTTTCTCAGTTGGGAGAAATCTGCACGTAAATCATGTGAAATCAATTTCTCTTGCACAATTTTCCACTTTTGGCAAATATGTCAAAAAAGGCCCAGGGAGGACTCTACTCTACTATGCGAAAAAGTCGTGAGTAAACATTTGGTTAGACCAAGCTCGTTTTTTTTGTTGCTTGGTGGTAGCATCTTGTGGTCTAATAATAGCATGTTAACTCATAACATGCTATCAATCACTCAAAGTTCGTATCTCCCTACTGTGGGCGCTGTGGATACGACGTACAAGAGCATTCGTTGGGGCGTACAAGGCGGATAATTCGCATGTGAAAATTGGAAAATCGTTGTTTGGCCTATTGCTGTCTAGGCTTTATAGGCTGTAGTCTAGGCTAGATACTATACAAACATGGATTCGGTTGCATGCATATGCATGATTCAGAAATGCAGTTACTGCAGTGGAATATGATTTGTGGGGCTTTACTCGTGGCGCCAGACTGGTAGACAGTCCGTTGCAGACTGTTAGTTCCCAACCACATTCACGATGAATTTCTATCTTTACCTAATTAATTTATGCAGGAAAACTCTCTTTCACCATATTCATTCAAATCGGAAAAACACATCTTTAATTCATGCTCGCTCTTTAGCTATCGCTCTTTTGCTTTTACTTTTTAGCCATGGGCTTAACATTTTCAGTTTTTCAGTTTTATTTATGCTCTTGGTTCTCTCTTGATTATTTCCCTCCTTCTGAACAGTTTTTTTTCCTGTGAGGCAGTCGTATTTTTATTTGCCTTTAAGTATGCTTTGAGTACGCTATACAAAATTTGTATACAATTTTGTTGTTCATTTGTTTTTTGTCTGTCGTTAGCTCAGAGTTTGAAGAATAGAAGGGAGGGGGGACAAGGGTTCGGTCAATAGGAGGCAGGCTATGGCACTGTGAAAGCTTTTTCATCATATTTTCTGCACACCTTACTCCTTCTGTTCATTCTTCTTCCAGCAGGTGGTAATGCAAGATGCCTCCATAGGTACAATTTTTGTTGCTGTTGTTTTAAAATTCCCATATTTCTGGCATGGCTTTGTTGTGTTAATTAAGCAAAAATTTTATTAAAAGAAACCTCCAGGACAACGGAAAAACACTCTGAATTAAGATATGTACTTATACTTTATACTTGGTGGTTAAAGTAGAAACCTTAGGACTTTGTTGGCCATCCATTAGTGACTGCAACTACTCCATTCTACGTGAAGAGACTCCGAGTAGAGACTGATACGAACTCTAAGCCGGCTCCAATTGCCTTTAAAGATCCCCTGCCAGCAATAATTTGTTGGTTATAATTAACCCCTTCTGCATGAGCAACATGTAAGAGGCTTTTTTCTTATTTCGCGTTTCCTTTAGCCACTCCATTGCAATCATCGCACAAGTGAGTCTGAAAAAATGAGGATATGAAAACAAGGTTCAAGAACAAAAATTAGTTTCTTCGTTTTTTGGTTAATAACTGCCGAAAAAATGAAAGAATTGCAAAATGCATGCCACATATTCTCCAAGGACACTTGACTTTCAGATTTGTTGTTGCCTTCCAGAGATGCAACAAAGGTCTAAGGGCTGAGGGGTTGGGCTCTTCATTGCCCTCTGGTTGTTGACAGCTTTCTCGTTTCGTTTTGTGTAGACTCTAGACTTTTGGTGCTGCCAATTAATTAAGCGAAATAAAAGCCAAACAAGCTGGAAACTGGAAGAGCTGTAGCGTTCATTAGTAGCTTTCCGAAGGTGGAAGGGTGTTGCCCAGTGAGGTGAGGGAAGGTGAGGCTGGTGTGTGGGTTGCGCAGATTCTGCAATTCAATTTGCTACTCATGCAATTTGTTTCCTCAAAATGCTGAGCTTTAATACGCAATTAGTGCAATTCAATCAGCAGAGCGAAGCCCTGCTCTAGGGGAGATGCGCTCGGGCGGGCGTCGGCTTGCCACTGAGGTGGACTATGGGTTGGGGCTGGGGTTAGCCACGATGCCTTTTACCACCTGCGGCTTGCGGTGATTACGAGCAACATGAGTATAAAAATTGCTTACGCTTTACAGACACAATCTTAGGCACCAGGAAACGAGCACTTGCCAATACCTCGGCTCTGTGGTGTCGTTTATGGATATCGGAAAACTGGAACTGCAGATCTGCATCTGCATCTGCTTTCTGTACTGGGCCATTGCACTGGCCGGGTATTTAAACTACCGATGGGCGCGTGATAGCTCGTGAAATGGTAAGACTCTCATTGGACGAAGTGAATTGTCGTTGGCGTGATTGCATTCAACCGAGTGCATCAGTTTCAGGTCTCTACATGATTTACCAAGAACATAATAGAGACATTAATGATTAGCTTTATTTTGTTCTCTGTTCCGAGGCAAAATGGTTTTAGGACGTGTCACGCACCCATCTTAATAGTAAACAGAGCTTTGTCGGCGCCTTGCAACTTGGTTATGACACATGATACAGTCGAGGGCTGGTGCTTAATTTAGATTAAACGACTTACTGCTCACAATTTATAGTTCTAAACTTTAATTGAACAAAAAAAAGCCGGGAGTGGAGGCCCGAAAACAAATATTTGTAGGTGGTCAGTCGTCGGCAGCTTGCAACCAAATCGGGGGTTGGATTCCCCTTATCTGTGGTGGCTCATGTGCCCTTTCGTGGCTTTTGATCACGACTCTGTTGCCAGCAAAAAAAGACTCCCTTCTGCTCTGTCCCTTGACCCATCTGCCACACTGTCGGACGCCGAGAAGCGGCTGTATCATTTGCTAGACATTTCTTTGCTATCTTTCAGCCAGACACTGTTGAGACTCTTAAGACTTACCAGAGGGTGAGATTAGTCAAGTTTCAGCAGCTTACATGTTCTGCGATTTGCCAAATGTGCTTACATGTGGGTTGAAGAAATGTCTTGTAGGATTGCCTTGGCAGTCTCCCGCTTCCGCGGAGCGGGGAGATTGTACCTCGACAGCTTACCACCTGTTGAGCGGCTAGTCGGGGTCCTGTCCACACTGGGGGCGCCTGAGCAACCGAAGCTTGTTGACTTGATGATCATGGGCTGCTTAATGGCAAGCAATTCATTTTCCATCTTGCTCCGCTTAATAGTTATTCGAGTCCGATACTTTATATTCCCTTGGAACATTCTGAATAATTTGTACATGCAACTCGTCGAACTTTGCTACTTTAGCTGCTGTTAGATATTCAATGGAATAAAGTGTTTCTATGTACATTCAAGCTTGCGACTTGCTTCGGCCATAAGCAAGCATCGTAAGAGTCATCCCATTTTCATGCATACTTTTAAGATACATACAATACATTTGTGGTCGTATTTCCTTGCCAATCGTAATGCAGTCACGTCCCATATGATGACGGTGAAGACTGAGACATGGTAATCACAGGAGAATCAAGAAAACCAATCAACTGCGCCACTGGTGAAGGGCTTAGATGGATGGGTGAACAATAAGATACAACAATCTATCACGTATGTAATTCCCATGAAAAATTTGCACCGGGCTGCTACGATGTTGCCATTATGATGATGCCAAATACAAAAAACAGGAGCCAAATTGTTGTAGGTGAAATTATAATTTCGTGCAACTACAAAGCAAACGGAGTCGGAGAGCTCATCACTACAAAAACATAGTAGGACTCGAAGCGTTGCCAATCGATTCGACAAACGCAATGCACATGATTGGAGTGCACTAGTTTTGATGCATCTGTATCTGGGCCGCTTATTGTTTCTCTCTGGCAGTATATATGTAGTCTGGGCTGAGTAAATGCAACCTTAAGTTCAACACAATTTGTGGTGGATCAAATGAAATGCCATCTGCACGATCTCTTCAATCGATCGGGCATCGATCGGGCATCGATCGCCTGCCCCTCGGTGCGTTGCTGTGGCAACACGTAGAGACCCAGTTCTTTACTATTTCGCCAGCTACTTGTTACGGTTACGGGTCAAGAGGAGAGCGAGCTTCATCGTGAATTTTTTCTTAGCCTTTTCGGTCTCATAACCCCATGTTTGTTTGCATTAGCTACCGCAGACAGGGTGCAATTATGTCGTTTGGGCCTTCGATGGCAACTGAAACTGAAGCTGACTGATTTGCGAGGGAAGCGCACGTCGAGTTCCCCTCGGAGGGGGAGCTAGAGAAGCGCATTTCATCAATGACCACCTCAGTGCCTAGAAGCCCCTTTCCGTCCACCTCATTTCAGAGACAAGTCATTCAAATTTGGTTTGCACTAGCAGGCGGGGCTTCTAACTTTGTTAGAACAATTGCATAGTAAGAGATTTTAGCAACATATTTCGTATTTTCTTTTGTTTCGCGGTACAGAGAGGGTATACAGTCTTTCGCGGTCTTCCGAAAATTTCTGTTCTGCTGTTTGGCTTTTTGATTGCTGCAGACTTTGTGGCGCATATGAATTATGGGCTCAGTTGGGTTTTGAAATCGGTAGTCAAGTCACATTCCTTCGGTCTGCACTTTGGCTTTGTGACTCAATTGCGTTTCTGCCTGGTTTCGCCATTGTCGGTTAGTGGACCATGGGAAGCTCAATCCTCCGCAGTCGCAGATTCGTTGGGATGCACTAAAACGCGTGCGATACGCTTCACAGCAGTCAACGAACCCGCACGCTTCGTTGCCTCATCAGCCGTGTGTTTTTCCTATGCTTTTTTTTGCACATTTCTCAAAATTAACACTTGGCCACACTCCTACCAGGACTCACACTCCAGCCCGAACTCATAAATGTGCATAAATTATGACAAAAACACAAGCCAACCCTGCGCTGGGCTCTGTTCTGCGGTTTCCCTTTTCACTTTAATGTTAATGAGTGAAAAATCATGTTAAACATTTAATGCACATGTCTACCACAATACACTTTGGGTGTTCATTTCAGTTCAGTTTGTATACTCTCTTGCACTCTCTTGTTGGTGGATGTGAGAATTTGATAAAGAAAGTGTATTATTAGCTTCGACCAGACTTTTGTTGTTTGTGTACCTATTTACTTTCCAAGTGCCTTGCGCTTTTTTTTATTGTCGCCTGTGGTCGCGTGTCGCCTTTCTTTTTTTTCCTTTTCATTTTCTTTTCCATTTGTATTTTTTTTTCGTTTTTGGGATAAGTGAATTGTGTTTGTGCAGTTTTTTTTGTTATTAAATTAGCTAAATGTTGTCGAGCCTTGTCTTTATATGTATTGTATATATGTACATATATCATATGTATGTACTCACAAAGGCACCGGGTAGCCTGGCATGGCCAAATATTCTTTGCTTTAATTAGCTAATATGCTGGGTAAAAGCAGCTAATTTAAAGAAAATAAAACCAAACAATCAACATCGAACAGAAAGAAAAAGTTTAAAAGTATTATTCCAATGAAACGAGTAGTATGTACATACATATGTACATAAATGTATTTACAATGGCTGTCTGTGTTTTTGAATTTTTAACTTGCAAAAAATCCTTTGTCATAATAAATTGATTTCTATCGATTTTAAGGATATAAGTAAATATTTTCGCCAGTTAATAGGGAGGACGAACCACTCGAGAAATGAACAGAGGTAAATCCAGTCTGAATAGCAAAGTCATCAAAATGTTGCATCAAATCTCCATGGACACGATTTAAATTAAGTGCAGAGAAGATCCAGCTCCGAAACAAAATTACGGGGCTGACATTGGGAGTGCAAACCACTGGGCGGTGTCGTGTCCCGGGCCGTCTAGGCACGTCAGAGGATAAGCAGTGAACAATTTGGTGGAAACAACTTTTTCTGCATCTGGGTCCGGGGAATGCTCTCAATGTTTTGCCTGACTGACTCGGAGATTTCACATTTATATCGAATTTAAATAAAGTCCTCTTCACCCGAAGAAAAAGTTTCGATTTTCACGCGGCAAATGAGTTTGCAATTTATTTTTGGATCTACATTTCCTTGTTTCTTTTTTTGTGTCTGCATTGCAAATAATTTGTAATGAATTGACAAAAACCTGCAGGGATAGAAGAGTAGAACGAGAAAGCTGCACGGGATAGCTCCAAACATTTACCTACTATCTATATAATACGCTTTTAATGAGAATTTCTGGGGTGGTGTGGGCGATTGGGATTGAGGCGCGCAGCCAGCCCGTTGGGGATGTAGACACGAGTACTGTCCGCGAGCTGTCAATTAAATTAAATGCTGATTTTCGCCCGAGGTTGAGACTTTGCTTAATTTCGATTACGCATTTTGTATCTTGGCTTTGTGAGTGGTTTGGGCCGCCTCGTCTTTCGCAGAGTCATGCGATGACAATACTTGATTGCCTGGGACACGTCAGGCCATCGTCCAAATGAAACAGCCAACCGTGAAACTTCTCTTGTATTGTATTTGAAGTTCAGGCCAAGTTTAATTACTTTCTTACATGCAGCGCGCATCTGTGCGCTGTTGTAGGTGTATTTTTTATGTTGGTTGCTTTTAGGCGCCCCTTAAAGTGTGTAAAGCTATGAGCAACGTACGATATTATATATAAATTGAACCAAATATATATACATAAGTGAGCATTTCTATTTTTTTATTTTGGCAAACAAAGAAAGAATTATGGGAAAAACAAAAATTTTAGGTGAGCCAGACGGAGCCCCACCTTCTGTCTTCTTGCCCGAAGGAATTCGAAGTCAGCTCCCAGCACAAAGATGAAAATTATCGCTGGCGCTCATATAGTACAATGCCAGACGGCAGCAGGAGGTGCAGATGTGCAGATGAAAGTACCTTACACTCAAGCAGTCTCGGTGCCCTCTAGTGTTTGCCTAGCTTATTCAACTTTACTCAGGTCCAAAAGGAAATAAAAATCCTAGAAACAAGTGTCTATGTGAGACTGGGCTCGGTTCGGTCGTATCACGAAGGACGGGGTGAAGGCTGGGCGGCTCTTTTAGGCGTCTGGAAATCTCAAAAATGTGCACAGACTCTGCTTTATCCGTTTCCGCCCGCTTATCCACGACGGGATCCAACAACGATTGCGAGTGCAGTCCCGGCCTCAACTCCCATTTCGGCGACGATGTCTGGCAAGGCGATTTAGCAAATTAAAAGGTTTTTAATGCATGGAGTGCTCTCTTACTTATTTCATAATTTGATGCCAACTGTGCCATGCAAATGCGAATACGGCTGAGTCCACAGGACGAACCAGGCATTTGCATCCGCCTTTGCATCGGTGCTGTCTTTTATTTTCCTCAAAGACTTTTGTGTTTTTTTAGAGTTTCTTTTCTTATAAATAGAAGGGTTTCCGTCCCCATTTGCTGTGACTAAGGATTAATTTCCTTTTCGGCTGCTGAAAAGTGCAGACGCATCGTAGGTAAAAAATATATGCACTTCCAGGATATGGGAAATTGGAATTTTTAATTGTGCAATAAATTGAAATAATAATTTATTCCCTGAAAGTTTGATTGAGCTTACAGTAAGCGAGTGGGGGGAGGGTTATAAGTCGATATTCAGAATAATTCACGTCCCAAAAAATAAGCACCTTTGAATTAAATTAATACGGCTCTTTCATTAAGATTACATCCGATTAGACGACTGATTATCCCCCACTCCTTATCTCCTTCCACCAAATCTGAATGAAGCAATCTATTCAGAACTCACACCCACTTAAAAAAGCCACCGCATATCACACACTTGACTGAGACTGCTACGCACGTTCGTCACATCTAGGGGAAATGGAAAATCGCAGCCTTTTTCGCGACCCCACCCCCACACTGGAGAACAGCCCAAGCAACTGTCACGTGTCCCTGTTGAGTGCTTTCTTCTGGAAAATTTCGCCAGTGAGAAAATTGGCAAGTGGCTTGCGGGCGTTGCTGTATGCTAACCGTACCCCCTGCACAACGCTCGCTCCCTTCTGTTCCACGCAAATACATACGTTGGCGAATTTCGCCAATTTGGGTTATTGGGTTTGGTACTTTGTGTACTTTTGCGGGTGCCGGTAATGGAGATGGAGTCACAAGTAGATGCGATTCCAGAGTCGTGGCTTATGAATGTTCAATTGCGTGTTTCGGCAAAAAAGTTGAAGAATTAAACAGGCAGAGTGAATGCAATAAATGACAGTTGAAATTTTGATAAATGTCAACGCGTGTGCGTAAGAAGAGCATGGGGGAGGGGTGGCCATCTCTGTGATGGAGGGGTAAGTACGTAGTAGCAATGATTTGATTGTTTGAAAACTGGCAAGTAAAAGTTCTCTGCGTGTTGCGCCATCGGCTATTTAAGGTGCTTTAAGGGCGCCACTTTGCGCAAATTAAGCCAATTTAAAATGCATTTAAAGAAATGAAAGGGGAAGGGAAATTGAATATCGAAAACTAAATGGTTTCAGTTTATTTTTCAGTCGTCATACTCCAAAAGAAAATATATAGCAGACTCATAGCTGCATTAGAAACAACAGAATGGTTCGAACAGATATTAGGACTAGTACTTGTGGACTCTTTCGCGTAGCCTTACCTTCTAGAAACCGTTGGATATTAGTTTCTTTGAGACAAAATGTAGAAAAGTCAAGAAATGTCTATCATAAATAACTTATAAATTAAATACTTAAAATGGTTTGGGATCTTTTACGGGAAATCTCATGTAAATGTATAAAGTTGAAAGATATTCTAAATATGCACTACTCGGCAAATAAGTTCGGAAAAATAATTTCCTTCTCTTGATTCCTAATCCTTGTGGCTGGCTGCATACCAGCACAGTAAATACAAAAGGCACACAGAGGCCTCCAGGGGTGTAACCCAAGCCACTGCCCCACAGGCTGACAAACTATGAGAAGCAACTAAAAATTCTCCCAGAAACAAATGTCAGAAATAATAATAATAATGTTTTGTGCACAATCCTTGGGACCGGCCCTTTCTAACTGCGAGACAACCAGGAGATGTCGGACCTGGACTTTGTTTATGAAGCAGTAATATTGAAATCAGGATAATTGTGCAAGAGGATGTGAAGAAAAAACCGCAAATACTTTGGGTCCAACGCAAGAGAAACTCAGCAGTCAGCCAACCCCAAGTAGTCATTCATTCCGTAACGAAGATATCTTGAGAGCAATTTAGATGCGACAAAAACTGAAAAAGGAGAACAAGTGGCAGGGGTAGGGGGAGAATAGGTGGGATGGGTAGAGCAGGCAAGTGAATGGTCAGGACTGAAGTAGAGTGAAAAATGCTGCCAAGCAGAAAGTGGTCAACAATTTTGCCACTGCCATGGGCAAGAATAAAAGACGTCGCCCAACAAATGCAATCCGAATGCAGCAAAAAGGTAGCAATCGTGGTGCCGAGTAGTCGCCGTATAATAATAACCTCCATCCATAGCTTCTGTTGTTTGCTGGTTAGCGTTGGCAGATCTTGGGGCAAAAAACCATAAGATGTTCTCCAATGCATATACTCGTAACTTTTGGCAGTCAACGCGAAATTAAAAGCGCACCAGTCAGCACAGAAATAAAACTAGTTTTAGTGTACTTGGGAAGTTTTCGAAAAACAAAAGTCAGAGGGATTCAGGAAACATAAACTTATTTTGGAAAACTATTTCAGTAGATACACCAGAAATGTTTCCATCACAAAATGTATAATTTAAAGGTGCCACAATAATATCTTTGCAAAAACGGGGGCACAACTCTTTCTCTATGCAAAACCCTTCATCCTTCATCCTCACTCAAAGCGGTCCTTAAGTGTGAAAAATTGAACAACAAAAATGTTATTATTTTTCGCATTCGCCAAGCGCATAATGCAAAAGCACCTTGGGGTCAAAAGAGCCCACCGAAGAGCTCCTTGTAACCCCTTTCTAAATCCAAACTGAAAAAAGTAACCTCAAATTGGCATTCACAAAGGTCCTGCTCATCAGGACCGCTGTCGCCATCTCATCGTGGCCGTCAAGCGCATCTCAACGAACGTTCCTTCATAATTAATGCTCACACAGAGAAATGTTCAAAAGATATTTTTGTACTTTTGCACAAGCGCCCCCGCCCCCACCTTCAACTTCACCGTCGCCCAGAGTTCACTTGCCTTTCAAAATCTGCTATTTGTATGGGAAATGTCAAAAGCAACCACAGCCCGAAACAAAATAAAATGCTAAATGCGGTGAAAAATCAAAAAGAAAAACGCCAAAAATAAAAACATGTTCACCTCAACAATTTGACTGCTACTCGTACTTTTTTTTAAACGGATGGGTGGATATGCAAATTTTAGGCTTTCATTTTGGGGCTCGTTTCCCATTTGGCAGTTCGAGTATTTGGCTGGCTCTGCTGCGCTACCTTCCGCTTGCTGCCATGATTTATTTACTCACGGCGTGCGCGTATTTATCAAACTCTAATTAATCGGTGATAAACCGATCAAGACGCTAAATGCTGTACTACACGAAGCCACCAAGACACCCAATACTTTGTTCGGACTCCCAAAGCAGACTGCAGACTGACTGCAAACGGGTTTTGAACACCTCTCCCCAAACCGTAGCTTCGATTGCTTTTCTGTTTCGTTGTGCGCCGATTACCATGTGATTTCCTTCTCCCGACCTTATACCATCCCTTCGCCCAGCTTTCCTTAGGTGGTATGAGTACGAGTACTCGTATTTGTTGAAGCAATTTGCTTCTCTGAATCTTCTGGCTGACCAGGCGACTGCGATGCAATCAATATATGCTCGTGTCCAGCAAATAATAGACTTCAAACTGGCATCTTAAGCATTTCTATTTTTTCGCAGCCGACGTTTTTGCATTGAGTGTGAGTGAGCCTCAAAGGAGTCCAGTAAGTCTTTACTACGAGAACGGGATACGGGTATTTCAATCCTCCTCTATGTGCCGAACTCTGTGCGGAAGACTTTTCTCCCAAACGCCAAAAATAGCTGACTCTGGACTGTTTGACTGTAGAGGGTGCTTGTTGATGATTACCTGCAGCTTCCACCTTCCTTGTCCGTACAGCGAAGATTGAAACACCCTGTATATGTCAAGGCACAGAACGCTAATCCACTTTAGCAAATCAATTTATTAGCCACGTATGACTTATGCTTTTTTAAATGTGCGCTTGCATGTGTTGTCTGGTTGGAGTTGAGTGTTTTGAGCGTTTGCAGCGTTTGCCAATGCCACAGAGGCAATCCTCTGTGTTCGGAAGATGTGCGCAGGTCGGCAGGGGCAGGGTGGTAGCCAAACTTAGGAGACGCAAGAAATTTATGTTAACATGGCCTGCGTAGCGCCCTCTGGTATATAATTTGGCGTTGTTTAGGTATCACGATTATCTTTGCTTTCGACTCCAACTGAGTTGGCTGCAGCCGTTTAAGGCATTCCCAAATGGGCCATAAAATACGAGTCGGAGTATTCGAGTATGTGGGCATTGCCACGGATGCACGGATGGCTCGGGTGTAAGCCATGATTATCGCGGCTATCAATGATACATACATAATCGTATGTGTGAGGAGAACTGAACTCTAGAGAAAAGCATCATTTAGTGTCGATTCGAAGCGTGTGAAATAGACAGTGGGCGTGCTTTATGTCCAGGTCTGGTATCGTATTTATGTATTTATGGGCTACTTTCCAGAGGCTCCCCCGAAAGTGCCATGAAAGACTAGAAAAAGTTTAAAATATCAATTGCCCAGCTAGGCGCCACTTGTTGCCAAAAATAGCTGAGGGGGAGACAAAGTAAATGTTGAGTTTTCTGGGAAAACTTTGGGGAAGCGTTTACCCGCATATAAACGTTGAGTATAAATTGAAAAAGCCATTTTGCTGCCAATTTAGCAAACACTTCAACCAATTTTGCACTTCAATCCACCAACTCACACACAAAAAAAACTCACACAGCTCCACCTCTTCGCATTCGCCGCAGCTGAAGCCACACATTTGCACATCCAAGATCCCGGGCGGAAGACAGTCCGTGCAGGCTTGCATCGATGTGAACGTCCAAATTGACGTGGCAACAAGGACGAGCCAAAAGTCAGTTGACTTGGCTTGCAGGAAGGAATGTGTAGGAAGCATTCAAAGCGTTCACAGCGTTCGTTGCCAACAAAGTGTGAAAATGTCAAGTCGTAAAGTGTTCACAGGCCAGGACCCTGGCGGAGTTGGGGGCTTAGTCTGAAAAATAGAGTACATTTTGGGGGAGGTGGAAGTCCTGAATCCCTTATCTGGACAGTGAGTTTTCATTTAATAGTGTACTTTGGAGGCAGCAGTGAAGCTGTGGCAGCGTCTAAGCGTTGCCAAGTCTGTCAAGTGCTGGGTACACTCTACGAGTATCTAGTCACCTGATCTCCTCTTTTCAACGTTGTTACAGACTCTACAACTGACCCGAAAATGTCCTGCATTTGCCAATATTATGCGCCTGGCATTGACAGCGGCATGGATAAGGTGGCTTTTCCTTTGGCAACCGATGAGGAAAACCCATCCGAGAATGTCATAAAAGAGTGAGCTTTTCTTTGATTTTCATTCATTTTGTATGCATTTCATATCTCTTAGTGAGGAAAAGGAAACTTTGGAGATGGCAGTGTCGGCCTCTGACCTAGCCGACTGTCGTGCAGAAAATTGGCTCCTCAAGAAGAAACTGATGGACTATGAGGTCACAATTGAGAATCTGGAACAGCTGGTAAATATAATAGTGGACAAGCAGCATCGGATCTTGAGCGAAATGTTCCAACTGAGCAAAGAAAACCGAGACCTGCAGACTGAGTGTCATCTCCAGCGTGAATACCATTCAATGGAAAGAAATGCGTTGATGAAGCAGCTACATGATGTTCAGACTTTGTCCAGAAATCGAAGCTTGCAATTGGTAAATTAGTGGTGCCAATTTTGTCAAGATAATTAGTCATTTTGAATCATTATTGATAGGGGAGTGCTTCAATCGAGAAGAATACTAACGGAAGGCCTGACGTCCTCGTCGAAGCTAAAAAAGACACTTGTATTAGTGAAGAATCAAGTGGCACAGAGGAAGAATTATCCGCGGAGGAGATGGGGGATCAGGATGAAACTGATGATGAGGATCAAAATGCCATTGAGTACGACAGCTATGAAGATCAGGACTCGGATGCCTTTTCGGCAACTTCATCCCCTAAAACATCAGCTCCAACTTCTCGAAGTAGTTCACCCATTTCAGCCGGCTCAGAATCGGGTGACTCAGATTCAGAGGCGGCCAAAAGTCTGGATTGTGAAAACGAACAGTCCGATAGCGATACTGATTGATTAAACTTTCTGATATATTTTCAACGATAATTTAAAGAATAACAAAAACTTTAACGAAAACATTTATTCTTGATTGCGGCGTATTTAACCGCATGTTTAAGGGCCGAAGGCGCTTTCTGACTTCATCTACCAGTACCATCTACCAAAATTTTATTAAGCGCATTTAATAATCAACACAAGAACGTGACAATGGCTCAAAACAAACAAAAATATATTTGAGATAACGTGGCATGTACGGTGAAAAGACTGTGCGCGTCAAACAGGCATCGCATCAAATGAGAAAAACAGGAGGAAACCTTCAGTAAGTATTTGCATATCAAAATACCAGTGGAATGTGCAAAAACCTTTGCAGAAGAGCTCTCCAGGTCGTTGCCGCACACACAAATGATTGAAGGGCTGACAAGAATGAGAGGAGCATTTAAATCACTGGCAAAAACGTGTTAAGTATTTATCTATCGAAAAATGTAAAGGGAAAAAACAGTACGACCTCGAAACCTGGAGCCAGAACCACAGCAGCAAACTTCTCCAACTACGTTCCCCCAGCAAAGAGGTAAGATGGGAGACAATGTGTGGTGTGTGCTGGTGCTGGGGCAATTTATCAAGTGGCAAAGTTTTTAGCACAAATGAGACGTGGCGCGGCGGCGGGTAAGGGTCCTGATCCTGGTCCTGGCCTCCGTTTGCCTCCGGGATTAATGAGTCTCGCGTGTTTCTGTTGTTGTCTGTGCTGCCACCCATAATACATCCTCAATTCTCGCCCAGCAACACGTACCCATAATCCATCACCAGCCCTTTGCAGCGTGTGGAAGCTTGCTCCTCTGTGCGCTAATCGAAGGAATTCGGTTGTGTGTGCGATTTCTGCGATTTCTTTCGATTACTTAGCAGTAGATATACATACATACTATATACCACTAAAATGAGATGGTCTTAGCCTAACAAAAGCCAAAATAACAAAGCGGTGTCAAGCGCTACGTTCTCTGGTGGCCTTCCGTTCCTACCATAGCGCTATTCTATTCTACCATAGCGATTATTAATGACCACCAGCAACGGGTCTATGCATATCGAGTCAGGAATTGTTTGCCATATCATTTATCAGATGTGAATTTTTGTAGAAAAACTTGTTGCGGACAAAAAAGTTTTTCGTGTCCACGTGGGAAACGAAAAGAGATGCCTCTGCTCTGAGCTGACTCGGCTACTGAAGACTACCGCAACACAAATGGCTTGGATAAGAGATGTGAAACCGAACATGGCATGAAAGGAACGCGCTACATTTATGACTAAAATATATTAATACGCCACGCCGATGTGGCAAGCTAAACGCTATGCAAATCGCATCATGAGAGAGCGTGATATCGCTCCAAAGGTGTTGTCTGGATCGACGGTGGGTCGCGGTTCCTTCAGCATCAGCAGGGGCAACAGTAGAAGCAGCGGCAGTGGCAACAAGTAGCACCAAATTGCATGTGACCGGCCAATGAGAATATAGCCGAGGGGTCCTTCTGCTTGGGGCTTGAAGATTAATGGTCATGTTTTTGCTACAACATTAAAATATACTGGAGAGCGGACATATGACACCGAAAGAGTTGCTAAGTGGATGTCTCCTTGCATTTGAACTTTGTGCCTTTACGCTGAAGGCTCACACGTGCTCCGAATTCCATACTGTACGTCCTGCATCTAAAAGGTAAAAAGAACCGCCCCCTCAACAATACGCAAACAACATAAAAACGTATTTTCTGGATCAACGCCTACCTATTTACTCGAGCGTATAAATAAACGAAACATTGGCAGAAAAAACTGCCAAAAACTCACTCGACTCGCGTGTTCTAAGCAATTTCAAACCAATAATCGTTGGGTGTCTTTTAAATTAAGTAAGCAGAGCCATGCAAGCCAAATAATACTCGTAATAAGCCATATTGACATGCCTGTCAATACGACGACTACGCCGACGACAACGATGATGATGATGATGATGTGTGTGATGAGAAACGATTGGAATCCGAGTATGGGAAATATTCGTTTTATTTCCATTTAACTAATCTAAAATTAAAATCATTTTACTGATGAAAGCAACTAGGAAGCAGCTCTGGCAGAACGATGGATGGACGGACGGATTCGGATTGATTCATGAACGATGTATGGCGATTGATAAACATTGTGTGAAATGAGTTTAGGAGTCCACCCTCGCGTTGTGAGAGAAGATACGAATACGTATCTAAACTTAAATGAGAATGACAAACCAACAATAAAATGCAAAAAAACGCAAAGAAAACGCAATTAAACAAACACAGCCAGAGTTTCTGGGTCTGGGATCGTTCTCCAAAGGTACGAGCATGTCCTTAGGCAGGGGATGTTTCCTACCCCTAATAAACAGTTTGATTTTAATCAATGAACCGCAAAGCCAAATACATGAAAATGCCATCCAATGAAGGCAGACAGACAACGTTTTTTCCTCTCATAATTGTAAACCTTTTCCGGCTATATAGCGAGTCTCATTAAATAACTTTCGTATTTGCTTAGACACGGCAACTATGTAAACAGCTTTCAGCTGCAACTTTCTCCTGGGGGAGAAGTGGACGTCCGGGAGTAGAGAACCTTGCGTTCCATTAGTATACACTCATTTCTCCCCAAAGGGGGTTTCGGTTTCTCATGCATATTTATGCCACTTAATTTTTTTCGTTAAGCGAATAAATATATTCGACGAGCATTTATTTCACCCACTCTGCACGAGTACTAGTACGAGTATGTACATATATGCATACATATGTATGTATATAACGGTTTGTTCGATTTTTGTTCTGAGAGGCCGAACCCCTTTTTGGTGTAATTAGAAGAACTATACCTCCCCACATCCCCTCAACTTCTTACATATATGTATGTATGTGCTCCCTGTGCCCCATGCATATTTATGAGTATGGATTTAATAAACATTTTTATTTATCTATCTGAATATAGTCACTGCCGCGGACTATGATAGTCAGGGGGCCAATCTAGCTTATTTGGAGCTTTTCTTTGGCTTATATTTTTGATCAATAAGGACATCCACATCACCCGAAATTTGGCCATTTACCAATAAAAGACGTTTGTGTTAGCAAGGGTTAGTAGCAACCGTATAATCATGTCTGCCCCAACTATGCGGAAATACCTTTCGCTACGGATCTTATAGCCCCATAATCATAACCATATAGGAGCCAAAACACATGTTTCCCCCGTCGCGAAGGTTCGGCTTTCCAATTTAACTTTTCAGGGAAAACGGCAGGCAGACACAGCCGATTTTAACAACGCCAACGTACGATAAATGCGAACAGTGAATCATACTAATTTGAGTTGCAAGAACTATTTTCTAAATTAGGGAAAATAATATAGCACACCATGCTCCTGCTTTATGCCCCTTCAGGTTGGAGGTTGGGGAGCCAAGTGCAACATGTGTTGCACCTAGAGTACCGCTACGATTACGATCGTTATCACCAAATCAGCGGCAGGGTTTAATAGAGCCGTACACAAGAGGCCACAGTAACGTTGCTTAACGATCGATGGGGGGTAAGCGCGAGATCAACCAAGCGGCACACATTGGCCCCCACATTGGCCTTGCGGGACTCAAGCTTGGGCATCAATACCGGGCTGTGTCTGGTGCTGCAGCTGTGGTTGCGACTGAGTTTGCCACATTATTTGCAGATCTCGCACCTTGGCTACCAGCAGAGTAGCAGAGTGGCAGAGTAGGCGAACGGAAAAACGATCATGGTGCCATGATCAGCAGCCTGCACTGACCACACTAATCCATCTTCATGGCAAAATGTTGTGATAAAGCTGGACGAGCACCCTCCAACGGACCGAAGATCAAACTCCACGTCTGATCGCCATACTTCGATTATGCTTAAGTAGACAGCAAGCTACTTAACCTCCAGCTAAAGCGGTTGGCTTTGACGATCAGCAAGAAAGAAGAGCCCAGGTATAACTCACTGGGATTATCTTGTTTTAGCTGGGCGTCATTTTTTAGTAAATTACTTTAATAGTATAAACATAATCATTTGTATTGCGTCTGCTACTCAGCAAAAGCAAAGCAACTGAAGAAAAGTCCCCACCGCGAATAGACCAGCGCTCGTGCCTCTGTCAGGTTCTGATAGTAATTTCTTTCTAGTTAGGACGATGAGATTAATCCGATCGAATCACAGTTATCTGTGTAACAGTGAAAAATTGAAAATTATACACATATAGAGTGATACAAATGCCTTTGCTTGCCACTCGATCCTTGAGATGACCATATTTAATGGAGGTCTATGCAGTATGTAGATGGCCTGATGCATGCTCCCGTTTTGCTATTTGCTAGCCCGTCCTCACCCTGCGAGGTCGAGAGGTGAACTGAAAAAAAATTTAAGCAAACGATCCACAAATTCGAGAAGGGAAAACGCAGCTGTCAATGTTTTTGGCCTTTCACGGAAAAGGTCCCCTGGAAGGGACCCTAATTTAAATATTTAATCAAACTAATTTGCATACGCAGCAGGGTCATGCCTACCTGATCGCTAGACAAAGAGATTTCGGGGAGATCGCGAAGCGCTCAGAAAGAGGGATCAATGGATACAGCTGGATGCTGTCTCGGATCTGCCTAAAGGGTTGATTTTTCTATGCCTATTCCTCCACTCATCATTCATGCCACAATCGCTCAAATAACCAAATCCTTCTGTGTTAAATTTTGTTTTCTTAGTGAATAAAAAATGCACACAAATTTGAATAAAACAGCAAGTAAAATGTTGCAGAAGGCAGAGAAACGAACGACCAAGGAAAAAGCGCGAAAACCACGAAAATTTTTGCATAATTTATTAAAATTTCGTGCCGCAGACAAAGGAGTCGAAAGACAGGACAGGACAGGACAAGAACGGTGAACGTAGAACGTGGAACGTGAACGAAGCACCAGAGTCCGAAATTGCATGAAATGTGTTTCTATTTTCTCGCTGCTCTGCTCTGCGGTGCTTCATGCTGCATTATCCTTTTTGGCTTGTGTGCATTTATTTTTCATTTACATGAATTTTTCATTGTTTTCCCAGACACGAAAGGAGCGGAGCTGAGCTGCCGCTAGAATGCACTTAACGCTCCACAGGATCAGGGACAAACACGCGATATTTGTACGCGGGAAATCAGCTTGAAAATCAAGTTGAGTTGAGTTTTTTGTGGACTCTCCCGGCTCTCTGGCATATAGACATTCATCTGACGCTATGGATGAACCCAGGCAAATATTTTTCCGTCTCCTATCCAGAAAAATATATAACATTTTGCAGTTGCCGCCGATTCTGGATGCTGAGGCGGCTAAAATGTAAACAAATTTACGTGCAATTTATTGCCACTTTTTGGAGCGGCAATTCTTTGCTTGCATAGAGGTTTCCGGCTTTACATCGATACTTATTGGGAAGATAAAAAAAGAACGTCACTAAGCTGATAACCCAAGCATTAAGTAAAACTGCATTTCATACATTATATGCTAAGCAGTATCTATATTTGTAGAGATTGTTTCTATTTCTGTAGTGAAAGCATTTACAAAAAAATCGAAATACGTGTTATATGCTTCTTGGCATACTCAAAATCGTTGGCCATTTTCCAAGAGAGCTCTTAGGGGTGAGCAGTAGCCTTAGTTTTAATCGAAAGTTAAATCCTTTACACAAGTGTGTCCATATCCTAACAACAGTAATGGCAACGCATGCACACTCCACCCCCATCCCCACCTCTAATGTTGAATTTGTCTAGGAGAGGGTGGCAGTGTTAGGTTGGTGGTGCGTGGTGGTGGCAACTTGGCATCGGTGGTTGCTAAATGCAATTTATCATAAAAAGACAAAAAAGAAAGAGAAATAGATAGAAGCTTGAAAATGAAGCGGGCGACCCCTTCAAAGGATGAGGTGGGGCGCCAGTCAAAGTTCGCTGGGATAAGGAGATGTTTGGTGAGCGAAGCCATCCCACACACACAAACACACACACACACACACACACACACACACACACACACACACACACACACTCACAGCTCATCTAATAAGACGCATTTAGCGTCTGTCAGCTTTGAGTGTGGATCGGAACGCAGGGCATCGAAGGAAGAGCAAGCAAATAGGAAAAAGTTATGGAGCTGTAATAAATTGGATTAGTTCGAGTAGCGACGCCATTTTGACTTCCAGAGAATAGAGATAACGGAGCACAGGAGATAGGACAGGCAAAACTTAAATGCATATTCAGGCAGGCCTCACGCTGCTTTTCATTTGGAAGGGATTAGCAGGGACTTTGGGGGGTCCACAGAGAGACAGATACAGATAGAGGGAGAGCAAACGAAAGAAAGGGAGAGAGAGTTGGAGTAGAGTGTACGGGAGTACAGTAAAGGGAGGTCTCAAAAGCTCCACTTTTATTCGAGTACATGGCAGCCTTCTATCTAACTGTAGGCTACGTGCCAAATCAAAATCAGATTTTCATTATGACTTATATTCCACTCGCTCGAATGGCACTTCAATTTGCATATGAAAGCGATTCATTTTCACTCTCTCTTTGTAATGTCTAATATTTGGCACCTTTCCCTTTCGGTGCGCTAAATGATTCCATTCCTATGTGTCTGTAAATGTGCTTTCATATTGTCTGTCATGTGAAGTGCGTGTCCGCTACTCCCCGAGCCTGCCCGTATTTTCAGGCAGCATCCGTGCAGGGAATCAGTTTCGTTTCTCAATTTTCCTGCCTCGGCAATTGGTTTCATATATGCAAATTTTTCTACCTTTTCCCTTTGCCATAAATCCACCATATCAGCGGCTGTTTTTTTTTATTGTAATTTTTTTATTTTGTTGCAGCTGCCTTAGATGCTGCCGGATGCTGCTGTGAGTTGGCTACTTTTGCTTTTTGTTTATGCCGTCGGCACATCTGTGTTTTGATTCTCTTCGATGTTCGAACTAGAGCAATCTTTAAGCAATTCTTTGACACTCCGTAGTTCTTGATATACTTTTACCCTCCTACTCCGCTAGAAGATTTACTTTCAAATTCATATTAGTGAAGAAAAATATAATCGCCTTGTGACATTACCTCCTCCCGTTAAACGCTTCTGTCTGCTGGCCCGTGTATCGCACATATCAAAAGCTTCGTATGCCATCAAATGGATTTCATTTTGAAATCCAATAACTGCCAGGAGCAATCCCTTTCTAGCCAGGCAACCCTTTCCGCCTGTGGTATGTATCTACTTGGACTACGAGGGTACATTCTATATAAAATCCCGTAAAATGAAACATTTTGGAGTACATAATGTAACACATACTCGTATATATGTACATACATATATATATAAGTACTCACGCATACAGACAAAGACACACCACGCGCACGCCGCAGTAAATTTCGCACTTTACGCAATTTTCCCCGCCAGCGCGAAAAGGGTTGAAAGTGCGTATGGACCAGGAAGGACAAACACCCCCCAACAGCGCGCACACACACTCACTAAAACACAAACACACAGTTTCTGTGGCGTTGCCAGATTGTCATTAAAGGAATTTCGCCTAAATCGACATCGGCCTAAGCCTCTTCGTACTGTGAAACCCTTCCTCTGGTAAGCTTTGGTCCTCGGTCGCGGGTTGGCGGCCATTATTATTTTCCTTTTCAGCTCCGTCCGACTCCCACTCTCCCAAAGGCCTCTTTCCTGGACGTTATTGTAATTTTCTTAAAAATATTTTGGCAGTAAACTTTCTAGATTTAAGCCCTTCCTTGCCAAGCAACTTTCTCATCTCTTCAGCACCCCTCGAATCCCTTCTCGGGCTTTTGTGGTTTTCACGGGTTTCACGGCAGCTCTCAGTGAACTCTTTCATGCCCCCATCCAAGCCCTCCCTCCCTGTTCCTCGTCTGGCCACAGCAACCAAGAAACTCGCGTTTTTAATCTCATTTTATGAAATGAAAATTTTCAATTTTTCGACAAGAGATAAACTTTTTCTACTTGAATGCGTAATTACTTGGCTTTCGAATGAAAAAGCCTGTGCATTTTCGTTGAGTTCTTTGCTGATTTTTGGTGGCTACCAACGCCGCTGGATGCTGCTGCTGCGGTGAGCGACGCTGCCGTCACGTCACCACTGTAACCGTAAGCTATGATTCCCAAAATGGCGGACGATGGAAGAAGCCTAACGGTTATTAAGGTTATTAAAATATACTGAAATACAAGAGGACTTATGATGTGGTTGAATGAGCTTTACTCATTGGATGAGAGGAAGCGGAGTAGTTGATGTAACTTCTTTAACATCAAATAAGAGAAATGATAGAAATGATAAACAGTCTAAATGGGTATCCTACTATATACATATTTTTCTTAAATTGAAATTACTTAATAAATACAAAACGTTCTCCATCTCATGCTCAACCCAAAATCGAATGAAAATGTACAGGTCCATCGTAAAAAATGTACATACATTGTACATATGTAGATTTGTATGTACATACGCGTATACTTGCGCAAGTAAGCAAGTAGATAAACAAGAGGCGGTGTGTAAAAAAGTTTCACAACGTCAAGATAAGCAAAAATTAATGAGGGAAGCTTCAGTTCACTGGGCGGTATATAAATTACAGGGTGCCGTTCAACAAACAACCCAAGAACGTTCTCTAAACCATTTTTTATGATTTCAGAGCAGTTCTCTAAACAGCTAGCTTTCCATGAAATTGAAGCTGCGATTCATAATGCACCCTGTGCCCCAATAAGAAAACAATGGACGCACATGCGAAGGCAGTACGTAGAAAAAATGCGAAGAAATCCCTAAAACGAACAGAAAAATGCAAACAAAACGGAAAACAAAAAATGTCTGAAGATGGTAAAAAACTTTTCTCTAACTTTGTTTTTGCTTAATGAGCAAATACACACACACACACACATAAGAGAGAAAACGCATTAAAAAAATGCGTTAAGGGCGCGTTGCCAAGAGCCGAAAGAACAAATATTAATGTCTGGGCATAAGCGACCCACACACACACGAACAGACCCAGTATGCGTAGTACTATATATTTAAAAATGTTTCTGATTTTGGGGAGTTGGTGAGACTCGAAAATTACACTTGCTGCAGGGGTTGATGTTTGTGATACCGTGTACGCGGCGAGAGAGGATTGGAACTTCACGCTGGCGATGCCTCCAGTGATCTCTACGAAATGTCCATGGGTCTTATAAAATGTTAACATACACCAGCATGATCGAAGTTTGAGATCATTACTGGTACATATATGCTATCTTTACAAGGTATCAAATAGCCTATACACCATTCACTTTTCATAAGCATAGCTCAGTCCTTTTTAGAGTTTTTTTTTTGGTAAAAAATACCAGATCTGCCCGGTCGGAATGATAAAAAAAATATATACATATGTACATATATATTAAAAGCGGGCAGATTTGATGCACGCACATGTCGCTATGGGTGCTATGGGTCCCACTTCGGACCACCACTCACTCCTACACCCCTCTCAGACTTGCGCTGACGCCTAACACGCATACTCTTACGATTTTCCCCACACTTTCACTTTGGCATAAATTATTTAGACTCATTTAATGTGCTGCTGTTGAAGCTTCATTCGTTTTTTACGATTTTCAATTTTTATTTTCGCTTTTCTTTACCACCCTTCGAATGAGTTTTGTGTTCTCTCTTTTCCTTACATTTATTTTGGGGTATTTTTCTGTGTAAAAGCAACGAAATTTTTTGGTAAAATTAAAATAATGTGTCCCCTGTCGCCGCCAGACGAGACTCGCGGAGGTGGACGGTAGATGGGGATGTGTACTCGTATTGTTGGTGAAAAAGCAGCGCCGCAATGAGAGGTACAGTGAGGGTCGGGTCCAGCTGGTTCGCCTGCTTCAAGGCGATAATCTCCCATTATGAAAAAGACGACTAAGAAGTAGACTGAAGAAAATAGCTTCTGTTGTTCGTCGAGGAATGAATATAATAAGGGAATCTTTACTTACAGCCTATCCAATCAATAATATCGGAATGCGAACGCCTCGCTACGTGTCAGTGTACTGTATTTTTGTCCAACGACGAACGGTCAACACAGAGCCCTCACTGCGAAATCTTCCCCCCATTCTCTTCTTCATCGCTCTAATGTGTAATTATTCAGTCTTCAAATGATAATGATAATGCGATTTAATAGCACTATAGCCATATAATCACACCCTTGTTTGTCCGTGTTCGCGCTGACCACACGCAAATGATACAGAGGGGAGAGGGAAGGTGTAAAACAGGAAGTGACCAGGACCAACCAAATGTGAAGTGGTCAGTGGTTGGGTCAGTTGGGTCAACTGGTTTTCTGGTGACCCGCTGACTTTTGAAGTGTTTTCAGTTTTATAGTTTAATTCTGTTTGACTTTTCGCTTGGGCAGTGCATAAATTAGCATTATTTAGGACTCGCTCTGCGCACTGGTGCGACACAAGAGGGCTTATGCTCTATAGAGACCGGCCGTAAAGCAATTAGTAATGTAATTGATGGGGTAATCGCGTTAAATAATAGTTGTATGATACTTTCCAGCGGGGCAAAGAGATTTAGCTGGGGAACCCGGCGAGCTGTACCCTTCAGCTGTATAACGACTCGATCTTGTTTTCTATGAGCCTGCATTGACGATGATCATTCAGCAGGATGGCATTATTGCACCATCCGCCCCCGCAAAACGATCCGATGGATCCACATCAGGAAGAATAGCATTAGCCACAACACGTGCTGTAGCAGCCTGATCCACAACATCCACAGCAAAGTAAAAATAAGTTCGGGAAAATAGTCTGGTATTAGTATAGAACATGTAACAGAGAGTGCTGTATTTCATTGGTCCAAAACACAACAAATTTTTGTAAGCTCGTTTCCGTTTTCCATCAGAAAATCATTACTGCCTGGACTACTTATAAACCTCATTTATGTTTTAGAAAACAAGTACTGCTACTACGACTACCACGTAATACTTACTACAATTTGACTGAACATGTGTTCGTTTTCATTAATCTCCCGCTGACCCGTGCCGTTGCTCTTGCCTCTCCGATGCGACATTTATGCAAATGAACGGTGTAACTTAAGTTGACAAATACTAACGCATATTCTTGGACAATTAGCGTGCATGCCATAGTTCGTGCATGTTCTGTACTCATGTGGTGACCACCACTTGACCATTTAGCGCACCAGTAACCGGCACGCGTCCAAAGGGGGGCACATATACTCAAAATGCCCGGCCTAATGACCACTACGCACTTCCGACTTGGCCCTCAACGAGTTCAAAGACTCTCATGCTTATTTTTGTGACTCTCTGATTTTGTCCTTTGATGAATATTCAAATTGGGCCGGACCAACGCACTGGTCAAAGTATGTCGCGTATTAAAAAGTCATTTTCCAAGCAAATTAGCTAACATTTTCCCTTAAGAAAGAGTGAAAGCATGAGTGGTGGAAAAAATAACGGAAGCACATGCTGCTCGACATAAGCTTGACCGGAAGTGCCATACGTGCGGGAAATGCGTCACTCTTGCAAGGAATCGCATTATATTATGGTCGATAGAGAGAGCCTTGGAAATGTAAGTTAATTTATATTCACAAAGTCAGCTCCAGAATACCTAAATACTGGCCAAACTAGAAATGTGAGAGGAAATGTGACAAATTATGAAATTAACTTCTTGGGACAAGATTTACACCATTATTTCATTGGTTTCTACGATATACAATATGTGTTGAAAGACCAGATCAGTCTGACCAGTTTCTAGTCAGTTTTACATGGTTTTTATCCGCGCTTTAGCGTCGCATAGCTTTTAACAGAAATGCGATGAGTATTAATGATTTGCAACCTTTTGTACAGTCTCCTAAAAGCCTCTTGCTACCGAATTTACATTTCCTTTTTTTCCTGTTTCGGCAAACGTCAGACGTAAAATCCTTGAAAATCATAAATATTCCAAGCTGTTCGCTAGCTGTCTCCTCTCCCGCTTGCCGCATCTGATTGTTGATGTCTGTTGTGGATCGGCTTAGGATGTTGCCTGTTGGATGGTCTTTGGTTCTGCCCACAGATGCCTCCTCCTTTTTAATGATTTTTACGCTGTACTTGAGGTTGAGGTCTGGCCACACGCGTTCCCTCTTTGCCGCCCTCGTCAGCACTCTGCTGCCTTTTTATTGGATTTTCCAATGGAGCGTTCAAAGTTTTTCCAGCTATGTATATATATGCATACATACATATAATTTCAGCTATACCTCGGCTTTGAGAATCATTTCGGGATCGATTCGCTCATTCTTTGGCCTCGTCCCGTCTTGTGTTTGTTGTTCGGGCATGTCATCTGGCTAAGCTCTAAAAATTAATGATGCGCGGCACATTCGAGAGTCGCGAGTGTTCCCTGCTGTCATTGGCTGGAAAGAATATTCGGGATAGGATATACGTTCGGGTACGTATGCAAAAAACAGAACAGAAACCAAATTCACATTCGCCTAAGCTGCGGCTTAGTTTCGTTTTCTCATTGATGAAAATTAATGAGAGTGCGTGTTGTGCTCTCTCTTTTTGGCCCTGTCTGTATAGTAAATATGCAAAATGAAATTTTTTTCTGAGGTTCTTTAGTTTTTTCTCTGCTGCCCCGCTTGCCTAGAATGTGGCTCATTCTCAGCTATCGCGTATTTGGGCGCGCAGACCGTGGTACAGACTCAAGACTAATTTGCATAATTACAGCCCGTAATTTTTTTTTCCTTACGGATACAAACGAACTGGTGGTGGGACGACTATTTCCTTTCCTATGTACATACATACATACATACATACATATGTGCGTATGTGCATATACACATGTAGGTTTTTTTTGTTATCTTGATATTTGTTTACTACGCAGCCACATATACTATTGTAGACTTGCTTATGTATTCTTTATTTCTAACAAACAATAGGGAGAACAAAAAAGGGCTCATTTGAAATCATACAAAGGTTAACCTTTTAGGGAGTGGAACCTATCGGATGACAACTGAAAGGCGTCTGCCCAGGGTGTTCATCAGTCTTTGTTCGAATCATGCAAACTCGTCTGTCCTTATGCCAAATTGGATACAATGGCCGCAATAATACACATTTAAATTATTTATAATTCGCGAGACTCTCCAAAATTTCTCATTAACTTTGAGTTTGACCAGAAAAGTTTTACCACTCTCAATTTTTCCAGCACAGCAACCCTCAAAGTTATTTTTGGTTTTTTTCATCGTTTTTCAGCGTACATATACAGATTTGTTAACTAATTTCAAGACGCGCAGCGCTCTTCTCTCTTTTCGGCTGGGGTTTCTCTCGATTCAAGGATGGAGAGAGTTCATTCCACTCATTAGCATGTGCTCTGCTCTGTGCGAAGAGAAGAGAACGAGAGAAGGGTATTTTTTTCCTTTTGTGACTGCCTTTTCCTTTAATTTTATTGATTTTCTTGGATATCCATGGGTTCTAGTGCTCTTCTTTACCGTTACCGTTGCCAGCTAATGAGCTGCACTGTGTTTTATTTTGCTCGGACTCCTATCGGACTCCTGGCAGAATCATTCAGCTTTGCTGGCCTCGTTGATTGTAATCAGCATAATGTGTACTCTCTTACACTTCAATAGTTCACGCCACGGATCAGTGGAGACCACTCCCCTGTGGCATCAATGCGTAGCGGGAGAATTGCAAGACGCAGCGCTAGGCCAACGCTTATTGCCATCTTTCTTATAGGCTCTAATAACCATAATCAGGTTAACGTTAACGTTCAGTTTACCCACTGATTTGCTGCCACTTCGGAGTCGCTGCCACTTCGATCCTATTCCAGCGGCAGCTTTAGATTCTGCCTAGTGAATGTGTGAACATTCGAGCTGAGTTTTTACGAGCCATTTTCAGCTTTCAGTTGCGCTGCTGAATGCCCCGCAGCTAGAGCGTAGACACAGATACGCTGATACAGATACGATACTGATTTCAAGACGTACGACGATAGATACCCGATTTTAATCAAAATGCTAAGCCGTTGCCCAATCGAAAGACCTTTCTCCCGCACGTTAGCTGTTTATATAATTATGATATTTGATTTAATGACGACTTGCTTCCGAAACAATCCAATCAAAAAATTTGATTGAAGTGGGCGTCCTCCTAACGAAACTGCCAAAGTAACTTCTGGTGCCTGCTGATGCCGGGCGTGAAGCTATTTCTGGGGTCAAGCCCCCTAAAAGAGTTCCTTACACTTGCTAATGCCTAACTAGTTCGGGCAATTGCTTCAGCTGATTTACTGTAATGGCCCACACCCAGAGCGAATGCAATTCTCAGAAAATTTATACCCACATGAGCGGCCCCCGGAACCCCAATAGCACATGGTAAGGCGGCGATTCTCAGATTTTAAATTCTTAATTTTAAATCATTAGCACGACACAGCGCATAGTGAAATAGGTGCCAGGGCCCGGCCCGAATAATAATCGTGTTCTTCATATGATCCCGTGAAACCGATGGAACCCACTGTGCTGTGCATCGCCATGAGCAAAGTCAAGGCGGCAGAATTTAATACCCATATATTGTTAAACCCATATACTGCTGCACATGGACATGGATTGCCATGGCTATGGGGTTCTGGGGATCCGCATCCCCGTGCACCATCCGGCTGCTTTTGATTTTTAAATTGAAAATAATAATTTTGCGCACTCAATTTTCAGCGATTTGTCAAAACATTGTTTATTGTCGACGCCAAGTCCCGTCCCGATCCTCCACGACCAGCTTCACGTCGTTCTCTTCTTATGCCACCGCACCCACCCCGCACCCTGGGCATCGGCGGCGTACTTTAAGTTAATTGAAATATTTCAACGATTTTCGCCCTGTGGTTTCTTCTACCTGCCGTCGTGTGTCCGTCTGCGGGATCAAAGGGGATTCCTCTCTGCATGCGGCTCCGATCAAAGAGCTTTTGCATACTCCTCTTGCTTTATCCCTCTCTCATCTTTTCTTGCAGCCTTTTAATAGAATTCAACGCTCATTTCTATCGCATGCGATTTATGTCCAACGTATTTCAGTTCACGAGTCTCCTCTCGATACCCGATACCCGATACCCAGTCGCCGTCAGTTGTGTTGTGTCCGGAGTTCAATATTGATTTTTATTGCCATTTGACCGCTAGGCGCCGTATTGCTTTTCAATTGAGTGATTATTTCTCTTGGAGGAGCCCTGCACAGCAGTATTGATATGGGAAAAAGCTTGCTAGATATTCGACGACGATTAATGTCGAGTCGACAAGGGGATCGTGAATGGTCCCTGATTAGCTTGGCTTGGGTGATACTCGTAAAGTGAGCAAAACTTGATCCTCTGCTAAGAAGATCAATATCAGGACTCTCCTCAAATGATTAACTACCGAATAAGCTCCAATACAACGTCTACAAAATGTCCTGGCACTTGCTTAGAGGCCTGCTGAGCACTTTCCTTGGTAATCCCGAGGCTTTGTTGCCTACAAATTGTAGGCTTTCTGTTGTTCTCAGCGGCTGCATCTAATCATACTCCTTTAAAATGTCTGCCTTGGAAAATGGTTGTGTCTTGTCCTCTGGAGACGCTCTCTTAATGTGAGTGTATGACTGTCATACGCGTCCAGGCTAAAAAACTGTATACAATATGAACACCATCCAACGAAGAGAAAGCTGCCAACGCCCCAAAAAGTTTCCAAGTTGTCGGCGGAAGGCAACGCGTAAATCTTTTGCATAATTCAGTGACTGCTTTTCCTTCGTTTCGTCCGCTATAAAGCCCACTTGAGGGTCCATTCTCATTCTCATACCCATTCCCATTCCCGTTCCCAACTCCAATTCCAGCAGCTGCTTGTCACACCAATAACATGTACCACCCTCACGCATTCTCCTCCCCAGCCCAGCGTTGTTTGTGTCCATTCATTCAGTACAGAGTATAGCCCTCTGTCTGTGCCCAGTCCCTGACAGCATCCGCGTCCTGTTGGGTGGTCGATGCAAAACCTCGGCTGTCCTTCATTTGCACCCTCCCCTGCCCTCGCCTTGTCCGCATCCTCATCCTCATCGCGTGCGTTTTATAGTTAAACATGCCACCCATTTAATAATCATCCCTCCACGTTCCTGTAATGCCCCAGCCACATGTAAATGATTTTTTTCATCTCACTGTTCCTCCGACGTTGACTCCGCGTCGCACCAATTTTGCTACTTTCTCGTATTCTGCTCAAACACATCCTAGATGTCCCTTGCTTATATAGATGTAGATTTATGTACATATGTATGTATGTACACTTTTTCTTTACTTATCCCAGAGATCCTTTTGGGAGCGTGCTCAGAGCCACGTCCACGCGTCCTTTTGGGTATGGTCTCTCGGGGTGTCATTTGGATAAAGCGAAGGTGAAGGATTTTTCAATTCCTGTTGCTGCCCCTCAGTTTACATTTGGCGTTTCTTTGTTTTCAATTGTGGCACACAGTGGAGTGGCAAGTACAGAGGGGTGGCTGTGCGTACATCTACTTGATTGAATGCCGTTCTTCGCCCCACTGTTCACTTCTTTCGATGCCAATATATTTTCATCTACGCACTTCGATCCTTCTTCATTCACCTTAATTTTTATTGCATGTAAACAATGCAGCGGTGGGTCAGGAGTTTTAGGCATTGGTGGTAGGTGGTTTTTTCGACAGGAGCTTGAAACGTGGCGCGACATTAGAACACACGACGAGCAAAACATTGAGGATAATGAAGAAAAAGTATCTCCTTTTTTATGTAATTCGAAAATAGACTTATCTTACGTAAGAAGCTTACGTTACCTGTCAGCCATTAGCATCAGAGAAAACTCTACACAGAACGACACTCTATCATAGAATCTCACGTGCGAAACACTACAGAACTCTACTTAGTACATAACCAGAAACCTTAGTCCATGGCTATGGCTACGCGTTCGTAAGTGGCCAAGACTGTTATTTCGTACAAGGAGGAGGAGTATTGGAAGTGGAAGTTGCGCGTGTGCAGTTGGCGTTCTGCTGGCGATCGAATCGCAGTTGAGGCATCGATGCTTGCCTGGCACGAAACGTGAACTCGTCTAGCCTTAAATATAATATTTGTATGCGTTATGGGCACATGCTATGTTCATGAAGAGGTGGGTAGGCAGATCGTTGGGAGCAGTTGCAGAGAGGCCTATTAGGTTCCACTTGGCCTGCCATGGCTATGGCTATGGCCATTGCCATCATCGTTATTATCATCATCGTGGGCTAAGCAGGCATTGAGTTGTGAATGCAGGTAACTGTGGGTTTCATCCTCTGCTCGCTTGAGCTGTAGCTGTAGCTGTGGCTTAGAGACCCCGGGGTCGTTTAGCTTCTTAAATGCGATTCAACGTGTTCGTGCAGAGTTTTTCGGCAACACTTTGCAAGTGATTCTGCCACTTTGAGGCTGGTTAACTGACTAGCGATGCTTCGCTAGTCGGGGAACATTCCCTGACAGGGTTGCCGAAGCGCCACTTTGAGTATCCAAAAACCAAAAAATCTCTAAAAATACTGAAAGTGATTATTTTAATTAGAATTCCATCTTAAATAATATTTTTATAGTTTTCCGATTTAAGGTGGTAACCTTACAACCCTTACCTGGCCATTAACGAACCGCAGTTATTATTTAAGCACGGTTCATTGATAAGGTGGACAGCGCCAGGAAAGAATTTCGCTACAAATCTACAACCCAAATGGCTAAGCAGATGATCGCCCGTGGCCCACGCCAGTCAATTTCATTGCTTTCGGTGTCTAAATTGTTATCCTTAGATCCACCGTCGTCTAGTGCCGCTGCCAGCTCCTGCCTTCATTTTCTTTCACTTTGGTCAACTCCCCCTCACTCTCCACATACGATTCCCTTCCCTCATCCATTCCGCTTTCAGCTACAGTCGCCTGCTAGTCGTTTGCAACACCCACTATTGTGCTTTCTAAGTTGCAGTTGCGTTGCAGTTCTTTCGTTTGCGGCACTCTTGCAGTGGGTATGAGATCGCCAATGGATCAGACACTCGAGTCTTGGAAATGATTTATTTGAGCACGCGCACTTGAAAGCACAGCCCCCAAAAGCCCCCAAGACTCAGGGCAGTTGGAAAAGGCTGTGCTATCTGTAAGCAATTAATCCGTGTGATTGGTAATTTGACGCCCACATTAAGTTATGCCTTGGTGGAAGTTCAGTTCTGGAAGTAACCAAGGTTCTAAGGCGGTAAATTCCGATGGCAGGGGAGCGCTTCGTCAGACAAAAAGTAAGAAGCAATGAACGGAAATTCGCTGAAGTGTATTCAATTCTTACCCACCCACATATACTATACAAATCTCAGCTAATTTTCGCCTTTTTTGCATCCTCGTAGAATCGTGCAACGAATGAAAGAGCATGTAACCCCCTGTTCCTGCAGCATGTTGGCATCTCCGACTCTTGCCACAGAGCAGAGATAAATGACAGCAATTGACTTCATTAGCAGTAAATGTCAAGCTTTGCGATGCATGGCGAGTGCGTGTGTTATTTGTATGACAACAAACCAAACGCCAGCATCCACCTACTCAACCAAGGGCTATCGGCACCCCTTGAGCAACACCACCCTCAAGCAGGCCTCGCCCTGGGGCATTTGTTTTGCCAAATCCCCACCCCCGGACACGACGATTCAGAAATTTGCATACGCATTTCGCTTGCATCGCTTGGCCGCAGTGACTCCATTACCGGGCATCCCCGGGACAGACAATGAAACCATCAAAATCCAATGAAATAAAATAAAATTCCAATAAAAACATTTTAGCATGAGGGAAACAAGGGGGAGAGCTCATCGTTTTTCATCCTTGGCCGTACTTGGGTCCTCGTCCTGGGGTTTCGTCGACTTCGCAAAGGGGGGAAAGTGTGTGCAACCAACCAAAAATCTGCTCATACAAATAAAAAACAACCACCCCTCTCACCAGGCATTCCCTTCTCATCCCACACCAATTGACGTGTGCCTGGGATTTTGCAAATTTTCGCAATGTCGTGGAAAACCACTGGAAAAACTGTTTTCTTTGTACTGATGCTCTTCTTCTGCTTGTCTTTACCCTTGTTAGCGGTTTTTACCATGCGACACTCCTAAACTGTCAAATGCGTGAAATGTCAACATGACACTTGGTGGGGTTTTGACTAGCGCGCAAGGAGCAGTTGGCGGTGGAGTGGGGAGAAGAGACTTCTGAAACGAACAGATTGCAAACTGTTCCATCTGCATTTTCAGTTTGTTCCTTCACGTACTCTGTGCTTTCACGAGTTATTAAAAATTTACATGAATTCCATGCGGAATCACATGCAATTTCCATGTTGCAGCGAGCGAATACGTGGCAAGTGCCACACCGACTGTGGCAGAGCCACAGACTTTCATCACACAATTACACTGACATATGCCATACATATCCATGACCAGATGACCATCAGACACAGGCAAAGTAATTCATTCCGACTCCGATCCGCTCTGGGTCGCCTCGCCTTTGGAACCGCACAATTTACGATGCATATTTGGATCAGGCGCATTATACGGTGTAATCGTTTCACAGACGGCCGCTGCACGTTTCGTGCAAATTGGAGGAGAGGAACTAAGCCATACTGTTGATGTGATAGGGAGCACCGGACGAGAGGGACAGAGCGCATTGTCTGACCCCCTTCGCTGAACCGCTTTCAGATTAGGCATTTCGTTACATTCCTCCGTTCCTTTAACGCGTTTACGCTGCGAATAAGAGTTCTCTGGCAAAGTGACCTTGTGGAATCGAGTATCCTCCATATTTGTGAACTTCTTCCTCTAATTACACATACAGTACTATATATGCATGTACGTATGGGCAGCAGCTATTTAACACCACTTAGCGCGCATCCTAAAGCACTTCCCCATGGAACCGGTCTGACGGTAGCAGCGAGTGTTCGCGAGCCGGTCCTTCTCTTTAACACTTTTCTCCCATCTACAAATTACAACTTAATCAGAAATTGACCCACAACACGAATGCGATTCGAGTACGAGTGAATAAGTGGAGGGCAGCAGGAGCCGCAGCAACAGCAGAGAGCAAACAAGCAGAGGGGAAATGGTGACAGCCAAAGGTCACTCAATGCCCATGACGACGACGGGGACAACGACGACAACGGCGACGACGGATTGTGGCAACGGGCGGCGAGTGACGCGTCGGCCAGACTGACCGCACGAACAAATAAATGGACACGGGTCGGCGGTAAAGGTCAGTTTCAGTTTTGGCTTTGCTTTCGGTTTCGGTAGCTGATACAAAAGGTAGGGAATTATAAAACCAAACAGTGGTGCCGAGGGGTGTTCTTTATTCTTAGGGGTGAGTGCCGAGGGCGCAGGGAGGCCAGCGGCTACTTAAAATGTTTGTGGTCTTTGTCGCTCCTGTGACTGCAGTGGCCGCAAATCAATTAAGGCGGCGACTCATAATTACAAAAAAAGCTGTACGGACCGGTTTTTGCCTGAGCTTTAAGTCGTTGCCTTTTTATCGCATGTAGCCCCTTTAGTGGAAAGAGGACAAGAGTATATAAACGGGAATCTGCAGGACCATTAAATTAAGCATCCGGAAATAAACGGAAGCGCTGGCTTTAAAAGTGCCAGCGATGGAGTATACGGAACAATAAAAAGCCAAAGTTCTGCCCTGGGGATGCCAAGAAATAAAAAATTGCCAAAATATAAAGAACTTTTATTGCATTTGGCTTTGATTTTCAGAAGCGTTAGCTGGAAAACTCAGCCAATAGAAAAATTGTATGCAAAAATCAAAAAAGGAAAAAACGAATCTCATATTGTCCAGCTGCAAAGGGGAGAAATTTAATAGATACTCTGATGTAATGTCTTTTCAATTTGAACCTTTGCATACGTAGCCCCCAAGCCAGCATCAGCAGCAGACTGGCCTCACTCCAGCACGCCCCCACTCAAATTCATATTTGTACATATTTGTAAAAAGCCAGAGATAAGCATAGCACAGGCAAAGCAAAATCTCCAAAATATTACACGCTCCAGAACGTGACCAATGCAAATTCATACGAACCCTGTCAGAAAGGTGAAGCGAGAGGGGGGAGAGAAGTCAACTTAATTGAACTTTGCAGCCCAACGTGTTGCTTCTGCAGGCAGGGCCTGCAACTGCAACTGCGACTGGGACTGGGACTGGTGCTGGTGCTGGGGCTTTACCCTTCATGTAGATCATCTGGACAACAGGCAGGAGGAATAAACGCTATGCCATACTCGTATTCTGCTTAAGTCTCGCGTGTGTATCGCGTCTTGAGGATCAGCAGCAGCAGGGGCAGCAGTCTTGACTCGGGAATGGAATTATCGGTCACGTAGTAAACAAACATTTTTAGAAGAATGCAATACGTAAGCCTCAGTTTCAGTTTCAGCTTCAGCTCAGCGCATACATGAAAGATGGGGAACAAGGGTTTGGGTTCGCCATGGAAACCACTCATAATGGATGATAATCGTTTATGTATTGCAAGTGGACCCGACCTCCTTGGCAGTGCCTTTGTAGCGCCACTTGCTCGTCCCGCAGTCTGCTCACAGCTCGATCGTGTGGGAAGCGGCGTCAACATCAAAATCTTTGGGCACATGCAATAATAAGAGCTCTCGCTCTTCTTCCAATCTGAGCTCGTAGTTGGCTTGGGAACTTGCGATATGTTTGGAGCAACGATTCGGATTCAGGTGACGATCAGGTGGAGAGAACTATAGTATGAGACGATTGGTGATTGTGTTGTGTTGGTGACACAAGGGCTTAGCAGGGCATCAATTCCTACAGATCCCTCTCCTGGTGCTCGTCGTACCAAGCAGTTTTCTTCAACGAACCAAACCTCCGCAGGGCCGGATTGTATGACAATCAGATAATAATACCTCTGAGATACACGCACAATTCCCTTTATAACCATGAGCCGCTGACAGGCGCCGCATGCTGTCGTCGACGAGGTGGTGGTATGGGATGGTGGATGGGATGGGATGGGATGGGAGTAGGAAAAGCCCACTTCTACTTTGTCGGCGTGCAAATTTATTCTGAGAACAAAAATTTATGACACGCAACTTCGCACACCCGACCCGCTGTACGTAAACAAAGATACACCACCCTCCACCGTCGAGGAAAGCAGCCAATAAACTAAACGATGGGCGAATCCCCCCTCCTGGCCGTCCCCGGCCCACCGTAGCCACAAAGGCTACGACGGCCATTGAATGTTTGCAGAAAAAACCAGGGAAAGAAAGAATCAGCCTTACCCTAATTTAGTTTGGCTTTCACTTTCGCATTCTCCCGGTTTTTTGGCAAACGGCAGACGGTGAGGGAGGACTTTCTTTTTTCTCCACCTTCACCTTACCTACCCGACCCGACCCATGGTAAAGTGAGCATCCACCCCTGCGAGCCTTTGGTTTTCTATTTCACGTCATCGCTTTGATTGCAATTCAATTGCAAAATTGGCAAAAACATCAATTTCATGCCGCCGCAGAACAATCATCAAGTGCCGAACCATTACGTAATCAGCAACAACAATGGCGAGGGGGTCTTATGACATGGCAGGGGAATGGGGATTGTAAGGGGTGTGGCACAACAAGTATTAGGCAAACATGTTACCCATATCCTAATCCTGTGCCCTGCTCAACGAACCCCATAAAGGATACTTAACTCGACTTTACACAATCTGATTTTCGGCTTGCGAATTTCTCCTGTCGCGAATCCACAAGGATGTGTGCGCAGCGCATTTTCCAGAGTTTGCCAATTTTCCTATCTCGTCCCCTGGGCGGGAGAGGGTGGCTGTGTGGGGTGTCTGTTGTGGTTGTTGATTTAGTGGTGTTGTGATTCTGTGCCTCGCCCATTGTTGAATTTGCTGTATTTGTTGTTGGCGATGGCGATGGTGTTCAAGGTAACCAGGAAATATTTGATAAACGGTTCAATCGCATTTGCATTAGAATAGCCGTCTATTGAAAACGGTATTGGGGGGAAACGAATGGAAAATGGTGAAAGGATGCTCATTTAGTGCGAAATTCGATCAAATTAGAGGCCTTGGCCAGGTAGTTAATCTACAAAAGGGAAAGGTAATTTAAGATGTGCCAGCCTGTTTCTTGTTTTGTCTTAACTATAATTTACAAATACATTAAATATAGAAATATAGTGAAGTTTACGGTTAATTAAATCGATGGGTATATTGGCAAAGTCTTTTCGTACTCCTGAGCCATTTCCTTCTGCATTCCCATCCCAATCATCAATCCTTTTTTAGTGTTGCGTAGTTGCTCCAATCGCTTTGCACTATGCAAATCCACATTTCCTCTAGCACTCGACATGAGAAACACGAGTCAGCGCCTATGTGCAACATCCATTGCCCCCTTCCACGTTCAGATGCTTTCCCCGACTAAAGATTCGATTGGAAATGCTAATGGCGGCGCCACCGCGTGACGTGGATAGTGGAACGGCCTGCTGTCGCTCAAAAAATTTAGCAGGGCCACAAATCCAATTGATTTCAACCAATATCTCAAACTCCTGCAACAAATAAGAAACGAAACGAAGTGAGGAAAATGAGGATAGAGAAGAACGAGAATACGTGCCGGGCGGAAGTAAAAGAGAAAGAAAAAATAGCATAAAATCAATTGAAAAAACTTTTTATTTGTCCCGATGCCTGGCATGGAAAAGTCTCACGCCCACCACCCAGCAACCCCCACACTGGTCCTTGAAGCATTTCACTACGTTTTCATACTCGCACATCGCATGGGTGACAAAGAAATGGGAAAAATTGAGAACTAAATCCGGCGGTGTGGCGAGTCCTTCGACAGCTTGGAGGATTCTCATTGGCCATCGCACAACACATGGAACATGGATTGTCAATGGAGTTGCGTATCCAAATGGGCAGCACCCAGCAGTTGTACTTATGTACATACATACATACATACATACATACGAATATATGTACTGTCTATATATGTATGTATGTATGTATCGTTGTCTATCCGGGTCGGTATATACATAGAGAACGCTGCCTCCTGCAAATGTAGCAAATAAAATGCAAAAAGATGCCAAATAAAAAAATGACATTTGGATACAAATCGAAAGGAGGTGGCTGGAACAGGGCGGCACTGCGATAAGGCGGCCTAGAGAAATGAGAAGAGAATTTCAATTGAATATTTAATGGCAGCCAACTGCTGGGCAGCTGGGTAAGTCTGGAATTGCTATTGGAAGTGAAACGGAAGTGGATGGAGGGGGCTCTTCTGTGGTTACGAGTTTCGTTCGGTAATCGAGAACAATATGGGCGTCTTGACAGTTTCATTTTGAATGGCCATCCTCTTCTTATGAATGTCCTGTAAATCTTATTAAATTTTCCGTAACTGCCTCTTGCTAATTTCTGTCTGCCTTTTTTAAGTTAATCGACTCCAAATTAAATACACTGATCGTTACCGGAAGGCACTTATCCTGATGCTTCATACTGAATCGCTTGTACGTCTAAGGAAAGCGCCAAATCCAATTGCAACGCTCATATATATACATATGTACATATGTATGTATGTAAATGGATAAATTTTTTTTCAAATTTTGATTAAGATGAAGGCCACTTTAGACTGAATCCCACGCACTTGTCCCAATAAAACAATGCTGACATTCCTTATAGATGAAGAGAAAACACATCCCCAAGGCTCGGGGCAGTGTTTGTATATTTTATATGAAAGAACTGCCAATATAGGAATTTGTTCGAATTCGGATTCGTATACGCCATAATCATTGATCTTCCGAGCAATGAGATTATGATTATGGGTTAAAATGTTCTGCCCAGCACTACCCCAGTAATTGGTCACTCTGCAATGTTTTTTGGGAAAACTTCAAGTGGCTTTTGGTCATTATGGCCAAGTAAAGAAAAGAGAAAAATACGAAAAAAACCTTGAGAAAAACTTGCGCTCTTTCTTTTCTTTCGTTTACAGTCCATTGTGCGGCGGAAGAGATGGCGAGGCGTGGAGCGTTGCAAAAAAAGAAAAGCCATCCGGGCGAACTGTTGTTCAAAGTCAAGGCAAAATCTTAAAGTAATAAAGTAGCCGACGTCGCGAGGTCAGCGCCGGCCCTGGTCCGAAGTGTGAATGACCCTAAAGTGACCTGCTTCCCCGCTTCGCATTGTGGCTGCTTCGGTTGTTCTCCTCCGCTTTAACTTCCGCATTGTGCCCCATCTGTGCCTGCCAGGACTTGGCCTTGGCTTAAATTAAATTAAACATTTTTCCAGTCCGAATCTAAAGTTTTCCTCGCTTTGATTTAAAATCTCTGCCGTTTTATTTTCAAAGGCTTTTTGCGAGTACAATTTACTTTGTTAATCCGTTTTACCCCCAGCCTTTGACTGTCATATTTCTGTGAGTGGTGCTTTACTCCCATCCCTTCTTCCCCTTCTTGAAAGTCGCAAGGACTTTTTAAATAATTTGATACCTTTGTGAGACTTTAGGGCCGCAAGGAGAAGCTCACTGAAGAGGGCTTTTTGTCCTTTGTGCCTTCTTGTTGACAGTATTACCCAGAGTCGAGAGGTTGCAAGCTAAGTTAGTAATTAAATAGTTTGCATACAAATAATTCCCTATGCAATTCTCGTATGCGTGATATATTCTGCATCCGCCGTGTGCTTCGTAGTACTCCCAACTCGCAAAGAAGACCATTCTACCCCCTCTTCAACATTTTCAAAAAACATACGAAACGAGAACTGGGCGAAGGGTATATGAATCCGTTTCAGTCATACGCATCTGAGAGAGAATACATGTGCAGCGTGGGTAAAATATATAAGGGAAGAAGGAGAGCAAAGGTACATACATACATATGTATATCTATATAAAGCAGCAACCGTATGTACGATTATGTATGCTAACTAAACCTAAACAAGCTACAAGGCACCAGAAAGAAGAACTCATTCGTTTCCCATTCGTCGCTTCGTCGTTCCAGAGCAACACATTAAGTTTAAAACGAATGGATGAGAGTTAAAATGAGCCCCACACACACACCTATACACACTCACGCACACACTCACACACACACACACACATATATGTACGTACAGGGCAAGTGAGCATAAGTACGCAACGAGCACAGAGAATAAATCACACGAAATGCGAATGGAACGAAACGAAACCGAAGCACAGAACCAGGCAGAGGCAAGGAAGCCCCCAACTTAGACTCTTTACATACATTCACTCTTTCGCTGGGTAGCCTCAGCCTCCACCATTCACACCCGCACCCACCCAATGCCGCATCTAACCCAAGCAGCGAAGACGACGATGCTTAAAAATCCCACAACAGTAAAAAGTACGAACAGGAGGAGTACCGCTAAAAAGGGGGGAGATGGCGAAGACACAGCAGCAAGAGACATGCAGACGACAAAAAAGGCGGAGTCTAAAAACTGGGGAGCAAAACAACAGCAACAACAACAGCAACGTCAACTAAAAAAGGAAATAAAAAAAAACATGTAAGACTGACACACACACGCACATAAATATATATATATACCTATATACATATGTATGAGTTGAAGCGCCAACTCGTGTGCAGCTAAATAACAACAACAACACTCGCATGTATGTATGTGTGTGTGTGCCTATGTGTGAGCAGCTCTTTCTCGCTCTCGCTCTTTCGCTTTCTCTCTTTCTCTCAGCCAGAGCTTGGAACGAAAAAAGCATGGAGCAAAAAAATGAAGCGAATGAGAATGCCGAGTAAAAACCGAGCTGAGCAGCCAGCAGCGAAGCCAGCGTCGCTGCCTACGTCGACGCAGCGTGTATGACGAATACAACTCGCAACTCGCATTGCACACTCATACGTGGCTGGCTGGTGGCAGTGGAGACGAACGGACCCACTCATCGGAGTCGGAGTCGTTGGGGGTCGGAGATGATGACGATGCCTGATTCGTACATGGGTACATACACATACATATACATATGTGTATAAATACATACATATGTGTGTATGTATGTACATATACATATCTCTGTACATTTGTACATATGTACATATCTGTGATGAGAAGGTAGACTGAAGGGTGTAGAGGTCATATGTTTTTCAATTTATTTTTGCTTGGAGGGAATGGAAATGTAGGAGTAGTCTAGGAAGGGGGGAGCAAAACTTAATAAATGATGGGTGGGAGAGGGCTGTACACATTGAAATGAAATCTATGTGTATATAGTATGAGCATAAAATGTAGTTAATTGCTGTAGAGGGAAGCGTACAAGCCCTCGAAGAAGAAAGAAAGGGTTTGATGCATTTACTAAAAGGGTATACGGCAGAAAGTACTTGCAGGAGTCCAAATAGGGTGTCAGTGTTTGATTTTAATCTATTAATTACTAGTTACCGGAATGGTATAGAAAATCTGCCTGGGAAATTCCTTCAAAGCTATGCCACTTCTGTTCAGCACTCTTCCGATCCAGATCTGGGCGACAAAAGCGGCTGAAAACAAATTGCTCAAATACGAAACGGAAATGTTCCCATCAGCAAAACAAGTCGAGGAAAAGGAAAACAAATGCGAGCCCTTTTCGCCGAAGAAGCAGGAGGCAGAATGAAAATAAATTAAAAATCTGACTTAATGCGCAAAAAAGAATAACGAAAATCTGTGCATTAGTAAGAGGAAGCGAGAAATCCTCAAACAAAATATGCCAGCGGACGGGAAAAAGCTCGAACTCAAGCAAGAATGCCACTCGTAGGAGCAGAAGCAGCTTTCCAGCAGCAGCAGCAGCAGCAGCTGAATGGAAGTCGATACAAGCTGCACTTCCAACCAAACTGACGACGGTTTGTCTGTGAGTAAAAAGCACTCAAATTGCTTGTGTTGGTGTGGAGAGAGACAGCGCAATCGTGTGGGAGAGGAAGAGCATTGGTGGGAAAATGAGTGCCAGAAATGCTGGGGTAAAGAGCGAGTGAGTGACTTTTTCGTGACTTTCTCTCTTTCCCTCTCTTTTCTAAGGCGTTTTGTGATAGCTGAGTTGACTTGATTTTTCTTGTATTTATCTCCTTATATACTCGTTCTGAGACATGCTCGTATACGTATAGTGAAAGGGTTAAAAACCTATGATCTTTCCAGACAAACCTCCTTCGCCCATTACCCCTTTAGTCTCATCACTTGCTCAGAGTTAAGAGTTGAACTTCTCTGGCATGAATTATTGATTAATTCTTCTGGCTGGCCAAGCACTTTGTACGAGTATCTGACTTTTCATGTGACTGGTTTTCCATTCAGAATAGTTTTCTGTAATGGAATCAGTTTGTGTTTAAAATTCTTGACCAAAATACATCTACTATATAATGCATTTGTTATTGCTTTAATGCTAATCAATTTTCCTCTATTACCGTATAATAAATCATTCCCTATGCGCAAGTTATTCATCAGTAACTTTAAGTTGTTAATGAAGAAACTGGCTAAAAGGCTCAGTGAAGCAAATTACTTAAGCAATATCGTTAACCCTTTTTGCCAGAAATTTATTCGCAGTAATTACATCTTCCCACCACCCCCAACGCTATCGTCATCCCCCCTCCTGACTACCTTTAGCCGAGTGTCTTTGCTGCTCATTATAGTCTTTGAATTATTCCCCGTGATTTTTTATACAAATCAATGGAAGCTGCGCCACGCCCACGCTTCTCTTCTATAGAATCGTTAGAGCCTAATTGATAATTTTAACTCCCAAACCAACATCATCGTCATCATAGGACAACTTCAGCGCCGTCCAAATCAGCCTGGCATTTGGGAAAATTAATTTCTCACATTTTTCTTCTCTGGGCAAATCGAAAGTGAAAAAGTTTTGAACAGCCCATCACATTGGGAAGGTGTAGGTGGGTGGGCACTGGTTTTCGCCTCTTTAGTCTGTTTTTAAATTCAATTAAATGATTAAAGTGCTCCCAGATACCTTCGTTGGCATTTCGCCGGGTGGTTTGGTTGGTTAATGCCATAGTTTTCGGTACGCAATTAACTAATGGACAGTGGTTCCCTTCCCGTATATTTGCGTCTGGCATGCATCTTTCACTTAATATGTACATATCTAATACTAATACACATTTATGGGCTCAATTACATAATAGCCACCATCGAAGTAGCAGTAGGGAGTAACAGTCACTGCCGTCCCCATCAATAACCACTTCAAACGTGCCTGTGCTCGCGACGATTGATCATTTATGTAGCTAAGTTTCAGCCTCTTTCGCCTGCTGCAGCAATTTTACACATTTTCCGTTGCTTCTAGACATTGTGAGGTGTTTTCCTATGCACCGACGATAAATGTATGGCCTTCACCTTCCTATACGCTTATAAGGTTCTTACTGTCTTTTTCAGTATTTTTCTGATAAATGATTATGGATCGTGCAAATCGGATTGTTCGAATTGAATATAATATAAAACATAAATGTGTATATTTCTTTGTAAGTGTATTTAACTCGTTTGTGTGCTGCTAGTGTTGTCCTTCCTGCTAGTTCGGAGTTAAATGCTATTATAGTATTTAATTTATGACATTGGCGATATTTTGGCTACTATTAAACAAAGTCGGAGGTGGTTTCTTGGGAGTAGGAACTGTTTTGCTCTAACAACTCTGAGGTCGTGGAATTTTACAGTAACTCTTAAATTGAGCGTGTCTGGCGTATGCTAACAAAAAATACAATATAAATACCACGCACTCTCAGCTTAAAAGTATTTTTTAAATAATGATGCACCGATTTTCTTGCCATTTGATCCCCACAGATGGGGCTCCTGTATGGCTACTCAGGGGGTCTTTTAAAAGGAGTAGAAACGATGGGCTGTCCTTCTGAAAAATGATATGAAGACGACTGTGTTTTATTTAGAGCGCTTTTGCATTCTTGGACAAACTCTGGGCTCGTTAGAGCAATCAGAGAGAGACTAAATGAGCCTAGACGGAAGCCAGAGATGAAAACGGAGTTGCAAATAAAATAGGGATAGGATAGGGGATGAGAGCACAGAGCCCAGAGTCCAAAAGCTAAGAGCTCAGATCTGAGCTTGCAAAATCGATTTTGGCACCAGCACACCAGCAAGCGGTTGGACATCTTCGACGTTCCAGCCATCGGTTCGTTAGTCGGGTTAGTCTCGTTGGTTGTTGGCTGTTGTTGTCTTGGGAAATCTTTTCCAGACGGCAAATTTAGCTGTAAAATGTCATTTCGTGCAGACAAGTTAACAAGGCAAATAATAATGTTGACGGGACCCAATGTGCATGGACCCAATAACCGAAAACCAAGACAACTCGGTCAACTGGTTTACTGGGTCAATCTGATTAGACGAGGAGCCTGTGTCCGTCCATTCCCTTTGCAGCCCTCTTTTAGTGTCGAAATTCACTCGCGTAACAATAAATTATCGGTGGAGATTATGAGGGTTCCGTTCCCTTTCCGGTTCCTCTTTGGTACATTGAACTTTCTGTTGACATTTGCATTTGTCTAATTACCGGTTAAAGTTCAGGCCTCGTCCGATGATGGATCAATACAAGACACGCCACAGACACAGACTCGAACCCAAAGATACGTATCACTTCAGGCGATTCAGTTCCACGCTTCGTTCACACACTGTTCTCCGTTTTCACAAATTTCTCACACTGCCTCCCCAGCAACAACAATGGGGGGTGAAAATTATAATAGATACATTATACGAGCAAGATCAGACGAAAAACAGACAAATAACCAAACTACAATTCGTCAATTGTATTCAAATTCATGCAAATGGGCAAACAGCAACAGCTCCAGCTTTACCTTCAGCTCCAGCTCTAAAAGGTAGCACAGGAGAGAAAGATCGAGAAGAAGTCCCTCCACAGCCGGTGCGGCCCTATCGCAGACGCGGTAATGTGCCATGAAATTGATCTTCACACTTGAAACAATTTGAAAGCGCTCGCATGCTGTGCCCTGGGCCTGGACCCTCTTTCGGGGACGAGATGTACGAAGTACGAGTATTGTACCATTTCAGTGGGATCAGACTGTTTTAGTGGTCCGTTTCGTCTGTTGTTGTTGTTGTTTGACTTTGCACTGAAGCCTGCTGCTTGATCCGCTGGTCCGCTTGATCTGCTGTTAATCTCGATTTCTTTCTGCCGACGACCGACCGTTGACCAGCGCATATGTCTGATGAGAGTAGTCGTCTCGTTTCTTCGCTTCTTTTGTTGGCGCGTCTTGAGCTGCTAATCACGCGTGCAACATGCCGCAAAAGCAAAGATACTCGTACAGAAAGATCACTGGCGCTTTGGCTCCTCTAGCCTTTTGTTTGCTGGAAATTTGAATTGAGCGAAATGTGTGTCAGCTACTTTCGGTTAAGATTTGGCAATACAAGACTAGATAGCAAAATTCTAAACAAATAGGACTGGGGTATACATTTCGGGTATAGTGGACGCATCAAACGTTAATATGCCGACTTAAGGAGAACCAATAAAGAGTAAGCCGACGAAATGCCAGCTACGGCCATGCTCTGCGAACACAAATCGGTTGTTGCATGATGGTGGCAGAGGTACCAGCTGACGACGAGTACTAGAACTGAATACAATACAGGTCCGAGTCCCCGCGAACACCAACGCCGACAATTAGAATCAAATTTGGTGCTGGGCGGCACTCTTTCTCCGATTCCTGTGCGATGCATCTGCATCTAACTAGGAAGGTTGGCCATGACCACATTGTGCGTCACGATGCGGCCTTTTGATCGAGATATCGGACTCGACTCAGGACTCCGACTCGACTCCGGACTCCGACTCGACTCCCTCTTGCTGGTGGTACACAATACACACACACTCACGTGGGGCTTGTGAGGCTCCCCATGCTGCTCCCCAAGTTCTCCTCCCTTCACCATCATTTTGATACGTACGGCGTGGCCGATGATGTTGCTGATTTTGATCTTCTAGTTTCTATGTTCTGATCTTGATTTCGATTTCAGCGACATGCATTGTGGGTATGTTGCTGTTGTTGTTGTTGTGTTGTTGTTGTGTGCACTGGCGACGACTCCCTGGTGCGCCAGATGCAGCTTCAACTCTGAACTTGCAACAAATTCAAGCGCCAAATTTGAATGCCCCTCCACGACGATGAAGATGATGACGATGATTGGGTTTGGGTTTGGATGTATGGTGGAGTATAAGGTTGGGACGGCGATGCTGTTGCAGGAGTTGAGGGAGGGCGCGTTTAAGCGTGTTGTGTATGCGATCGGTTTTGTTTCCGAGTTCTACTCCAAATGCACGGCTTCCTTCTCTCATTGTACCATTTTTCTTTTCGTATGACACGACAAACATGATCTTGTTGCTGCAGTTGTTGTTGCAGCTGTTGTTGCAGTTGCTCTTGTTGCTGTTGCTGTTAGTAGATCACTTCACTCTTTGTGTGGCTTTATCAGTCGGGACCAGCGCTACATTTATTGCTGCAGGAGTTAAAAAGGAGTTGAGACTCTGCCAGCAACTCCGCCTACCACCTACACCGGGAACCCTTTACCTTCCCAGCTGTCTGTTCCATTCCACGCTCTGGGCCTGCCTGGCCCTCTTGACCACGTGATCACGATTTATTTACTTGCCTTGCATTGTTGTTGTTATTTTTTTTGCTGGTTGTTTGTGTCTAAATACCCCCGCGTGTTGATGCTGCTGAAGCAGTAATTGCAACCGTCTGTGACTGTTTTCGATGCAGTTCCAGTTCGAGTCGCTTTTGCCGTTGCAGGTCAAGTTGCTGTTAGTGACTGATTCATTTCATTCTCGTTGCAAACACCACGTGTTTAATTGCATATGTAAGGGATCTGGATTCTCCTCTCAACATCTCCCAAGCGGTCCATCTGCTCATCTCTTGATCTGGTAGAAACCTTAGTGAGTTATATTAAAAAAACATTAAGTATAACTCGCAGTCAAATAAATTACAGCAGTATTAATGCAATACGAATATTCCATAACCTTTCCGCATCATTGCCTATCGTAAGCCAAGTGAAAAACACAATTAACCTACAGCCTCCACGAATAATTTTGCATCAAATTCCAATTAGAATCAGATTATACAAACGTTATAAAAACAAACAAAAACACATTCGACCAATTCGACCAAGATTCTATCTGAGCCATGACAAAGAAGATAAGATGGCTCCTTGCTGTTTTTGTGGTTGGAGCTGCTGCCAGACGATCAGTCGGGGCAAATGTCGGTCATAATATATTTCTGACCAATTAGAACGAAAACTAATTGCTCAAGAGCCAACGGGGGAAGACCGCTGACCAATTAGTCAGGCCAGCAAAACATAACCAGCGACGTCGATAAATGGAAAAGAGAGAAACAGAGAGAGTGAGACCCAGAGCTCAGGCCCAGCCAATATGTGCCAAAACCAGTTCCGATTCCCTCCAAAGAATTAGTCAGCCAACCAGGGAACTCGAAAAACGCTCAAAACACACAAAAAGCCCGGCTTGGCTTTAAGCCTGAACCGAACTTGTCTGAGTGTCTCCAGTAGAGGCAAGTAATCGTTGCAGCAGTTGCTGGCAAAACTCGAAACGAACCACACGCGCAGGCGCAGATTCGAATTGGAAAATATTCCCAACAGAAAATATCGTTGAATGTTGATCGGTCGAATGCCGTAAAAGCACCGTAGTCACATGCCACGCGCCGTCGGAATCTTTGTTCGAAACGTCCCGAGTCCAAGAAAATGCTGACAAATTAAATTTGAGGAAAAACTGAACGGATAGCCCATCCAAATTACTATTTAAGAAGCTCGCGAAATCAATAAAAACGTGGTTCTAAGTTAACTCCAAGTGCACGCGAATGCAAATATGGAATTTTTGATTGTTAGTTAGTGAAATGTACAAAGTAAATTGAATTGAAAATATGGATATATATGGATACCCCATGCCAAATGCCAAATGCAAATGAAAATGTCTAACATTGTACTAAGCATTTATCATTTAATACAATAAAATAAGTTGTAATATAATTAAAAGTGTAAAAGCAACAAAGAATAGAAAATCGGAAAAGCGCCAGAAAGCCAGCTAATCCGTGTGTCTTTGTGAGGGCCGCAATCGCAAATATTACCAATATTTGCATAAATTCACATCGCAAATTAAGTTAATTTCTAAATATTTCTTAATTGAATGTTAATGGTGGGGGACTGGCAAGGCAAGAGGGCCACCCGTCTCGTGTCGATGATTCAAGAGGCAAGTTCAACGGCAGTTCTCTAATATATTCCATGCAACTTTAATCTGAAGGTAAGTCCCACTAGCTTTGCAGAAGAGGTTGAGGTTGGTTCTCTTGCTTCTCTTGGCTCTGTTTCTGACAATGAACTTAGGCCGCAGAATATTATATGCACAACATGCAAGCCAGTATACTCTCATCCCAACTGAATAATCGACAGATTTCACTTTTGAAGAATACATCTCTTCGTAGTTAAGTATTATAATATACATGGATTCTTTCGATTTTGTGTTAACGTTTGAATGACAAGTAACCTGGACATAAGTAACATCTTTACATCTTTCGTATATCATTGATTTAAGGAGACTGCTCCTCTGTTTTTATATTTCAAAATCTAAAAATAAAAATAGTTGCCGAAACCCGCTTTTTTGCTGCTAGTATGGCAGCAAATGTCGAAGTCCAGGAATAAGGTCGAGTTAGAGAAGAATGGTGGTGAAGTGAGGTGGGTCGACAGGGGCTATATTGAGGGTGGCGTTGCAACGACAACCGACAACCTATAAGTCGAACAATGCGAATTCAAGTTGAGGCAGACATGGATACCAGAAAACGTCATATCCGCAGGGAATTGGCAACAATTACTAATAACAAAAAAGGCAAAAAGCTGCAACAGCAACATACAAAAAGGTTATCAAACGCTGAAATCAAAACAAATCGCACAGCGAAATGAAGCAATAAAAGACAAAGCGCCTGCATTCGTTTTGGCTTTCGGTTTGAGTCGCTACTTCTGTAGCCCAAGGATATGCAAAAGGATACGACAGCATGTTAATAGTGGGTTTGGTTCCCAGCTTTTTGTCCACTTGTAAGCTCCTTGCAGACACCCAGATCTTAGATACCCGATGCCAGCTGGTAACTGGTAGCTGGTAGCTGTGTAGCCAAGTGGTGACCTTCGTTGCGAGGACATATGTTGATGGGGGCCGTCCGTTGGGCGTGCAAAATTTATCGTATGGTGAAAGCACTCAAATATTCGCTATTGTGTTGCAGAGTGGGGCAACCCAAAGTTGCAAACTGTTGAAAATTGTGGCAGGAATCACAGATTCAATGTACTGGCATGTTAGGAATTATTTATCCATTGATCAGTACCGATCTCGATCGTTTTCCCGAAAACTGGCAGGAAATTTGAGTTCTCTTAAGCTCCAAGTATTCGATGCCTATGAAATATAGTTCAGTTAAGCAGGCAGACAGAAATTCAACTGCCCGATTGTCAGTTCACTTAAGGAGGAGCGCCAGACATGACACTTAATCACTGATCTTGCCTAATTGTGATGATCATCCGATGCTTCCGAAACAGCAGCACTTTCCGGTCCTTTCCTCAGACTGACCTAATTTTCGGTGTGTAGAGGATTAGTCATCCCTGTCTTGTGGTCACTAATAGTGTTCCGTCGCTCCTGATGCCAGCAGAGCAGAGCAGATCAGAGCAGAGTCCAAGCAAAATCCTGTACCTCGCCTCTGCCTGCCTCTTGGCCGGCGAGACGATGCTAATCTTAACTTTTGGTACTAAAGGATATTTTCATTCTTCTGCTTGCTAATGTTTATTTGATTTCGCTTTTGTCTGAGCCTGAATTTGAATCTGAGTCTGAACTAAGGTTCTGAACTGTGGACCGGGTCGCCTAATCCTGGCGCTAGGATAATCCTCTATTTAGACAGGGCTCAGTCACAAGTCTAGACAATGGTCAGCCCCAGGCATCGCGATAAGCGTAATTTGTGTCTAAATTTAATTCAGATGATCGTAAAGATAATGCACTTGAAAAATAAAAATTCACATGTGGGAGGGGAGGCGGTGGCTCGTGTGTTTTTGGGCCATTCCTGGCATCTGGCTCCACAAAAGTCACCTAAGCTCCAAGGCAGAAAATGGGGCAGAGCTCCCCATAAACAAAAAGGTTTCCCGAAACCCTTGCGCCTCAGTAGCAACAAAAGCTGAAGTATCGGCTTCGGTGTGCCCTAGAGAGTTGCGCGTGAGGCGCCGTGATACCAAACAAATGTTCCGATCAGTGTCGCCTTTGACACGCATCATTATTAACAGTACCCACTGACCTTCCCTGCTGCCCTGTTCACTCCTCATAAAATGTAGCGCCGTTGGGCATCTTTTGATGCAGCTGGCTGGCACATACAACAGTATTTTACGAGTACCCCCGTATTCATTGCAAACAATAAAGCCATTTTTGTGGCTATAAATAAATATTATTTGATTATTTTAAATTATTTTGCATACGATTAGCTCTATAGTAGATTGGCATTTGACCCGGTCGTCTTTGTTGGCTAACAGAGCCATCAATTGTCCAACTGCATTGAGTTCGGATCTGCATGATCTCAGTCCATTGTTTGGAAAATCGGCGCTAGCTGCACGTGTGGCAGAAAGACTGTTGCTTGCGTACTCGTATGTGCTCTACTGTGGGGTGTGGCCACTTTTGATACTGAAAGCCTTGGCATATAAAAAGCATAAAAGCGACTTGGCATGAAGGCTGCAGAGAAAACATTGAAATTACTACCATTGCATTGGCTTCAGGCTCCAGGTCATCCGATATTTAAAATGTTACACATAAATATAGTGATTAGCGTCTTTGGGGGGCTTTGGGTTTGCAAATTTGGAACTTTGATTAATTTTTTTTTTTACTAAAGTTTTCTACTGCGGCATTCTGAAAGTTTCTGAAGCTCTAAACTCAAGTTTAATTGCCTTTTCTAATTACAAATATGAGTCAATTAAAAGTTTTTCTCTTTAAAATTTCCATTGGTTGTTTGTGTGAGAAATTTCAAAGTTGTTCCAAAGTTAATTCGATGTCCACAAAACAAGTTGGGAATGTCAATTTTATAGAGGGCCAAGTACCAATATTGGTTCTCTTCTGTGGAACTGGAATCCGCTTTCATCCAAGTTACGGGAGTAACTCCAAATTTTCCATGCAATAGCAATCCCTAATCCCATTTTTGAATGCAATTCATATTTCAGCTTTGGAAAATAACAAATCCAATTCTTTTCTGAAAAAAACGAGTACATATCTCGATAATCTCGACGCAACTCGAGATGTAATTAAAAACAATGAGTGACCGTTGTCCGAAAGAGAAATACAAACTGTGTTTGTGACAGAGAGACGAGACCCGATCGAAGCCACCTACACATAGGACATACACAATAAAAGTGACATAGACAGAGAGAGAGAGAGAGAGAGTTATATAGAAATTTTAATAATCACACAAGCGCAAATCATGGGGCTAGCTGAAGCCGGCAGACGAAGATGCAGAAGATCTCCTCCACCCTCGAACAAAGCGAAAAGAAATTTGAGCTGACAAAGAGGCTCACCCGGTGAACGGAGAACGGGGAACGGGCTCTGATAATATCACTTTAAGGTGATTCCCAGCGCATATTATGACAAAGATAAACATCGCTTAAAGCAGCCGACGGGGACTGAGACGCCGGGCTAGCTACGTCGAGGAATGACCAACTTTAAAGGCAGGCCAGGGCAGCGCTCAGCAAAATGTAAATTTACCTCGAAAATATATTTCGCCCAACGAAGAAAAGCCGAAAAAAGTGCAAGAAAATGTAGGAGAAAAGAAGAAAATACCAGAGTAATAAGAAGAACAACTTTCGGACAATAAAGGTTAAGTTAGGAAAGTTGCCCGCCGCGTTGCTGGTCAGTTGTTGTGGTGGTGGCGACGACCGCGCGAATCGATTTTTATCTTGGCGATAAGAGCGCTCGGAGCGCAGCGGAGCGGCCGGGATGAACTGAGCACGGAACTATGTGCCACAGTTAATGAGGCAGCGCACAAGTCACGGCCTGGTCAACTTTCTTAAAGGGAAGACGAAAATTTAAATTAGCCCAGACCGCAGTTTTGTAGTAGTGTTCATAGTCTCTTCAAAACGTATGCTCATGTGTAACCCAAGGGCCTCGTATGAGCATGCTCAAAATCGTAGTTCGTCTTGGGCAGTACCCGAATTAAGAAAGTAACTGGAATTATAATTTAAGCGTGTGAAAAAGTCATTCAATTGTGTTAAAAGCTGAAAAATCTTTGCCTTGTCGCTCTTGAACGTGTTCACATTTGAACACAACACAGTAAAGGAAAGGAAAGGGAAGAAATAGGAAGAGCGGAGGGTGTGGGCGTGGGAGTATGGGAATACTTATGTAGTTAGCTGAATGTGTAGTAATCGAGTTTGAATGCGTAACCGCGGTATCGGGGTTAATGTCTGGGAATGACTAAAAAAAACCCCATGAGGCCCAAAAGCCCTTCGTCTTGGACTGGTTAATTAGAGGTTCTAGCTGTAAAAAAATGTTAAGTTTTTACATAATATTCTTTCTCACACTCACCGGTATACTATCAAACATTCTACATGTGTATGTCATCCTATACTACCCATGCAAATCAGAGGGATGGGTTGTGCACTCTTCCCTCGACGCGCACTGCATTGGCGGGAAGGGCTTTAAGAGTCAGACCCCATTGGGGGAACTGGCATCGAGTCTGCGAAGGCCCCGTGACGTATGAATGGGCGCATAACTCTAATATGAGCAGAGAAGAGAAGTACTGTATATAACAAGCACACATACATACATACACACGCAAATATTCAATAATACTCACTCACAGATACATATATACATACACACATACATTCAAATGTAAAAGTGTATCTACTAACTGAGGAAAATCAGCAGCGACAACGACGAACTTTTACGTGTGGGGGAAAAGACGAGGAAAAAAGGAAAACACAGCTCGTGGAAAAACTTTGGCACATACGCGGGAACGAGATAGATGACGACGACGAAACACGAAGTTTTTTTGTGGGAGAAGGGGAGCGGATTGTGGATGGGGTCGGTGAAAAGGGGGAGTACCTCTATACGTATGTGTATGTGCCTGTTCGAGTGCGAGTGCGAGTGCGCAGCGACAGTCGCTGAAAAATGGTTGGGGAAATTTCTTGGGGAAATGCGATGGTGGACCCCACCCAGCCACCGACCCATCCCACATCCAACTTATCACTACTCATCGTTCCTCCCTTTCCAGCATCCGTTGATGAGTTGGAAAACACTTGTGGTGCCGGGCAAGAGTATTGGCAGTACTTTGTGCTCTTAGCCGTCCGGCAAGGGTCTGCGTAGGTGCGCCCTCCTCTTCCCTCCGGAAAAGTCTTAAGGCGCATTTTCAGAATTTTCTGTCCAGGGAGCGACTTTCACTTTTCGCTCCTTTTGTCGACTCGTAATGAGTTGACTTGGGGAACTTGTGGGTTGTGGGTGTTGGTGGTGGTGTGGATGGCGGTGTATTAGCGAGTCTAACCAAGAACTTCGAGGCTCCTTTTTCGGTGCCCTTTTTGGGTGGGCAGTTTATTAAACTGATAATGTCGAGCGGGGGAAAGTGAAGATAAATTAGGACCAAGGATTCGCACGATATTAAAAGGAAATACTTGCTCGAATACTGAGAAATATACATAGTATCTGCACTTACCTTTCTTGCTTGAAAAGTTGACTCATGTCCTGCGCAGCATGTCCTGAAACGAAATGAAAAAGATGAGACAAACTCATTAATGAAGATAGACAGACATGGGCGTCGGCTGGGGAGGACTGGACGCCCAGAGAGCAGTCGACAAAGCGACAGTTCAAAATTACAAACCCAACCGCCAGCAATTTTCCCCCGTTTTCGGACTCAGACGAAGCACAAAGAATGTCTGGAGAAGGCTAATAAGAAAGTGGAATATCTTGAGCTGAAGAAATTAATTGAAGTAGAGGCAAAGTGGAAGAGCGAAGAAAGCCAAGGAAAAGCCACCACCAAAACTGGAATGTCCACATACTCGTACGACTATTCCTATCCCTTGGCGCACACCGACCGCTTCCCACCCCTACACACCCCAAATCGCTGTTTGATTTCTGAGCTTCCGGGAAGTTATTTAAAAAACTCGGCTATTGTCTTTGGAGCTCAAATTTCAACTTAAGACAAACGAGGAAGACGGACATGACAGGCCCAGGAATGGGATTGGGGATACAAATGTAAAAGGAGGCAACGGCAACCCGATGGGCATGACCATGGTCATGGCAACGGTTTCTGTTTTTCAAGTTGATACCGTCCAGGGATAGAGCCAGGACAGGGACAGGGACAGCTCCTCTCTAGACGAAAAATGCTGTGGTAAACAATATTAATGAATAAACAGAACGAGCATAAGACAGCAACGAAAGAAAATAGCGTCTGTAACGGTTATGCCAACTGTCTTGCTACATTTTTGAGTTGACATTGCAAAGGCAGAGGCAAATGCAGGGGCAAGTCCAAAACATAGAGACCATATTTAATAAGGAAATTCAGACAAAGAATAATACGAATTCCTCAAAAAAACACACACAGATCCTGCGGAGTATCAACAAAACTCTGACTGGGAAAAGTTTGTTGGTCTCAAACGGTAGTCCAGTAGATAAGCTCCAGCCAGAAGCTACCGCGGTGTATCGTAAAATAGGAAATAATGGTCATATTACAATATCCAGCGACTCTCTTCCTTGTTGCATGTTATGCAATTAACGTAGCGGGACGCTGTTTGACATTTTTCCTTTGTTCTGCTCTCGTAATTTTCCATTTCAGCCTTCAGCCTAGTCCACAGCCGTGTCCAACGTGTCCCAACCAGGCTCTCCGTGGAGGCTGGCATTGTCAAGAGTTACAAAATGAAAATGGAGTTGACGGCCAAAGCAGTTTGTGTTGCTTTGGTCCTGGCCATTGCCGCTGATGTTGATGTTATGCATGTCCCTATGGCCTGATGTTGTGTGTGGGTGTCAGTGGTGACGGTGGTGCGTCCACTTGACCAACACCGGGAGCACCGCCAACCACTGGCAGACTGGAAACTTTTCCTTCGCCCCAGTAGAACCGCCGTCGGAGAAGGAGATACAGGTCCCTTCCCGTAGGTCTACGTGCCTGATTTGCATCCGCACTATTGCCAGCCCCATTCCCAGCCCCAGCCTAAGCCTCAGACCCAACTGCCATTACCCTCCCTCCCGGCACGCTTCACCCCTCACTGGGCCACTCACCGTTGGCTTGTTGCTCTTGAATCCCCAGCGTATTTCTTGGCAAACTTTTCTCGGGCCCTCCTTCTCTGTCAGCTTCATTTTCAGTCTCTTTCTCTGTCTTTCTCGCGCTGCCTGCTCCTGGTTTTTTTTTTATTTTCTTTTAATCATATTTAATTTTTTTTAGCTTTTTCATTCTCGGGCTCGTGTTTTTTCTTCAATTTTGTTCTCCTCTTTGCTGCTTTTTCTCGCGAGTTTTCTTGCCGTTACTGAGCAACCTGCTTCTTCTTTCTGGGCGCCTGTTCCACTGCTGGACGCAGCCGGCCATCGAGCTTTCACACTGCCTCTGTTCTTGCCCCAAGCTGTGTCGCCTCCGCTGGTGGTCAAGTTGTATTTACACTTGTAGCGCATTGATTTTTCCATTCTTCTTTTTCCCGTTTTTTTTTCCCACTGGCCGCCGAGTAATTTCTTTGTTTTTTATGAGCTTTGTTTTTATGCGTTTTCTTGCATAGAAATTTTCCTTTCCTTTTGCTTTTGTCTTCGCCTTGTCAACTTTTGAGCAGACTTTTGAGTTTTCCGGCAGTGTGTGACACGAAACATGTCTGACAGAAGTGCGAGGCTTCATTTTTTCTTCCTTTTCTTCAATTGTGCCCTTATCAGGGGGCTTTTCTCTTATTAGACTGCATTTTTTGGATCTATTTTAAAAGGTTTTCTTTTTCCACCTGTTATTATTCTTCAAGAAAATGGTCATGGGGACTTAAATACATATTTACATAAGCCAATATGCCATATGCCAATATGTAAATATGTATACATAGGAACATACATATGTATATGCGGTAATTATGATTAACTCATTCGCTCCTTAGTATTAAACAAGGGTTGTGGATGCGAATTTGAAGTTCTTCCAATCGGCAGATACCTTGCTCTAGCCACCTGAATTCTCGTTAACATGCATTAATAATGACCCAATCCCCAGTGCAGAGCAATCCCTTCCTCCTGGCCATCTTCACATTTAATGATAAAGAAGATACTCGCAGTTAGAAGCTCTCCAAACACGCTCCACCCAGCCAGTGGCAACGGACAGCGGACGGCAGACATGGCGCAACTTGTGAGCTCTTAATTAGTAAATGCTGGCCATTATGGTGGCTCCTACTCGGCACTGCCTGCCACTACAGAACGGCTCGTGTAGCAAGCAGACCAGAAAGTTTCTTCGTTGCCCCCTTCACATCACCATCCCCATCCCCATCCCCATCATCATCATTATCCTCCTCCAACAACTGGTGGGTTTCGTATATAACCCATACAAAGGGAATTTCATACATTTCATAATTATCAGGCGAGTCAAGAACCCCTTTATCACAAACGAGCGCACCTACAGGCGCCACCCACTCGCTGCCTCGACTCCCCCACTCACTGCAACCCCTCTATATGCTTGAAAATCTGAAGGATAACGAGGGAGAAGAAAGATATGGAGCGAGATGAGGAGAGAGAAAGGGCGCAACCCTCCCCAGACCCCCACCCGCCACAATTCATCTTCTCAAGCGCGCTCATTTTCGCGAGCGTGAAAAATTGAGCAGCCAGGGGAAATACGACAAAAAGAAAATATAGCCGCGGCCTCGACCGGAGACGGAGACATGCGCACGTGTGCTGCGAAAACGTACGCGGAAGGGGTGGCGAGGAAAGCGTGCTCGTGCAATGAAAATGTAAATTTCCACTCGGGCTTTCCAGCCACACTGACAGAGACGCAGCAGTCGCTGTCGCGAGCAGACCTTCAGCGAGCACGGCAGGCACACGCTGCATATGGCGACAAGAACAAACTGGATCACGGCAGCAGGAGCGGAATAGAGTGTTTCATAGCTCCCTCGTATTTAAAATCGAAATAGTTGAAAATCCAATTTGCATAAATTCGAAATAAATCCCTTTGGAACCCCTTGGAAAGAGGTGCATTCGTGCCAGCAGCCAGGGGACAGGTCCAACCCCTTGAATCAGTTCCATTCTCTATCATTCACTCTCGACGCTTTGTTGGAAGGTGTAAAAAATGTGTAAACGTATCCTTTATTTGCCCTTTGTCTGAACTGCATTTGCATATGAAACGCAGCACTCTCCTGCATTGAGGCTCCGACTTACAGATTTGCATAATCGAATCGCGCATGCGTGCAGTTTTGCTTCAGTTCAATTTTTTGTTCGTTGTAGTACGCTTTCTACCCCTACAGATTGATCCGATCTGATCTGAAAATTGTAGTCTGGTTAGCGACATATGGACCAGCTGATTTGCGGGTCTTCCTCGTTAAATATGCGCAGCAATATTTTTGAGAGTTTCATGGTTGATTGAACAGCACTATTTGCCGCACATTTTAATCCATATCAATTATAATATTGCTTTTCTCATCCTCCATAAAATAGAGAGAATAGTACGACCCTCAAGTTACAGAACAGAAAACTTAATTTGTTTGACTTCAAGACCAAGTTTGGCTTACGGCAGATGGGTCGGAAACGAAAGAAGTGGAGGAAGCGAAGTCCAGTCCAGACACGACAAAGGTGCGACTTGACTTTGCATAGGCCGCAAATGGGGACGAGCGCCAGAGTAGCGCCACCTCCATGTCTCCTCTTCCACCCTTCAAGCCAAGCTACCGTTTGCCAGCGAGAGAAAGGCGCAAAATAAAAATCGAAGAAAGATAATTAAAATTTATGGCGAAAAGGGAACGCTGGAAACAAAGCGCAGGCAAACAAATCATAAAATGCAAATGAACTTAAAAAGGGGAGTCAAACCGTTGAATGCAAAACCGAAGGCAAACAAAAGCGCTGAAAATAGGCTCCGAAAGTTACACAGCAGCCAAAAATGGATCCTATGGTTCTAAATACAGTACAGTACCATCTTAGATATATAGTACCAACTACATTTTGGTCAATTTTTTGATGGTATGCTTAGATGCATTCTGGAATTCATTCTCGCATGCAGTTTCCGTTTCCCACCATCTTTCGAAAACTCATATATGTGTACATACATACATATGTATGTACATATGTACACTCTCTAGGTATGTACATCCTTCTCACTCATAGAAACACATCGCTTCGACCAATGTCTGGCTTCAGCCGCCAACACTGCTGACCCCGACTAATCTATCCGTTCTTCCACATATGTGGGCGTATGCCTGTGTGTGTACATACATATATCCTATGTATTACGTATTGGTGAGTGAGAGATTTGAGCCAACAAATCGAAATGTTGCAAAAACGTGCTCATATGAACCACCCTCCCACCTCTGTAGAATTTCCCACAACCGCTTTTCCGCTTTTGATGAAAAATCGCGTTAGGCTAGGGGTTGGTTTTTCCGAACTTCGCGTACATGCATACATACATATGCACATACATAGACTTATTCCATTTCTCTTTCGCACACATGCCAGAGAGAGACATATGTACATATGTATGTATGTGTGTATGCACATACTCGAGTATATACTGTGTCTGTGTGTGAGTGTGTACAATATGTTGTGTATATGATTTTTTTTCGGGGGAGGAGGGAACTCTATGCCACTGCTTCTCCGCTGCTCTTCTATGTAAAACGCTGCTCGCATGCATTGCACGAAATAGATAACATATTAAAAACTGAGCACATGCGACAAGGATAGCAAGAGCAGTGAAGAGCAGCGGCAGTTCCAGCAGCTGGAAAAGCTTAAAAAAGTTGCGCTGCTGCTGCTGTTTTCCCCCAGACTGATGAGCAGAAGAGTTGTACATGTGTGAGAGCAGTACACACACACACATACACCCTCTCCACGTACGTTGTTTAGGTCTCTTTCTATCTCTGTCTCTCTCTCTCTCTCTCTCTCCGTTGCAATTGTGGCTCTCCTTCTTTCCAACTCATTCTGCTCACTCTCTCTCCTAACAATTTTTCCCCATGCATTCGGAAGCAACGGGAAAAACTCAACTCGCAGCTTTTCGAAATTTCCATAAGCTGGCAGAAAAGGGATATGTTGACGCCAGCAGCGACAGCGGCAGAGAAGCGACGCAACCCAACGACGGCAACGTCGACAGCGTTGTTGGGGTCCGGGGTCCCGTTAAAAAATGTTACACTCACGCGCAGTTGGCGGCCAACGTGTGACAACTGCGAGTGAGTAAACTCCATGTGGGCCAACAACAGGCAACAACAACCATGCCGGCGGGGGTGGGTGGGTGTCATTCCAGTTATTGTTGTTGCTGTCTGGTGGTGGCTATTACTCTTTACGACCGTTCAAAGCCTCCCCATGTGTGTGTGTGTGTGTGTGCGTTTTTGGGTGAAAGTGTGTGTGTGTGTGTGTGTGTATGGGATTCGCTCTTTTTCATGCTCTTTTTGTGGACTTCGTGCCGCAGCCGTTCGTTTCAGTATCGTTCGGCTTTCGTCCTTTCGCCTTCGGGTTCGGGTACGCATGTGTATGCAAATGTATTTCGTATACACATATATATAGATAATAAATTTTTTTCGGTGTACGTGACGTGCGAGGACATCCTTGCTGGCTCTCCCCTTATTTTCCTTACTGCTCCTCGTGCTGCTGTAGCTGATTCTACTGCTGCTGTTGTTGTTGTGATAAGGGAAAAATATACATCTATTTTATATGACGAAGGAGTAAAGACGTCGACGTCGCTGCTGCAGTTGCTGCCGCCTGCCCGCTTCGTCGTTGCCGATCCGACCGACCGACCGGGCTGGCTTCGTCCGCCTGCCGAACGTAGCATCCTCATGTGTTTCGCAAGCTTTTACTGTTTGTTGCCCGCTGCTCATACGTGTGCGCGTACGTGGGCGACTGCAGCATACGCGGACTGGGGGCGTGGCAATTGGGGGTGGCAGTGGGGAGTGGCGCGTGTGTCCTGGCGCTGTCGCCACCGCCGCCACTGCTGCTGCTGCTTCTGTTTGCTGCGACGTTACAGTGTTTTTTCGGGCCGGGCCGACATCATTTGAATTAGTCGCTTCGTGACGTTTGAACGGTTCGAATCTACACGCGACGACCCACACGGTGGCAGCACATACTCGTACGTTAGCCGTTTCGACTACCCGTTAACCGCTGTCAGCTAACCGGTAGCCGTTACGATGGTTAAAAGCCGTTTATAACGCCGACGCCAATACAATCCAAAAATCGAGTTGATTCAAAAAGTACGTTTACAATTTAAAGGATTCCATGTGAATGAATTTGTATATAGACACGCTAAAGGACGCTAATTATATTCTCAGAATGTGGAATGTGGAACACAAATCTATAATGCGCGATCGTTAAAAAGTGTCTTGACAAACTGTAATGGAAGGACTAGGACTAAGTTTTTACTAAAAACTATTGCAAGGACTTAACCTGCAGTAAGCAAGTCTATTTACACTTATAGTATCAATGATCCGAACAATTGAAGCTGCATTAAATCTGGACATTTGTTTATCAAGTTTTAAAAGCTTTACAATTGATCATCTCATCTGAGACTTTGTTTGATAATTCAGAATCGACCGTGTAAGGAATAGTGGTCCGTCAACGAACTTTCTACTTCTTAGCCAAAAGTGTGTCCGTTGATTGTTACAAGTGTCGCGCCTGTCATAAAGAAACATGTGCGAAACATTTCAAACGAAACCCAAACACATTTCCGCGAAAATGGATGGCCAAAGTGAAGGATAGACAGAACCACGCACATACAAATATCATAGCCTTGTAAATGGGCTACAAATAGACCTGTCAGCGGCCATTAAAGAACAAATATCCTGCCTAACCTATCATCTACCTATTCCGTGTCTGGTTCGGTCCATCTTTGTTCCGTTTAGATGGTTTTGCTGTTATTGTTTCACTGGGTGCGTGTTTGCCTGTGTGTGTCAATATACATGATCACGCACCTGATTATCACCTGCAAGACCGAGGAAGATGGAAATTTTATGGCAGGTCGAGCGAGGGGCAATTTGAGAGCAAATCTCAACTGATCCTGCTCCTGCCCACATACACACGATAAATATATACAGACAGAGAGACAGACATGCATATGAATGTGTTTTTGTGTGGTGGTGGTGGTGGTGTTGCTGGTGGTTGGTGGTGTTTCGTGGTTGCATGTGTGTGAGGGGTGTGTATGGTGTGTGGTGTGTGGTGAGGGAAGGCCCTGTATGTCATAGGTGAAAAGAAGACCGTTCCAACTTGCTGCACATTTACATATTTGCATAGACCTCATATTCAGTTTGTTGCAAACCCTCGACGGGAACACGCGTCACAAGATCGCAGTCGGCCGCTTGTTAACCAGAAATTCCGCACACGCCTGAAGCGTTTCCTCCCATGTGTTCTGTGTTTGTTTTTGTAAAGGATTTCATTTGAGTTAAGGATTCTGTTTCTGTTTGCACTCCCAGATCAACGATTGTGAGACATGCCCAATAATCGAAAGAATTGAAGTGCAATTTTTAAATTTTATAAACTTTTAAGTGAATGTGAACGAAAAAATTGTGTTTGAAAAAGAATCCTACGGATATCTACTTGAAAAACTGGAACCTTTCTTAAATGGTATGTAAACTGCAAGGATATTAGAGAAAGTAGAACACGAATATGGTAATTCATGAGATTATTCATGTTGTCTGTTAAATTTCGACGTTCAAATTGACGAAGAACTAGCCAAACCTTTCGTCAGGCAGCTTCAAGCGACTTACTTTACAATTAATTTAAAAAAAAACTCGAATGCTTCTCTTCCTGGCGTTCCACTAACTTGCTTTTACCTGTCGCACCACTCGACAGAAAAGTAAAATAAATAAATAAAAATGTTGTCTCAGCTGCAGAGAACCGCAAATGAGATACGGGCCAAAAAAAGTGAAAGAACCGAAACCCAAGAAGACGGCGGCGATAGCCGAGCAGTTCTCTGCTAATTGCACATTGTTGCACTCGAGCGTGGTTATCCTTTCGCTCCGGCTCTGGTTCTGACTGTGGCTTTACTCCTGCTTCTGTTCGAGCTCTAGATGTAGCTATAGCTTCTGGCCCCCAGAAGCATGTGTTAATATGCGGCTTCCAGCACCCACCTCCAACCGCTTAACCGCTTCCCAAATGGGGGAAGACGGAGGGGCGACAAAGATGCAACAGCAGCTACGGCAAATAAAAATGTTTATTTTGCTTACGCTTCTAGTAAAGTTTTTTAATTTTGCATCAAGAAGTCGCTAAGAGGGGGATGGATTCGGAAGTTTCCTACGCGGACGGACCCGTGTCTGTCGGCGGAGTCAGTCAGGCAGCTGGTGACTCTTTTAAAAATTTCACACACGCAGGAGCACCCCGGGAACGAGGGCACACAGTTGCTGAATTAATTAGATGCCAAGCACCGAGATGTGGGAAAAGCTCATCCAAATGCACTGTGGAATCAACTAGAGAGACAATGAATGGATGAATGAAGGATATATGCTGCATTAACACTTTTGACAGATAGCTATGATATTCCGCAGTTGAATTGACCACCTACAACACGCATAGCATATACATATGTATGCAAAATATCCTGTATTTTTCCGTGTGTGTTGATATTTGCAGGGAATAAGTCCGATGCACGCCACTGTAGAGTTAAACAGAAACAAAATCAGGACAGAGTCTATGAAAAGAGAACAGATGAGAGGAGGAGAGGAGAGCCATTATCACACATCACACATCTGCATGTGATATCCTCAAGGATATGCGACACGACACGTAGCAACTGTGATTGTCTGGTCCTTAGCTTTTGTTTTGCTTCGCCCCCTGCCAGTTGCGTACTGCGTGCTGCCTTTTTGTTGCCTCATGGTTCCAGCCGAAAAAAATGATATATGCCGCGACTCATTAACATATTATCACACATATTGCCCACAGTTGCGAGTCTGCTGTGCCCCACAGCATATGTCATGAATACGAATAACACATTACGGGAATACGAGTACGCCTTATCCTGGCATTATCCTTAAGCCCTGCTTATTCGTCTCTCGTCTAATATCCCCCACTCTAAATCCCCCTATCTCCTTCCATTTACAGAGAAGCGGAGCGCAGCTTTGCACGTGACTGGAGCGGGGAATGTTAAAAGACGCCGAGGAGCTGATTAAACGCCGTAAACTGACGTCGCGCCACATGAACGACTTTGGACGCCAGGTGGCGACTTTACCGCTGCCCCTTCCACTGCTGGCCAAGACCCCAACTAGCGATCACGGCCCCATGCATTCTACACCCCCCACAACGCCGCCAACACCGCCCCCCCTGCCCATAAACATGAGTCAAACGGCCACTGGAACAGCCGTGGGGGCAGACGCATCTCCTGCAGGCCATAGTCCACCGGCCACCCCCACGTTAGGTGGTGGCCCACCCGGTGGTACCATCGCAGCACCGGCGCCACAGGATCACTACAGTCTGCGCTGGAACAATCATCAGAATCACATCCTGAGGGCCTTCGACGCCCTGTTGCAGACTAAAACGCTGGTCGACGTGACATTGGTCTGCGCAGAGACCTCGATCCGGGCCCACAAAATGGTGCTATCCGCATGCTCCCCCTTCTTCCAGCGCGTGTTTGCCGAGACGCCGTGCAAGCACCCAGTGATTGTGCTTAAAGACTTCCGCGGCTGGGTGGTCCAGGCCATTGTGGATTTTATGTACCGCGGCGAGATCAGCGTCCCCCAGCAGCGGCTGCAGACGCTGATTCAGGCGGGAGAGTCGCTCCAAGTACGAGGGCTCGTCGAGAGCTCCGTTCCGGAGCACACACCCACGCCAGCCGCCTCGCCCGATGAATTCGGGCTGCTGGATGCATCGATGGTCTCTTCCAGTTTCGAGGACGAGTCGCCATCGATGGTGCGACCATCCCAGTCAGCGACAGCTGGGAAACTGCTATTGCCTTGCAGGCAACACATCTTTGGCAACCCAGCGAACGCGATGGCGGCGATAAGTCTGCGACGGAAGAGGGAGCAGGAATGCGATCGCGATCGCGAGCTGGAGAGCGACCAGGAGCTGGGTGGAAGTTCACCGATGCCAAGACGCAAGCAAGCGCGACCCCGCCGCCGGTCAGGCGATGTGCCGCACGACTTTGCCCTAAACAAGCCAGAGGCGGAAACACTGCAAACTGTGATCAAGCACGAGATGCTCGAGAGAGTGGACCGCGGAGAGGAGGACGACGGACCAGAATCGGTTCAGGCCCAGCGGGACGCCACACAGGCCTTAGAGGCGTCCGCGGAGCAGCCGAACGAGAAGCATCCGAAGCCCGAAGACAGTGAGCAGCCCCTGAATCTCAACGAGAGCCACCAGCATGAGCAGGAGTTTGCAGAAGAGGCGGAAGAGGATCAGGATCTGGATCAGGACGAAGACGACGAAGAACAGGACATAGAAGAGCTTATACACACGACAAACGAGCTTAGGCGCCAGGCGGCTGTGGCTGCCGCCAATGCGGCCGCTATGTCGCCAATTCCCTCTCCCTGCCCCAGCGATGGGCCCGAGGACCTCTGCACCACTAAGAAGGACAAAGACATCAGTCACACCAGTGTCCACCACACCACCCACTCATCCGACTGTGAATCGAATAACAACAATAACAACAACAATAGCAGCAAACTCCAGGATAACAACCAACGGATCATGCTGTCCCTGAAGGACATCAGGCAACTAAATGCCAATCCAAACGCATCGTCTACGCCCATCCACACGCCCACCAACTGCTCGGCGGGGGGCAACGGACTGTTGAGCTTCCCTCCGCCTGGCATGCGGCCACCAGGTCTACCGGACAGCCCGCCATGCCACATGGAGGCTCTGGAGGCCCAGATGCATGCCGCAGCCGCAGCTGCTGTGGCTGCTGCCGGAGCCGGGGACCATCCGTTCCACCACATGGAACACCAGATGGAGATGTCCCTGGCGGCGGCAGCTGCGGCAGCAGCCATGCACCAACGAGACCCGCGAGATCCACGGGATCACAGTGCTTTTGCCAACAGCATGTTGGGGCCCATGGGCATGTCCCCTTTTGGGGGACCCAACGGAGGGCCACCAGGGAGCAGTGGCGGCCCGGGAAGCGGATGTCCTGGACAGGCGCCCCATGAACGACTGGAGGAGAGCATGAACCGTCTCAGCAAGGAACTTGGCAAGGAGTTTGGCAAAGACTTTGCCAAGGAGTTTGGCCCGTCCTCGCCGATGAGTCTGCCCGGACATTTCAATCAGCAGGATGGACATCCGCACACGCATCCGCCATCGCCGCTGCCATTTCCCGGTATGTCCTCCGCTATGACGCTGACGCCGCCGCACAGTGAGTACAAGATTTGATTACGTTTGCCTTTATCCGTTTCGAGTCCAACGAGGTCACTGGGTTATCGGTCAGGCCGTACATACTGCACTTCTTGGGTAGCAAGTGGGACTCAGCGGAAGTCCTCAATAACGATTGGCCCCTTACTCTTCGGCAGGGCCTTCCCCCACAGCCCGTATACGTACAAAGGAAATGTGCTTTATAGGCATCCCATGAAAGTGCCCAGGAGTCTGCTTCCGATATGCTTACACGTTCCTTTCCTTTTTCACTGCCACCGGGCGTTGGGTGGAATGCAACATGTGGCCCCTGTGCAACATCAAAGTGTCGTCAAGTGACGAGAAGTCCCTTGGAGAAGTCCTCTTTTCGCAAAGCTCCTCTAAGCACATTAAGGTTTCCCTTGCGCCTTTGAGTTCCCCTCTTTTGAGGCTTATTTCACCTGTTCAGAGGTTCCAAATGGTACTAAAAAATTTTGACAGCATTTCAAGGACTTTAAGATGTTTAAGCCACCTGCAACCTACGACTGAATTTTTTTCAAGGAAAAAGGGAACTTTCGCGACTAATTAAGTCATAAAATGTTTTGCAGTAGACAGCTCGTAAGAAATATTGAAATGCAATGACATGGCAATGGGCTCCCAATAATTTGACAGTTTACTCCCATACCACTCTCCCACCCTCCCACGCTCTCCCATGCGCCATCCCTTACCATATCCATACACATGCAGTGTCTGTCAGAGGGTAGACTTCGCAATAAAAAAGTGGAAAAGTATTTGCGGTTGGATGTTCCCATGTTGGATGTTGGGAGTGCAGTCGAAATAAATTCAATTGCGTTTTATATGATTTTTTTTATATTTATGTCACGGGGCGAGTCAGGCGACGCGCTCACAGCCACAAATTGAGGTGCAAAGGTGAGCCCCCGCCGACAGGAGGGTGTGCGGTTTCCAATGGGTAGGGTTCTGACATTGCGTGCAGAAAGCGCAAGAAATTTATGTTGTGTCTCTTGCAACATGTGAGGAGAAGACTAAGACTTCTTCCAGACTAGGTTCAAACTGTCAGCAGACGTTTAGCGAAATGACTTTTAAGTTGCCAACCTGGCACGCCCCCACCTCACGTCTCCGTGCGGCCTCTGCCTCTGCCCCTCCCCTTCCCATGTGTTGTGTTTAAAGTATGCCGGAGCGCACAAGTTAAACCTTTTGGCAAACAACTTTGGCAGCGTCGGTGGCATAAATACGAATGCGAAGGCCAGAAGGGGACTAGAAGGAGAATAACGTCTCGTGGTTGGGCTTCCCTTATTCTACTTTTGCATATAAGTCGCGCGATATTCATATTAATAATATCCGTTTGGGGAGACCCAGACCTAGCAGAAGCAGCAGAAGCCCAGGACTTTCACCTGGGTAAGGCAGCAGCAGGGCGAATGCAGGCGAGACGCGCGCACACAGGATATAAAATAAATTAAGGCACAAAAATATGAAAAATTGTACGAAAATGCCAAGTGGAAGTCAGGAAGGCAGGAAGCGCAATACCTTTTAATGCGACAAAAATTTCAGCCAACATATCAGGGATTGCTGGAAGGGGGCGGGCCTGGAGATGGAGGTGGAGCGCACTGAAGTCGCGTCGTATGCGAGCAAATCACTAACTACTGCATAAACAGGCTGCAGGCAATGAAGGATACAGGCACAAGGATACGGCCAAGTCAAACGTAAAGGCAAAGGACTGTGGAAACTCCAGTCATAGCCGTGGCATGGAGTTCTTTTTACCCTGTAAATGGTTGGGTGTGGGTTTACCCGAACTGCTGTAGAGCGCAAGTTATGACTCATATCCAAATCTTGAAGATTTCTCTTCATATCTGTGCCCAAGGACTTCGACCTCTTGTTGGCAACTTACTTTCAAAGTCCATACCACCCCATGTAACTTTATTCATACTTTCGCCCTTTCCGCGGTCAGGAACAAAACAGAAGACTTGCAGACAGCCCAGAATGAGACTACCACCGTTTCTCGCCCTCGTATGGGGAATGTGATTTATTTTTTCTGCTGAAATACTTTTGGCGTGAAAATCATTGAACTAATAGCTTCTGACGTGTGGGAGAAGGCAGGCAACGATGCAAGAAGGCAAGAAGACTATCTGTTCTAGACCCCTTCAAACATTTGAAAGGAAATCCACTAATTCTACACGTCGTCAAAAAAAAGGAGGAACAGCGAAGGAATATTACTTATACGCGGAGCGGCGTGTTGTAATGTCTACTTCAGAAAACAGAGCCAAACAATGTGCGCTCGTTATTTGTGTCATTATACTGCAGATACAACACATCCTCTAGACACCGACACATACATACATCCTTCCATCTCCTTATTCACATGCCCCTGTATTGTCTTCGACCCGTTCTTTCTGCTTCTTCTTTGCGGGTTTGTCTGTTTTCGTCCTGAAATCCGCGGCGCGACTTATGAAATCATTCAACACAATGTCAATATTATGCGTTGCCTCTCGTCTGACGCTCCTTTGAGCAGAGCCTTAAGACGTGGCCAACCTGCTTGGTTATCCTTCAGCTACGCTGCCGTTGGCGCCTCATCAGCGCTTCAATTGTTTCACTCATGTGTAGAAGAGTACTTCAAGCGTAAAATATTAATGGGATAACGACGTACTATTGTTTACCATCCATTGGGATCCACTGTGAATCCCCGACTGCGTTGGCGCTCGTATTGTTAGCCCGGCTAATCAGTGAGCCGGAAAATGAGACGCTTACGAGAGATTTTCCGCAGTTGCATTAACTTCTATGAAAGAAACACGATAGGGCCTTGTGCACTCGTTCTTTGGACTCTTTTGAATATGTAATCAATACTGGCTTTTACTAACAATACTTTTTTCTGCAGTGTTTGGCCTGGACTCTCCGCTCGGCCTATTTCCGCCCGGAATCGATCCCGGCAAGCTCTATAATCCGCTCATGGAGATGAGCGATCCACGGGACATGCCCGGCGGACCGCCGCCCTTCCTGAAGAAAAAAAGTAAGTAGCCCTTGCACATAATTGTGCAAGAATGAACTTTTCCCGAACTGAGCAAACAACTAATTAACCCCAGAGAGACAATTGGGAACCCCTGGAAAGTTAGAAACAGCAAACAGCAAACAGTAGACAGCAGACAACACTCTGCAGCGAGAAAGGTTTGAAAAAATTTCAACATGATTGGCGTCGATCACGTTGGGGCATGGCATGCATGGCATTCGCAAAGCGAACAGTTCGCGTTCGCGTTCGGTTTCCGTGCCTTGTTGCAATACTTCACACCTGACTGATTGATCTCGAGCTGCTGCTCTCCAGAGTTCAAGTCAAGTTTTCTTCCTTCTATACGCTGTACTCTGTACCCCTCCCTTAATTTGATTTGCACGTATTCGAGCTGGGGCCAATAAGAAATAAAAAAAACATTTTGGTCCCTGTTTCTCTTCGGTATTCGGCTCCAGATTGACTGTGAGTAATTGAAGAGTAAATAGAAAGGGTCATAACCGGTTTAAAAGTGCCTAAATTGTAGACGATTAGGTTACATAAGGATCTCTGGCGAAAGACAATGTTTGGTCTGATATGTATTCCATTATCCCAAACCCTTTTCCACCAGCACTCAATACGAATGAGAATACGAACACGAGCACCGTCTTATTTCCTCTGGGGGGCACATTCTCTGCTCATGCCTGTCGCTCATGCCCACATCCTTCACCTCGCCCCAGATCGTTCCAGATGCGATCACTCGTGCGATCATGTGAGGCGGCAAATTTGTTTCTGTGGTTTTCCTGTGCGCTCAGCTCACTGCAATTGCTCGATCGTTCAAGAAATTGTGTTTGTTTGTTTCTTTATTGGTTTCTTCAATGGGGCAACATGTGCACCTATGCATATCGTAAACGTAAACTTAAACGTCGCTTTTTCTGATTGACAAATGGGCGAGCGAGTCTGAAATGCAAAGACTGCCTCTAGACTATGTTTCTATAGTTTTTTCAACTTTGTTCACCTGCGGACGATGTGATGCAAGTGAAACCTCAGAAAGCAATGAAGTTTTCCGATACCTGTAATGCTCATAACTCCACAATTCGTAAATGTGGTTCAGAAATCAATTATCTCCTGTGATTGCGATGTGATTGACAAGCGAGAAGTGCAGGAACGGAACGAAGAGGGGACCGAAATTGTGTGGATCGATGTTTTAATCTGCATGTGAGCTATGCTTCCCTGACAGTTTATTTGACAGTTGGATGGCGGTGAGAGGCTAAGTGCTGGCTATTAGCTCGTTTTATACATATATGATCGATTCGAGCGGGCCTGCTCTCGTGTGGGATTAATTTTCGAGCATGTGCGCCTGTTTATGCTCAATCAAGCATATGCTTAGCATGATTGAAAGGGAATATCTACATATACATACTACTACAAAAGATGCGGGACTTGGAATAGGTAAAAGTCTCCCACACGCTATAGAAAATTGCTTCATTTTCTGGTCAATAAAAGCAGCAATAACAAAGACAAATCGTGATCATATATTCCGCATACCAGAGAGTACAGTATATTCATAGAAGATTTTCGCTTTTCAATGGTATCTTATCTTTCATCTTCATACCAACACAATTACAACAATGTAAGACAGTAAACAAAACGCAAATCTGCCGTATAGCACGATATTCTTTATTGCAAATCTGCAAACCCGTTCCACTGTACCACTGATACCAATCTAGAGCTAGAGAGCAGTTGAAGCTGGAGCCCCCCAACGTTCTCTTCATCCTTCTTTCCTTCACCCCTTCGAAGGCCCTTGTGCATCCGTGTGGGTGTGATTAACTGATTTGTTCACATTCATTTGTTTATTTGGCGATTGTTTTTAGGCTCCTCCGTCTGTGAAACGTGATTTTGTACCAAATTCGAAATTCGTTTATGTGAAAGCCAACAGCCAACAGAAGGCTGTTGCCTCTGGCTGAACGTCAATAGAAATACCACATCTTTGAATCCCCAATAGTATCTGCTGCGGCAGTATGATGGTTGTATTGATGCTTGCTCTTAATCCAAACTAAATTTACTGCAATACTGAGTCCATTGCAGCAAGAGAATGATCGCATAAGAGAAAAACTCGAAAAACTGAAATATATCAGACTCAAAATTAAAGGAAAATGAATATGATCATGCGGAATAAACCTGCGAATTACGAGTACTATTGCTAGATGAAGCCACATATTCGGCCCCAGTCGCTTCATCTGCCGCTCATCCATTCCGCTCTTCTTTCGCGTCGATCACTTCGGGCGCCCATTGTCACACAGCCAGCGACAGAGTCATGAAAGGAACCTGTGGCTTTGTTGGCGGTGCTGTTGCTCATGTTGCTGATGTTGCTGTTGCAAGTCGATATCTGGGGGATCTAAATTGAGTTTTAGCGGTGCATGTGACGCCACAGTCGATGCATTTGTAATTTGCATATAGAAGGAAAGCCGGGCAGGAGATGGGGCCGGGGCTGGGGCTGGGGCTGGGTCAGGATGGGAACCACCGCAGCGCTTGCTGTGTTTGCTGCTCTCTACCTTTGTTTTGGTGTTTGGTTTTTGTTTTCAGTTTGCCAGGTGATCGCTCTTTGTGCGAGTAGGTGCCACACGAAGAACGAACCATAGGAGGGTGTGTACGAGTTCGAGTACGAGCTGAAGGCAGGACTGGCACAGGCAGTCCCAGACAATGGGCGACTTTTCAGCGGAGTTGTCTAGGCAGCATATGGGGCCAAAAGATTGAAACATTAGCAGATTTTAGCTACAAGATAAGCTCCGCTTTTTGCGCGTGCCTGTGTGTGTTTGTGGCGTCTTAAGCCCTCCTGTCCTCCTCATCCCTTGGTTAAGCAAGACATTGGCCTAATAGACATTATCGCATTCCTTTTGCAGTGCCACGACCCAAGGGACAGCACTCGGCGCCACGGGGCGGACCACCACGTTCCTGGACCAACACAGAGCTAACGGAGGCCCTTCAGCACGTGTGGAACAAGAAGATGACCACCTCGCAGGCCTCTCGGATCTTTGGCATACCGTACAACTCCCTGCTGATGTATGTGCGGGGCAAGTACGGAAAGAGCTTGAAGCTGGAGCAGCTCCGCAAGGATTGCATCAGCGGGCCACCCATTGAGATGCTTCAGATGGGCATCAGTGGAGGCAACGGAGGTGGCGGCAGCTCCAGCAAGAGTGACAAGAATAAGGACCGCAAGGAAAAGGACAAGGAGAAGGGCTCGGTGACTAACAACACCTCCGGCAGCTCGGGCAATGGAAATGGACCTCACTGCGGCTCGGCCATTGGAAACGGTCCTTCCATGCCGCATCCCAGTGACCTCGGTTCCTTGGGGCCACTCGACTTGGAGCTGGGACTGCCACTGGGTCCTCCGGGCGGTCCCCGAAGCGGCAGTTCGGAGCCCGATCTGTTGGGCGGACCCAATGCTCTGTTCAATCCCTTCAATCCGCAAGGATTTTACCCCGACTTTTCCGGCGGTTTCCCGGGACTTCCCCTGAGCATGCTAAATCTTCTGCCGCCGGCAGAGCGCCACCATGCAGCGGCTGCAATGCACCATCTGGGAGTGACAATGGATGAGGACTGCAAGTCGGTGGGCTCCAAGCAGTCCTCCTCCATGGACGACGACTTTGCTGGGCAAGGCATGCCCCTCTCATTGGAGCAACGCCGGGAGATGGCCGCAACGGGACCCCCCTTGACGCAACTGAATGGCGGGGCAGGGCAGGATTGAAACATGTGGCGGGATTGGGCAACTGGGCCTGCCAATCCAATATACTTCCCGCCCTTCGAGCTCGACCAGGAGCAGAATCCAGCAGGCCCAGGTCCACTAGCGACCCCGCGTCACCCGCGATCCGCCATGCAGCACATGGGCTGTCGTGAGCTCAGCTTTAAGCCCGGCCCCCTCTTTATGGCCAGGCGCAAGCTGAAGCGCTATCGGGCCAAGCGCCAGCTGCAGTTACAGACCCAGATGCAGATGCAGGCCTCCCATCCGTATCCGCCACAGACTGCGACATGTCCTGCCGCCCACGCGCTGCCACCGCTGCGGACTTGAAAACTGTGAACAGTATTGAAATGCAATATGTGTATTCTTAACCCATTATTTAGTTTTTTTTGAAGCCCTGAAGACGGTATATGATTTACGAGGATTATATTTTAATTTTGTTTGAGCAAAGAATACGATTTGCTGGTGCTTTTAGTTCCTATTCCCGACACCCGATGCCCGACTCCCGATTGTATGATAATGTATTTATTGATGATATTATTTCGAGTTTTGCGATTAATTTCAAGTTAAGTAATCGAATACGACAAAGCTTACAAAGCATTTGAGGCAATACAATTACACAATATCTGATGAATATTGTTATTATTATTATGATTATTATTATTGTGTTATTATTTAAGTATTAAACGGAATATAATCAAAAGTGCAAGAGATGTTTAAGAGAATATTGTAAATATGCAGAAGTAACCAAACAAACCAACAGCATTAGATGGACTGCAGGGGGGGGCTGTGGACCATCCGTAGTTGCAATCCACAGATACCATCTGCTGCCACAGCCCTCTCTCAGTTCTCAGACGCAGAATGTAATGCAACGTTTGCAATTAGTAGTATTGATAATATCGATCTATCGATACCCGATGACCGATGACTGTACCAAAATTTTTAATGTTATTTTAAAACAGAAGAAAGCGAACATTAGTTGTAGTCCTAAGTGTTCTAGTAGGCAATTTATATTTGTATAGCGGGCATATGCACCTCTTCCCATATCTCATAGTTGTGCACACCCCAACCCAATCATATTCCAACCATTCGGCGCACCTTTTCCCTGTCCACACATATATACATGCATACATATATATATATATATATATATACATATGTATTTGTAGACGCCGCTTTGTAAATCGAAGGCATCCATCCATTCCCCTGACAGATCTATCCGTTTTGTAATCTAATTTATAAAGAAATCGAACAACAATCAACCCGATCATCTGATCTACTCATTTCCCGCGCATAGTGTTAATAATTTATAAGCTCAAGAACACACACATAAAATATTTTAATATTAAATATAATAACACACAAGAACGTAAATATTTAAGTAAAAAGAAAATTATAGCGTATGCATTACAATAAATAGTAAAAGTTATTAAATAAATTGTTAAATCAGAGTTTTCATTGAATTTGCATACATAGTTTGGCTATCGTATACCACGGACGACTAACGGGCAAGCTAGTACATAGGTAAATAACTTAAACTAGACTTAAAGTGAGGCTGATGAAAAGAACTGCTCTATTCCGCTAAATATTTTCTACATATGATGAAAATAATGGTCTAACTTCTCATTACCTATCTATGATTGACGTGGTTTATTTTAATTTTATACTTAAATTTAACATTTAATTTTAATGCTTTTCCAAATACCAATTGGATTTTTACGTGTTTCTGTGGCGCCACCTAGTGACGGCTTGCCCAAATATAAATTTAAAAATTACGTACATCATATCTACTTATCATGCATTTTACATGGTCTCAAGCAGACCATAAAATACCAAACACAGGTGGCGCTGTTTAGGTAATGGTTCAGTTTCATAGCATTCACCTCTTGTCTGTGGTACATTAAATAGGCGCGCAATGCATATTCAGTTTTAAAAATTTTAAATTCGTCTTATTCGAGCAGAGCAGCGGCAGAGCAGTTCCAGAGTTTGTTTACCGGTGAAGGCGACCCCAACTGTCCAACTACACTAATGATTTTCATTCAAGGGCTTGCAATGCACAAGCGATTTGGTTAGTGAGAAAATTGGATTTTACTGCATCGTACAGCGTTTGCGTCTCTGCATTTGTGACGTCTCAATTCTCAACGACACAACCTATTTCTGGTGTCACCCTCACCCAAATGGCGGCCAACACAAGACAAGAAACATGTGCATCAGCGCTAAGGTTCGATCTAAAAATACTAAGCTAAGCCTTCGGTTAAAATGTTCCCAAGAGCAGAGACATCTTGCCACACAGCTGGAGGTAGTTCAAGAGTCCGCGTTCCGTCCCGCTCTCTCTCTCATTCATCTCTCTCATTCGCTGTTTCTCTCAGTCTCTGTGTGTTGGCGCGTGCGTTATTTCAAATTCAAGTTTAACGACTCGGCGCGGCTGCTCTCACTTCGCGTTCTGTTGCCGTTCGAGTCAGTTGGGGGTTTTTCGTATCTGCTGGATACCATTTCATTGTTGGCTGGCGACCGTGCCAGCTCGCTCCGCCCTGCGCGTATCTGTGAATCTGTATCTGAGTGTCTCGGCTAGTTAGATAGTTTGTTTAGTGAATGAAAAATAGTAGTTGGGCCGACTAGGTTGCACATTGGCTGAGTGAAATATCTAAAGTCAACTGCAGAGCACGCCAAAGTATCTCGCAGATACGCGGCGCACTCTGAGAACACCAACGCAATACAAAATACAACAATAAAATATTATATTCCAAGCGCGTACGCTCCTCAACCAGAAAAAATAATATATAGGAAAACAAAAACAACAAAAACAAAAACAATCTTACGAAAATGCGCCAAGAAAATTAAAAAAACAAAACGAGAGAACAAGAAGAAAGTATCTGTTGTTTATTTATCTTGTATGTGTAAGTGTGGGGTAAACAGCTGTTGGTGCAACAAAAGCCAAAGCGGCGACGATTATCTTGAGTGTTGAATAAATTTCGCCAGCGACGCCAGCGACAACAACAACAACAACGACAACAGCAATTCAATTCTCTACAAGAAGCGACAATTTTTTGTTTTTCGACCCCCTCCGCCCTGACGAACCCACGACTCTCGCAGGTGAGTTCATTTAATTCTCATTGGCATCGCTATTTCGGTGGGGATTTTGTTTGTTTGTTTGTAAAGAATGTTGAAATTGTATTCTGCCTTTGCTTTTGCTCTTGCCTTTGACAAGAGTTTGGTCTTGCTTATAGACCTTGGGATGGCGACGTAGCCTGATAAGTGATAAGAGCAACGAATGACATCCACGGTCCGAATTTGAGTTCAACGGTAGCCCTCGCTAGAGGTTGGGGAACGTCATCTCTGAAGGTCTGAGTGCACAGTCCCGGGGAGAAATGATTTGATGGCTTTTAATTTATGCAACAGGTAACTGCGAAATAAACTTTGAAGCACTACCTCATCCGATACGAAGACTCCCCCCCCCCCTCGGGAGGCTTCCGTGGACAAATTATATAAAGTGCAGTGGGGAAATCTCTTAACGGCCAGCTTTTGCTATCACAGCCATAAACTAGTGGACTCAAACTCTTTCCTTGGTTAGGTGTTGCTAAGGCACTCATCCTCGTGACTCCCCCTGGCCACCACCAGCCAGAATGGGTTAGGAATGGAGTGGATTGGAATGTAATCTCAACAAGCATGTCTGATATATGCACCAACAAAAATCAGAGTAGCAGCACCAACAAGAATTCGCTTGTGGGAAAAATCAATAATAACGCACGCGACCAGCGGCCCCTGAGCTTTCCCCCCACCCACTCCGCTGGACAAAGGCGTCCTACAGTGAAACGGTAAACTCCTTGGGCGCTTCGAACTTGGTTTTAATTAAAGGACGGGCTGGAGGGGGAGTAGAAAAAGAGAGGCTCCATCACTAACGGCCGAGTGCTGATCGAGTACTTTTGGAGTCCCTACCCATCGCTGCTGCCCTTCGAAGAGTGTTCCCGTTCCGTTCGCCGAGAATCATTGCGAATCAAGCGAAAAAGGGAAATCAGTAACAAATTGTTTGCTATATTTTCGCATGGGACTTCAACCTCTGGCTGTCAACAAAAACAATGCGTGAGTGGGACAGAGGCAGCGCTAGAGATGGGACGAAGGACCCGCGCAGCCGCAAACGCAGTTATCCCTCTCACTCGACTATCTCTCTGCTCTCTCGTTTGTTTCGGCCAAATTCAGATACGAAGTTTCCATCTTCTGCTGCTGCTTTTCCATTGTTAATCTTGCATTTTTGGCAACCCAACGAACTGTGTCGCTTGTATGTACATATACCTGCGTATTGCCCTGTACAACTGTACAAGCCAATGCCAATGCAACTCAATGCGCCCCCTTTCCAGGGCAAATACATCAAGCAAATAAATAAATGCGTTTTTCGGTCTCTCAGCAGAAGTAAAGAGTCAAATGAAAACTGACATGGAAAACGAGTTTTTCAATGCAGAGAAGAGCACACTGCACTCACAATTTGTGGTTTCTGTAGCCGGCAGTAGTGGAAATGTGGCATGCGGCATGTGGCAGGGGCGTGACATAAGTGTATGTTTGTTCACTTTAATTGCAATTGTCAGCTCGAACTTTGCATTGATCCATTTTTCCATTTCCAGTGAAAGTTTGTCCCACTTGACTTTGGAAGGGGACCGCTTCGCATCTCTAGCTCTGCGCCTGTTGCTATCATGAAGCGTTTCACCATATTCCATCTCCAATCGCCTACTGAAAGTGGGTCACGGAGAGAATAATATTTTAGGCCAGCATCTACAGCGGAAGCGTTTATCATATCGAATGAGAGAGAGAGAGAGAGAGAGAGCAATAGGGGCTTGGGGAAACCAGGAAAAGTGAAATGAAAAAGCATTTCCGTATTCCATTCTGGAGCTCCATTGTTCTCTTGTCCTCACCTGCACCTGCAGATTGTGAAACGTTTGTCTTTTATCACCCTCGCATGTCCCATCGACAGACCGACCACAAGCAATTGCAATTAATCTGTAATTTTCCACGTCATTGTCTATATCAGTCAATGCCAAATATTTCGCCGTTCCCTTCCCTGCCATTGTAAATATCTCAGTGTGTACACGAAGTTTTGAACTGTTTATCGCCTTGTGTTCCTCCCATCCCCATTACCACCAGCTATCTCACCTAGCCCGCACCGTCCCTGGCTATTTTGATCTGAAGTGCATCGAACCCCAATAGCAGTCATCCGGGGAATTAAGTGAAAAGCATTTAATCGTTCTCGTATTTCGATGAAAACTGCCGTCGGACTACAAATAGATAGGAAAGGAGGGGGAGGGAAGTAGAAATGGGAGGCCCCAACCAATTGCCGCAAATTGTTCATGCAAATTGTGCCAATGGGACCAGCTACGTGCAGTGTTTCCCCATTTAAAACATAAAGCACTTTCCCCTATTATTTTCTCTTATTCAAGCCAGCAAACAGGTACCACATCATCTTCAGTGATGCCAGAGCATCCTTCAACAATAATTAGGATGGACAGAATAATCAATATTGCCTTATCGACCCATTGCACATCCCACACGGTCCCCAGTTGAATTTTCCTTCTTCTCACTCTCACTTACTGGCGAAGCGCCCCGCCCCGTCCCCTGTTTAGAAAAACCTTCCATACATTTTTTATCGCCAGGGCTGTGTTTGTTATTGCAAGCCTTCTGTGTGGCAGAAGAGGAATTGCTAGCCTTGTGCCTCCATCGAGTTCACATTACATAACACAGGAGATATGTAGACTCGTATTAATTTATGTATACGTAATTACGTTAATAGCGATGTCGGTGCTACGAGCTTGCATGTGCGATTAAGTGATTCCATTCCATGCGTCCCTCTGCCCTAACCTGTTTCTGGTGTTAACTGCATTTCTCATCCTACAAAGCATCTGACTTGTGACATCAATCTGCACATGCCTGACCGAAATGATTATGGATGGTCTGTTCTTAATTTGGCATTCATTCATTAACTTCCGACTGTACAGTACTTTCACATGGATCTATATAGCCTCGAATAGCCATTCAATTGATTCAGGAACATTTTGCTTCGATCGGGTTTGAAATGACGTCAATCCCCCCAATGCCGGTGAAAGGCATGTATAAAATGCAAATACAATACGTAGCGCAAATCACGGGTAATGCGATCGGCTACCGACCAAAAACCAGATGTACGAAGGAAGGCACCAGCTTCCTCATGAGAACCTGTACTTTAATGGCCAGCAGGGTTCTAATCCGCTGCCTGGGGACACCCGACAGCAACGCCACCAGCGACGTAACCGTCACGTTCTGGCATATTAATGATTGAGTAATACTGCCGTTGTTGTCATCCGATTCGCAGAGCGTGAAATGTTCCAAAGGCATAGCGAAAAATCAAGCTGCGACCGGTTCATTCCAATAAAACGTTAACGAACATAAATTGCTTATTGCATTAGTTCATTAACTGTAGGAAATCGACTACAGAATAGGCCTGGGAGTGTTGGCTAATTGTTTTGCCGTCCTATCCGATAACTATTGAATCTGGTATCTTGGAAAACTCACGAATACATTTCAATCTTTAATCTGTTTATAATTGATGCCCCAAACTAGTTTGCTCTAAACTTCTGCCTGAACAGCGGGCCCTTGCCTGCGATTGTGATGCCCTTGAAAGCGTCTTAGCTACGCCTAAAACTGGCTCCAAAGCTCTGTTCTAATTATTGCTGTAAATTGACTTGCAGCTCTTTGTTTTCCACCAAGAGAATGGCAGAAGCTTTTCTCGGGGTCATGCTACATATTCATTGGGTCAGATTCAGCCGAAATGCAGTGCATAACCGGTTCGATAAAGGTTACAGCAGAGCAGTGGGGATTAGTTTTCGGAATAACCTGCACCCAGCATCCAAATAGTCTTCTGTCCGATTGTTTTGGGACTTGGGTTAACGAAAACTTCAATGCCAAATGCCTCTGAGAAGATCGAAATCATCAAAGAATGTAGTTACCCCAAACTTCCCCTACGACGTGAATACAAATTAACGTGATTTTTGGCAAACGGCTCTATGAGCCCCTGTGATGCCCATCCGAGTACTTTCGGCAGCTTTCGGGAGTAAAAAATTGCAGTGATCGTCGGCTTTTTTAGGTGACCGAACTCTTACGCACTACATATGTAGCAAAAGGAAAAAAGAAACAGAAAACAGCAGGCACTTACTGGCCGCAACAACGATTATTGTTGATGGCCCATTACAGTGTAGGGTTGGGAGGGTGCACCGTGTACGTGTAGTCAGAAATTTGTGCCAAGTAAATAACAGTAAAATGTAAACGCTGTAATAACAAATATAGTGACGGATAAGGCGGAGAAACATTCATCGTTGGATTTCAGGGGTACTCCCAATCGAACATCGGTCGTCGCGCAGAGGCACCTTTGGAAGCACCCACATGCTGTGGAAGTGCAAATCATGCTAATTGAAGAGCGTTTATGGCATAATTACGGAGCAGACATTACGGCGGCTGCTGTCACTCATTAAATAACCGTTTAGTCAACACGAGCCTCCAATGAAACGAAAGTAAAAAACGTTTAAGGCAGGGAAAACATTCATAAAGAACAACCAACCAACATCCAACGCTCTACTCCCGATATGGGGAGAAAGTGACGTATTGGTAAATCGATCCATGGGGGGCCATTCGGCTGGAATTGCGGTCAACTCAATCTACTTTAACGAACGGAACCAAATTATTGTGACCCACAGATCAGTGGGATCAAATCACTGAGACAAATTTTGTGGCAGCCCAAGCCACGGGTCTAGTTTAGCTCTTTTGTTGTTTTTGTTTTGCTCTGTGTACGAGTATATTCCCATTTGAGTCAATGAGCCAACGACGGTGATTAAGACGGTCGTGGCTTGCACTCGGACTCGTATGATTCATTTCATTCCACTTCTTTTAATGTTTGCCAAAGATATTAATTCGCGCAATCAGAAGCAACATTTTACAACGTTAAAAGCTGTGGGTTATGGTTTTCTCCCAAGGGGCATTGAAAAATCAATTTGGATGTTTGCTTTGTTTGCAAACTACTCGTCATGTCCTCCCTCCCCTCTTAGACTTTTCTGACACTTTCGGCATCCTAAGATAGAGAGTAGAATCTCTCACGCACGCACACACACACACACACACACACAGCCGCCAAAACTAAGAGAACAACACAATGTTTTGGGAAGGGCGTTTTAACAATAAACCTTTGAGAGAGGAAAACCAAATGAAAATGGGAACGCGAGTGCGAATGCGAATGCGAATCCGAAAAGCGTTAAAAGTTCAAGCGCCCCGATGCGACGACTTGCCAAACCCCAGCAGCCATAAAACAATGATTTCTATGGCCTTACGGCACACACCATGTCGTTGGACTTTGTCTTTGATGCAACAAAAGTGCAGTACACTCTAGAATGCTGCCAAGTTTCGCACCGGAGAAAGGATGTACATATATCCCAAATATAAATTGACAGGCTATCGTACGGAATATGACGGATTTGGAAGGAAAATTATTGACACGTGGCAAGACGTGGCTCGTCAGCGTTCAAATGAAATGAGTAGCAAGAAATTTACCAACAAGTGCAAAGACCCTTGACAACGTGCAGACTCCGACCTTTGTCTAACGAAGCTTGCCACATGCGGGGGGCCACTGACTCTCGTTTTAGCTGGAATTTTAGCTCCAAATTTGCACAGCTGCTTAGCAATTTCGTTTTCATTCCGCTTTAATCGCCTGATATCATGGTATCGGATGGAATCGCTGACAAAATGGGCTGAAATTAAAGAAGAGAAGCCGCCAACAGATAGGAATGTGTATGCGTGTGTGCACAAGTGATGTCTTCTGACTGTTTAATTGCCGTGGAATAAATGGGAGAATAGAACCCAAAGCCCAAACCCAAATCAATATAAGCCTTGCAAATGCAAAGCCTCACACTAAAAATGCCAAATAAATGTATGCTGCCGCCACAGAACGATTAAAAGTCATTAATTAAATGTAAACAATACCCAAACAGAGCCCCTACGGAATCAACAATAAATGCCAAATGCATGTATGCGTATTCGTAACCATATTTGATTAATATTTGACTTTGTTGCGCTCCATGCCGTTTAACAGAGGCGAGTGATAAGAGCTCCTCTGATAAGATTCTATAATGCCCATCAGAATGGAGCAATTTACTGCTCGGCTGTGCAGAGTCATAAATCGAACTTCATAAAATATTTATAGACGGAATATTGTGTAGAAAAAGTATTCCCCGCGGCAGTCGTATATCAAATAAATTTCGGGTAAGTAAAATGGTTGTGCTTAGTGGCTAATCGTACGCCTTGAAGCTCGACCCTGCCGACGCCTTGAACCATGACTCAAATTTCTACTGAGACCTCACCAGAGACACAGACGTAGATTAAGCAACCAACCACCAAGAGTGCGTCTTTCTCATTTCCATTTTAGGGTGAAGTCTCTGCAGGAGACGCATTTGCATGCAAAACTAAACTGTAAAATGTTTTCGTGAGTCATAGTCGTGTTGGTCTTCGGGATCCCAATTCCCCCCTTCCCGGGCAGAGTGACGGAGTCAGTGTTAATTAAGGCGACGAACGCATTGAAGGAGACTGGAAAATGGGGGACCTCCGCCTCACCATTGGCTCCCTGGCTTTCCTGGGAATTGTTTGTGTTGGGTACTTCAATTTTTCTCATTGTTTGTCCAAGGCAGCTGCGTGTTAAAGTGGAAAGCGATCGACGGGCCCCTCCAACCATATCGCCGTCTGGTTCTGGCTAAAGATAATATTTATTTTATTTGCTCTCCTCCATTCTTTCTCCCATTGAAACGCCATTTAATTAAGAGTGCGCGCCAAGAAGGCTAATTAGTATTGATTGTGTGAGTGTCGTTGGCAGACAACGAATCAAATGTCCCATGGTCATTCCTTGGATCAGTTTTTCCCAAATTGTGTGTCTAGTCTTAAAGTATCTACTCCTATCCCACCCCACACATAAGAGCATGGTCCCACGAGCATTAAGGAACGGCCTCTCAAACGAGTAGTGCAAAATATTCTCTTTACCGGATGGAAAGCAAACCTGATGCGATCATTGCCAAATAGAGACGACAGACAGACTTCAGAAACACTGAGGGAGAACAAGGAAGCGGGGTATCCAATCCAACTGAGCGAACCAGTCTCCCCACTAGCATAAGATAATGCAAGTGACTAGAGTCGCAGGTAAACTTACTCACCTTGCTTCTTAAATGTGAAGGGCGGGGGGCATGATAAGAGCACAGCTAACGAAATAGAGAATCGCCGATTCGAGAATATGAGAACCAAAACAGAGTCAGATATATTTTCCGCATTAGGAACGCTACGGCTGAACAAAAAATTGTGAATTAATTATAACGTTCAGTGCAAAATCACGAAGCAGACACAATGTGGCATAAACGGAGGCGAGACGGACAGGCGAGAGCTAACAAGCAGAGAGACCGACGCAGTTTTAGACAGAGAGAGAGAGAGAGATATGTGCGTGGAATTTAATATCGATAAAAATGTCACTCCATAAAAAATAAATCTCCTATACTAATTGGATACGAAATGCGAATTGTGTTATGTCGCTGGGTCTTGGGAGGCGTGGATTGAAAAGAGGGGAGGGGTCAAATGAGGCTTCGTTCTGACGATGATTAAATACCTCGACGTACTATAAAAATCAATATTGCTTAGCAATCTCAGCATGCAAATCGCCAGCACGTTGCCATGGCAGCACCAGTTTTTATACAAAGGAGAGGGATAACGTGCTGAGAGAGGTACGGAGGTATGTGGTAAGGGGTGGTCTATAAGGCGACTGCTCACTAATTACCAAGTGCTAAACATTCTGACGTACGTCCCCCCCCGCTTCTAATGCCGGCGATAGTGTATCTATATGCCTAGTGGCTTGTATCTGTAGTTATTGGTCTGCTGGAAGCGAGCAGGTATCACGTTTTTGCGGCAAGTGCAAACGCAGAATTAAACGGGAAACAAAGCTTAGGTCGGCACGAATGAAGATATTGCTATAGTAAATAGTGATACGCAGGATGGGTCAAATTTTGTAAGCTGTTTGCATGCTCATTTTCTCTATTCTGTTTAGTTCTGTAAAATTATATTTATAGTAGTGGTAATCTCTGCCTGTAGATCCCTCCGCCCACTATAAGTTCAAGAGTAGTTGCAACAGACGTCAGGAACGCAAATAAATGATTTATTTTCCAATTAAATATTCAATTTCTTTCCAAAAATAGTCCTTTCCCAAAGTGACACACATCTTATAAACTTTTCACATCGATATAGAATTTGGTGTTGGGTTGTGTATCTGCCTGGGAACCGCGCGTAACAGGCCTTTGCTTGGTGTCGCATGGGCCACTTGATGGTGCGGTCATTTCATATCCACGTTCTAAAGAATAAATTGAAATTATATATCCAATTTGGCTGAAATTATCTTCTATTGACAGCGTTTCCGCTTCTTCCGTTTACAGCTTGGGAAACCAAAAAAAAGAATTGGCACGGTCGAAGGAATGTGTCACATGTCCGGCTTTCGGCAGATATTTTGGTTACATATCCTTCAGATAACACCGTTCCACTCGAGTGACATTCTACGTTTGGCAGAATCTGGCCATTCGTCTCATCCAATCAATCATTCCCATTTGTAATGAATATTCATAGCTCCTGCATTGAATCCCAGATAAGGCTACATAATTACTTAACATTTGTTTTTCTCCCCCTGCCTATCAGACTGGGCTTTCGTTCTGTGGGGATTAGGTGGGCGGGAGTCAAACAAGCGCGTGGCAGGCCACGTGTGTTGTCACTGCCGCCTGTGTCACTGGGGAGGTTGACGTAGACCTGGCGTTGTTCTCGAGGTGGGGAATGGGCAAATGGGGCAACAATAGAATAAGAACGACAAATACCTTATAAATAGACAATGGAAAATAGACAAAAAGTGCACGAAAATAGACAAAAAGTGCACGACCACTCGTAATTGTTGACGTTTTCCCTCTTTCTTCTTATCCGAAAATTCTCTACTATTGAATCGATATTTAAGGCATTTTGAAGAGCTCTCGTAACTTTCTTTTAATTAAACCAAACTGTATCTGGATGGAAAAAATTGGCACACGATACAGATTCAACCGAAAGATACTCGTACACCATGCCTCTATCTGGACAGAAACCTTAACCCGAAGCGCAGCATCAGCTTCGTTCGGTTCATAGACAGATTCAGGTCACTTGCTTACTATCCACAGAATAAAAACTACTCTGGGAACGAAGGCGATACCATTAGCAGCAGTTTTCACTCTTGGCACTGAAAACTGCCGAGTGCGCTGATTTCTGCTATCTCGATGACGGTTACCACTCCATGGAGACGCGCAGGATGGGAATAAGACAGTAGCAGAGAAATGCTCTCCGACCTAGGACTGCCTTTGATTGTGATAGAGTACGACTTGGCAACAACTACAATGGCTATATAACTTGGTTATTGTTGTTACTACTGCTGTTGCTGGAGCTATTATTGTTGTCGCTGTCGTTCTTGCTGTCGTCGCTGTTGACAATGCTCGAATCAATACCTGCGCGGCTAAACGCGTTGGGTTGCCGAAGGAGGAAGCAATGGCGGCATGCGCCAAAATTGCCACTGTTCGGGCCGACTCTTCTACCAAGGTTCAGTTTTCACGTCTTTCCTGTCACCGTCCCTCGTTGCTGTGCTTGGTTAGGCACAATGGGCTTGCAACATAATTGACATTATAGTACATAATAATGGAAATACCGCTTGAATAAGCTGTATAGTGTGGAAACCCAAACAATTTATAAGCTTCTCGGCCGCCCTGGGCACACCCTTCCGCATCACCCACTGTTCTCAGCCACATATGCACATACATAATATTGCACCCCTTCCTACAATGAACCAAGATGAGAAGCAGCTGCAATCTCTTGGACGCCTTTCAAAAGTTCTCTCCGTCATTCAGGTGTCAGCAGGAGAATGCGCTGCAAGGCAACTGTCATTGCCACTTACTCTCCATCATCGCGGCACCCGCGGGCATAGAACGGGTCGACATATGTGCAGGATCAGTCACGGAGAAAGCATTTTGGAGTGCTGCTCCCTCCTTTAGTGACATCACATGGCGAATGTTCCCCTGAAAGAAGGCGAAATCGAAATCGAACCCGAAACTAAACAGCCGACAACATGCGGGTTGTACAGTTGCCTAAACAATTATAGTAGCAGTCGAATAGCGGAAATCACGTTTTTACGCTGCTGAATTAATGTAAGGAAAGTAAAGGGAGGAAGAAGAATGATACGACCCTCTCCAAGTCTGCTTCCGACCTGCACCAAAAGAGGGAGGTGCGTGAGGGAGGGTCACCTCTGGGTTGACAGTACACGGAAGGTGTGTTTAGATTTATGACGTTGTTGGCGCTAGCTTACACATGTTGTGCCCCTTGTCCCATCCCAGCCCAGCGCTGCATTCTACCACTGTGCCGTTCCGTGAAAGAAAAATACAATAAGAATAATAACAATCCCCAGTTGTGTGCATGCATTTGTTGTTCCCCCGCCAACCCATCACCCGCTTGAAACGTGACCACAGGGATCCCTGTGGCTTCCCAGTAGCTGGTGTTAATATTTTTGTGTTCGTGTTGTCTCGTGAGGTCTACCTGTACTCTTGGATATATCTGGCCAGATTCATTTAATTGTACGGGCATTCACGTCTCCGCAACTCTTACGTTTTTCAAGCTTCTTTCTGTATAACTTTTATAAGTTCTGTCTTCGAGTATCATAAATATTTATGTTCCATATTACGGCGACAGTTTAAACGAGTTTTATTTCGGCCACAGTTCAAGGCAGTCAAACACAAACTAACAAACTATAAAATGTAACAAAAAGTTCAATTGCAGGGGGTATAATTTCTAAGCCATCACTTTAAGGTTTAGAACTCAAGGCTAGTTCTCTTTCCTGCGTTCTCTGCTTTTAACAGCACAGCGCATCCTTGTTGTCATTAGCATTCGGAAATATTGCAAATTAAATCTTTATCCCAATCGCTTGCTATATAGCAGAATCCGTTTCGGTAATATAAGGCTTCCATTCAACAATTCCCTCAACAATGGGAGAACAAGAATGGAGTTTTAACGGATGGCGGCTGCAATACAATTTGCAGCCAAGTGACATTAAAATGCATTTTTATATCCGTACTCGAAGAGTTAAGGTGTACTTATGTTGTATTTGTGGTAAAAGTGAGTGTGTTTAATGAAGTAGAACTGCGTTTAGTTGTTAGAAATTATGTATGTAGATTTAGATGATAGATAACTGATAAGATATTAAACAATTCCACATAAATCAGAAGCTCACATATGTATAGACTGACAGAGTACGGGTATAAAAGTAGTGTCGCGGCAACTGCGACTCACACCCTTCCATCTCGATCCAAATAAAAACGAGCATTATAACACTGGGCAGTCGGCCAAGAGCCAACATTTCCCCCAATACACAAATGCCCAACCACAAATAGTTGGCAAAACAATTGAAGGCGAGAGTAAAAGATGTCCTGAGTCGGAATGGGGAATACTTCTATGGGTCTCGTTTCTCGCAATTGAATATGAAATCTTTTCGGCGGCAGCTGTTAGGCAACTAGAAACTCACTTATTCTTGGGCGGCTCCTAATGAAGGGCCAGGCCACTTCACTCTAGCGGGGAGAATATGAAGCAATACGTTTTATCGATGGAGCTGCTTTGATCTTCTCTGTGCATGATTTATGCCCATCAGCTCTGACCAGAACTCGGCAACAAGTTTCAATTTCCGCAGTTGCAGAATCCTGGGATGAAGGTTCAATCAATCACCATTGAAAATTTCAGCTTGTTTATTTTCTCTTCTCGTGTGGAGATCGGTGGAGGCACAGTCCGAGCACTTTTTTATTGAATAAGTATGGAGAAATTATATGGCACTCGTGAATCTTTACTGATCCAGCGTAACAAATTTACAGTAAAAACACAACAACGAGAAAGAACGTACGGAGTCGCTGTAGGCGCGACACTACTTTTATACCCGTACTCAGTCTGTACCATAGCTCCCGAATAACAATCAACCGTTTTTCGTTTTGCGGTCTGCACACTAACACAACCGAAAAAGACGATGTGCGTGTGCTCTCGCTCTGAACAGAACTTTTCGTTGCTCTTTGTTTTGGTTTTCGGTTAACTGCTCTCAGTTGCGAGGGTCTTTTATTGCTCACTCAACAACAACTTAGAGAGAGCGATCCAACTGAACGCTCGCTCACTGAGGGTCAGCAGAAGACCGAAAAACGAAAGGCTCATCGTAAACGGTCTTTTGACTTCAGTGCCTTTTTATTAAAAAGTGTGCGTGGGCGTGTGCGTGTGCAAGTGTGGTTTACAAGTAGACTGATCATTCGCATATACACTCATACAAATGCAAAAGACTTTTATTTTCTTCGCTCGTCGCAAAACGGTCAGCGAATGAGCAGAGCAAAAAGAAAACACGAAATTGGTTTTTTGGTTGAGCACAGACCGTTCGTTCAAGAGACACTGGTGAACGGTTCTTGTCTGACTTTTTGCGCAAGTGGTGCGCAAAAAACAGTTTTTCGGTGACTGCAAGAAACGGTCAATTGTTATTTGGGAGCTCTGGTCTGTACACATGTGATTTATGTGGAATCTTCAAATGTTGTATCAGTTTTTTACATTTTACATTTTACATTTATTTGATGCATCTGTCATCTACATCTACATCAGTTCTCACAACAACACACGTACACTGCACGAGAAAGAGCGTGCGAGTGTGAGTGTGAGAGAATCAGCAGCAGCAACCCTCAAAATTAATGTATATTTTGTTATGGTTGTAGCAGGAGGTGGGGCAGCTCGCTGCCGAAAATTCATTTGATCATTGTGGCTACAATAATGATCCGATCTGAACCAAATTCGGGAATCTGGTAGATATGGTCATTTTCTACCATACTGTATTTTTGGTTTTTTCTATCTTCAAAATTGTGGATTTTCGTCTATTGGGGGCGGGAGTGGGCGTGGCAAAATTTTGAAACAAACTTGCACTGAAGCGATATCACAGGAGTCTAGGCAGAAAATTTGGTTGTTCTAGCTCTTATAGTCTCTGAAAACGAGGCGCTCATTTGTACGAAAAATCAAATCGACTCGATTTTGTGTGAGTGCGAAAAGGATGGAGCGAAGTTTTTGCGTATGTTTTTTGTCTATTGTGGCTATATTAATGATCCGATCCGATTCAGATTTGGGCCCCTGATAGATATAGTCTTTCTCTATGATTCTGCATTTTTCTTTTTCTGCTATCTTCAAAATTGTGGACGCCACAGATGTGCGCCCTTTGTGGGGGCGGAAGTGGGCGTGGCGGAATTTTTAAACTTTTTTCTAGGAGTGAGAGAACACATCAGTTAGGAACAAAAATTTGGTTCCTCTAGCTCTTATAGCCTCCGAGCAATGGGCGACAAACAAGACGGACAGACGGACAGACAGCAATTAGCACAAATACAATATACCCTTTTACTCTTCGAGTACGGGTATAACAAGAAAAGTAGGTCAAGGTTTTGGATTTTGCCGTTTGCCTTTGTTGCATTCTGTTCAAGCAAGATCTCGCTCTATCACGGCGCAAGAGAACAAATACTATAAAACCGGTTACTGTCTTGCTTGTGGTTGGAGAGGGAGGGCATCGAAATATAAATCTTACGAATAGAGGAGCGATGGTTGTAAGAAAACAATCATCATACTTGCGCCAGGAAAAGTCATATCCACTCCAAAACAAAACAAGCGTGCTCATATTTTTACTCATCTTTCAGCTGTACTGATATTGAGAATCTTCTTCAATTCTACAGCCCTGTTTTGGATGCTTTTTTGTGGATGCTGTCAAAGTCTATGGACTGTATTTTCAATCTTGATTAGACAGTGCTGACGTCACAAGACGAGCCTCTTTTTAAAAACGCGTGTTTAAAGTACATAAGTTCCCAAAGGTTTTTTTTTTAAACACGTACTCTTCTTAAAATTCATTATGCACGTAAAAGTCTTTAACATTCAGTGCTAAATATCCAAGTAATTAAACACAAGAAGCCACCAAATTCTATATTCTTTAAGAGCTATAGGTTAGATTAAGGTTAGGTAAGATCTGTTACTATGTGGGGTAGGACAGCATGTGCATGTCTGCTGAGCATGTGCTGGCGTATGTTTTAAGTTGCTTTCCCTTGCACAGATGTTGCAACATTAAATTAACAGCGTAGCAGCAGAAACGACTCCACTCCCTTACCAGGTGTCAGCACCTTGGTCACAGAAAGTGAATGAGTCTGCACTCAGACAAAGTGAATCATTCTTATGCATTGTACAGATTTCGTAGCGTGTCTGCTGCTGTCATAATTTTTAATATTGTCCTCACGGAATTACTAGAGAAGAAAACCAGGATTTATAAGAAGGCCACAACTGATAAAAAAATGTCTTACTGCGTAAATAAAATACTCGTATGATTCCAATCCAAACGATAAAATATAAAAAATTATTTGCGTACAAGTAAATTACACTTGCCTCAGTTGTCGCAGTTGTGTCTCGCTAGATTTGAAATATGTGAACTATACAAAATTCAAACAAACCGTACGCAATGAAAACTAATATCCGTATTACTCAGAGGGCTATGATATACGATTATAGTCGTTTATGTACATATTACAGCTTGACATAAAAGCTGTACATGTCTTTAAAATTAACATCCACTTTTACAATATACCCTTTTAATCTTCGAGTGCGGGTATAAAAAATGCAGTATCGTAGAGAATGACCATTCTACCAGATTGGCGAATCTGGTTCAGAACGGTTGATTATTATAGAAATTAAGTTTCAGCTGCTAGCCCTCTTTCCTTCATCGGTGAAGCCGCTTTTTATACCCGTACTCGAAGAGTAATTTCTCTTGTTACTTTTGTGGTTAAACCGAAGGTTTCTTCAGCTTATTTTAAATGCAAAGTCATAATCAAATTAAATATTTATGTATTTATTAATAAACGGCCACTATAAAACACACTGAAATAAAATAACCAATATATTAATATCATTCGAAGCACGTTTTATAATATCACGCTTTACCAAGCAACTTGTACAAATTATATACAAAGACTATGTGTGTCTCTACATTTTTTTGAAAGCTTTTATTTTTATATAGTTGATATAATCATTATAAATTCATTTTTAACGATGCAAAAGTATCTTAAGAAACAGAAAACAAAATCCTAATATATGCTCTATTATAAAAGAGCTACTTGTGGATCTCTTTATCCATTCAAGGAAGTAAACAAAGAAATATATATGTGACGACTCAAGACTCTTCCAATTAAAATCAAGTTTCTGCATGCATATTTTATTTATATAGAATTAATGAAGAAGAAAGAATTGCTTGATTTATTTTTATAGAAAGCAAAACATTTCGTGGCGTGGCTGGCAATGGTCCAAAATAAATAAAAACATTCTTATAAAAATAAACAACACGAAGTGCAATGGCCACTACGTATCAAATTGATTGTTTAATAACAAAAACAAACTGAAAAGTAACGTAAAAACTCAATATGTATAAGGAAGATTATTTGTAGTTCTTGTTCGGCAGATTTTCAAACAAAAAATTTGTATTATTATTAGATTCTATTATATTTGTGTTTAAAGTGGAAGTGTGCAACGCTATTTATTATTGATCTGCATTAATAGTCGAATCGATCTTATAAGTTGAGTGTGGAAATAAAAGTAGAGTAGCGGTCACTACGTTCTCTCTCGTTCACTTTTGTTTTGCTGCATACATTTCTATGTAAATTTCATCTTATACTCGTATGCACAATTTCGCAGAAACTGTCTGATTTTTGTTGGTGCTAGCGTTTCGTTTGGCACTTTCTATTATATTAGTTCCTTATACCCTGCAGTCTTATTCATATCTTCGACCAGGTACTGTTCCGGCTTCACAGATCGATCTCATAGCCAAATCTGCAAGGGCGTAGTTGCTTTAGTGTTGCGAAACAGTTATTTAAGTAACGGTTTAGTAACTTTTCATAACGACAACCAAGTCCGCGGTGATGGTGCCACATAAAAAAAAAACCAAAAAAAGTTGAAATAAAACGCATCGGCGCATGCCACGTCTGCCATCGAAGCCAAATGAGGAAGATTGTGGTCCAGAGGACCACTACAGAAAATGTATGACCATATGACGCTACAAATGACCATTAAATGGATTGAATATGGTAGTCTTTGATTGAGAGCCTATAGATAGGATGCAAAGAAAACCGAACAAAACTATGTAGTCTTTGATTGAGAGCCTATAGATAGGATGCAAAGAAAACCGAACAAAACTATGTACGAACACCTTGAATCTAGATAAACATTATCTCAGTCCCTTGGCCTGATGTAGTATCCGAAGAAGACAATCACGGTAATGCATCTGCAGAAGCTAATCACGGTAACCCACACAATTTGCGCGCGCTCATATTTTTGCACATATGTACATATGCAACAGGCGTCAAAATAAAGTTTTTATTAAGCTCGATGTCCGTTCCTGGCTAAGTGACTTCTCTTGGTTACCTAGAATACCTAAAGCGTTATTTATTATGGCCCCATGTGCAGCAGAAAAGTAATCCCAGTGGGTGTCCCAGTCCAGATCCTCGCATCAGCACAAAACATACCGCATTTATAGTGCCTGTATCTTTGTTGTATCTTATTGTGTTTTGATTAAAAAATAGTAAGAGAAAACTGGTTGCTGTTCCAACAAGCCTTTTTTCATTCCCTACCAAACCACTTTTCAGTGTCAGGCCCACGCCTACCCTTCTTCACCCGTGCTTTGCCCTTCAGCTTTATTCTGTCCACCCATACACCGTTTCGGGTCCAACAGAAATGCATTTTATTTGTCAGTCTCTGCGGATATTTTGAACAGCATTGACCTTCAAAAGACGTTGCATTTTTAGCACTATCAAATGACCGAGAATGGCGGAGAGAAAGTCGCTAAATGTACAATGAATTCAATGGAGCGAGAACCAAAATGTTGGCATAAATTTAAATAACTTGATTTCTTCAGCAAGACAACTACAACTTAATTGGAAAATTATCTTTCAACTGCAAGAGAGTTTCTAGAAGACTAAATGGCGCAGTACTATTATTTTTATAAAAAAAAAAGTACCGAAATAGGCGCCCATAAATGAATGGCCGATAGTCGGCTAGAGAGAGTTTTGGAATATGCCGCTTATCTTCAGATAAACACGGCCCTCCTGTCTTTTAGCCGAAATTCATATTGTCATTTCTTTTTCTTTTTCATTTTAGTTGCCAAATCAATCTTGACCGGATGCGGTGAGAGCCAAATGCCCCGATTTGATTAGGAATACCTAAACATCTGCAGAATTGTTTCACGTCATGCATTTCCGAGAAATGCTTACACTGGCTTGCCTGGTCCTCCTGCTCGGTGGTAAAACCTTGGTAGAAGCCATGTCCATTGCAAATCAGGACCTCGAGCGATACTTTAGACCAGCCAATGCCACGCACACCTTCGCCAGCATGGAGGAGCGAATTGCCGTGGATGTCTACAACTACGCTTTTCTCAACTGGTCATATGTGGACCATGGAAACACGCTGTGTGAAACGGACTTTGCGCAGGAGCAGGCTCGCTATGGGGAGGGACGGGTACTGAATTTAACTGGCCGTTTGATCCACATCAGTGCCACTGATAATATTAGTGATGACTACGCCTGCACGCCTTATATAAGGGGAACTATGGGCGCCCCCATGCCCGACAAGGGAGTGGTTTGGATTGCTTTGGTTAGACGCGGCCGTTGCACATTCGAAGAAAAGGTGAAGCATGTCTACCAGCAGAACGCCGCCGGTGTCATTATATACAACGACAAGCAGGTGATGCAGCTAGAGAAGATGCAGATTAAGGGCAAGACACGTAAGTTGAAGGATCGTACTGCAGGACCTTAAATTCTGAATACATTCTTATATTTGTAGGAAACATTGCGGCTGTGATAACGTATCAAAATATTGGACAAGATCTAGCAATGACTGTTGATAGAGGTTACAATGTAACCATATCACTTATCGAGGGACGCCGTGGTGTACGAACTGTTAGTAGTTTAAATCGGTAAGTTACTTGTGTAATAAAACAAATTGTAAAAAAAGAAAAAAAGAAAACAAGATTACGCTGCTAAACGTAATATGGAGACGCCGGGGTTTGAACCCGGGACTTCTCACATGCGAAGCGAGCGCTCTACCACTGAGCTACGTCCCCATGAAATTGTCGGTTGATCAAAGCAATTGTTCAAGTGGGACTCTATTTCGGAATTATTCCGGATATGATAGATAACTTTTATTGTTTGATTTGATCGCAAGCACTAACAATACTAATACTGTATGATTGCTGCCGCAAATCAAATAATTGCTAGAAATTCACAGGGTTAAAAAAAACATGATTTTTAAAGAAAAATCTTGTCTCTAAAATAATTAATCAGACTCAGACTATTCAATGACTATTGAATATTTGCAATAACTGAGCGTAAAGCGTTTGCGATTAAGACTCCAGAAAAAAATAACAGAAATCAAAAGCAGATGTTAAATTGGAGACGCCGGGGTTTGAACCCGGGACTTCTCACATGCGAAGCGAGCGCTCTACCACTGAGCTACGTCCCCTTGGAATTTGTTGGAGACCAACCTGCTATTACCACCCAGAGAACTCACGTACATCAACAGCAAAAAAATTGCCGTTTCAAATGGAATTTTGGCTGGCGCCATCTATGAACGAACCATGATCGATAATATTTGTAAAATAGTTCCTGACTCCTTATTCCTGCTACAGAGCAAGGTTTAGCATACTGAAATGGATTCTTATATAAAGTTTTATACATTAGTACTGAACGGAAATGCATCAAAAACAAGAGTAAGGAATTCTTACAAAACAGAACACTTTGAATGTACAAAAACTATGACTTAATTTGTATGGAGACGCCGGGGTTTGAACCCGGGACTTCTCACATGCGAAGCGAGCGCTCTACCACTGAGCTACGTCCCCATGGGCCATGCGACCGCCAAATCCTGTACTTGACAGCAGCGAAGTTCTGCTTTATCGATTTGGGACAGCATTGAGTTTCTTTTTTGATTTTCATATAAATTCCATCTATTTCATTTTCAGCACTTCAGTGTTATTTGTCTCCATATCTTTCATCGTTCTGATGATAATATCGCTTGTGTGGCTCATCTTCTATTATATACAGAGGTTCCGTTACATGCAGGCGAAGGATCAGCAATCGGTAAGGGAAACCTCCTATGCATTTATTAACCGTGTGCAAATACTTTAAAGTTTTTCTAACTTTAGCGCAATCTGTGCTCCGTTACCAAGAAAGCCATCATGAAAATTCCAACGAAGACGGGCAAAATAAGCGATGAGAAGGACCTGGACAGCGATTGCTGTGCCATATGCATTGAAACCTACAAGCCCACAGACACAATACGAGTATTGCCATGCAAGTAAGAATAAGAATCCACTGAATTAAAGCCATATCATATTTAATTAATTAATTTTTTTAGACACGAATTCCATAAAAATTGCATCGACCCGTGGCTAATCGAGCATCGAACCTGTCCGATGTGCAAACTAGATGTGCTCAAATTTTATGGCTATGTGGTGGGTGATCAAATATATCAAACACCCAGTCCTCAGCATACTGCGCCAATTGCCCAGGCCTCCATTGAGGAGGTTCCTGTCATTGTTGTGGCTTTGTCACAGGCCCAGCAGCAGCCCCTGCAGCAACTACAGGCCAGCAACATGAGTAGTTTTGGTGCTAGCTATTTCCATCAGCGTAGTCGTAGTCCTAGTAGTAATAATCATCCACAGTTGCAGCAAATTGCTCAACAACAGCAACACCAGCATCAGGGGGCTATGGAGCGCGTCCGACGGAACTCAGCTCCAGCTACGATACCGAACGCCATAATTTGTACTGCCAGTCATCAGGTTACTGACGTTTAAGATGTCAGCAAGCCACCCAAATCTAAGTCTAAGATATTACTTACCATGTAACGTGAGAGGTTAGATTTTAATATTATAAAACCAGACCAATGTTCATCCCTTTTTTTGTCAGGGCCTTTGAATTGTATTTTTTTAGCAAAATGGAAAGGAAATTGGAGCGGACACGATGGCAACGTACAAGCTGCTAGTTGCGGAGAAATCGTCCTTATGCCGCAACTGTCTATTAATTTATTCAATAATTTATTATAACACAAGTTGTAATAAAAGATTTTATAAGTTAAAATCGAAAAATTAGGCATTCTTTTATAAAATTAGTGTGAAAATCTAGTGATTGATGATAGCCCTGACAAAGACATTGAAGTCGTGAAATAAGCATTTGACCGTAATCGTAGACCGGAAAAAGCTTCGAAACAGTATATTCTGTTCCTGCTACATCCGAATCTATCAGTTGCTGATCGAGAGTAACACAAAGGCTTTATTTAAAATGATATTTACATTAACTCTCGTTTGTATATAAGTTAATTTGAGAACAGTGTACTTAAAAATTATGACAAGAAGACTTCAATTTTAGTTTGTACAAAAATCACATTGTGTAACCAACACAAATTACCGCTGGAAGTTCAACTTTAAAACGGAATTATCCTTTAATCACTAATTATACTTTAGTCTTAAGTTTAATGTTTAAGTTCTGATTAAACGTACCGATTGTCGATAAAAGTAGATGAAGGGAGTAACGTTGGCTAAAATACTTACGAGTGCTCTACTACAATAACTATACCTACCTACACAACCTACATACATATGTATAGTACATATGTATGACTACAATTATAAACAGTGACTATATCGTATAGACGCAGTAGATGTAAACTTAAAAGCAATCATTTGTAGCAAAATCAGCGCCTGATTTGCTGATAAAAGGCATAAAGAATCCCTGCCGATTACATATGCAGACATACATACATACATACACAGTTACATACATATATGTACCAATGGCACTGCGCACACTTATGCATAAATGTCTATAAATATATCGAAGGTGCCAAAGGATTTTCTTTTAGTTTTTAAATGAATATATCCACAAATATAAACATTTTTTTACATTAATTAAAATCCCGACATTTTTGTATAGTATAACATACTTTCTTCTGTATATCTTGAGCAGGTTTTACTGCTTTGTCACATTTCAAAAAAAGGACGCTGAATTATTTTCATATTCATGACTTTAGTTTATTTTTGTTTTCGAGATCGAAACGACCCGTAAATCAACTGCCCTCTAATATCGAAATCCAATAAGGTAGTTCTCTTGTAAGACGATATTTAACTGTTAGAGTTATCGAAACACCTTATAAGAATATCTTTTGCTAGAACCCTTGAATGAATTGTGGACCCAAAACTATTTAAGAACCAAACCAATAAATTAACAAAAATTATCCCAAACTTTCCGCTTGTTTGCTATCTTAGAACCGCTCGCATCATTTTTCTCATTGGAACTTATGGAACCATCACTAGAAAGGGTATCATTTACCATTTTCTTTTTCAGTTTCTGGGAAGCGAAGAGAGCATACTGGAATACCAACCAGATCGTCCGGATATTGGAACAATTGTGGACCTAAGCCCTCAGGGCTCTGCCACGGCACCCAACCATGGCCTAACTTCAACACGTCCCACGGCCTTGGCCGATCTCATTCGCAGTCGAGACTTCGTAATAGACTTTCCTCGAGTTTTCGTCCTCGAAAGTGGCAGCGTGGTGGGTGCCCGTGAAATGCTTTTCCCCAACCGGCTACCAGAGAGGTCTCAGAGTTCGTTGTCGCTCAGACAGGCACGAGACTGGATGAGCCTGATGACCAACAAGCTGGAGGAACAGCAGGGACTGCGGCGTTTGCGAAAGGATGAAATGCAGCAGGTGGCAAAAGAATCAAATACAAAGGCGTTTTATAGTTATTTATCGAGGATTTCTTTCCCCGCAGCAACTTCTAAGCGCTCGGGAATCGGCCCGCCATCGTCGTTCACGCTCCGCAGATGGTCGCTATTCCACCGGATGTTTTGGCGGTCGACAGCGACAGTCTTCAGTTCAGGGAACTGGGCAAGTGCAACCTCAGCTTCAGCCAGATATCCCTCAGATTCCTCGTTCGAGCTCTTCCCATTCCTTGCATCAGCTAACGGATGCTTCTTACGCTCAGTCAAGTCAGCGGCAGCGGGAAACCTTCGATTTTGCCAGAACACGCCGTCGCTTCATGCGGCGCGAAAGCGATGAGATATCCCTGCGCTCATTACCCAGGCGAGGGGGTATGGTAGGTAATGGTGGCATCGCTCCACCACCACCCCATTCAAATCGTGAGAGAGGGGCCAGCGGAAACGGAGACTACATCACCATACAAGTGAATGGGGAAGGTGTCGATCTCAATGAATAAACTCGGTTAGGGGTTGCCTAATTTTATTTCTAAAACTATTTGCTTTGTCACCAAAATATATTGTATAAAATATTCAGTTAATAGAAATGGTTAATAAAATGTTAATAGCGATAGCCAGTTATGTACATATATCAAGTATGACACTGTAGTCGACTTAACGACGAGTGAGTTGATAAATAGAGACTGTACTATCAGAAAAAAAAAATGCTATATGGTTAGGTAAATTACGAGACAATGCCCCCTCCACTTAGCACTCAGCAGATTTCTCTTAGGCTCATATATGTACAAAACTTGCGGCGAATTCCATTAAGGATTTGCGCGTGCCTTCAACATGGGGACGCACGATGCTGCTGATTCCATACCAGTGATATGCTGTTGTTTCTTACGCGGACCAGACTGTGAGGCAGCAGCAGCAACACTCAGGGAACGCACAACAGACAACAAAAAAAAAAAAAGACTGTAGACAGACCCCATTCGACAGCTAAAGGGAGATCCACAATTCTGATCCCACCAAAAGCGAAGAGCAACAGAAATAGAGCACAAGTTATGAGGAAGCCGAGTGGTTGAAGTTTGCCGCGGCCAACGACAGCTAATAAGAATTCATCATGTGCTCCACGAGCGAGAGGCAAAGGTAAACTCTCCCAGGTGGAGGAACCCAGAACAGCGTCCCCTGCACGCGCCGTAATTGCAAAGCAACAGGAGGGCTGAAGATCTTTAGGTCCAGGAGCAAACCAGAGCAGCCGCAGCCGCCGTCGTCGTCGTCGTCATCATGGCCCCTCGATGTTTATAAACTTAAAGTCTGTAATCACATTAGGGCATGTGGACAGAGAGCTCTGGCTGGCACAAAGTGTTGCAGCTTTATCACCTGACGGAGCTTCGCTTCTCGGTCTCGATTCGTCTCCTCCTTGCATATCCCACGATCGCGATCGATGACAGCACGTACGAGTTTTTCTCCTCCCTTCCCCCCACCCCGCTTTCGGAGATCGAATGGCAGGCAGGCTCCCGCCTCGCAGTCTTCGGCTAGCTTAAGGCACAAGGGGCGTGTCCGAGGTGGGCGTTACACTGCACATTCATGATAAAATTATTATATTGTTGGAGCTTCATGCCGCCGCTTTAAGGAAGCCGTGGGTAAGAAAAAGAAATACAAAAATGAGGAGGACGTCATCTACATAAGTATATCCCTTGGAGGTGTTGATGTCTATTAGGCGCAGGAATACGAGCGTTTATTTCATTGGAGTCGTAAGAAAGTTTGACATATGCTTTCGAATCTTCACACTAAAAGAGAGTTAATGTGTGGACTTTCGACTAAGAATACTTATTCCATTCAATTTATATTATTCATCCTTTTCGTCCAAGGATCAGGATCATTAGCCACCAGAATATCTTTCCTGGTTTGGCTGGCATACCATAAATAAATAAACGCACGACAAAAACAATGCACCGTGATAATGTGGCAAGTAGGAGGCAATATCAGTGAGGCGAAACCAATCGGAAATGCGGCAGATGTGGATCCGTTCCCGGTGCATGGTTCAGGACCAGGCTATTGCACAATGCTATATGATCGCCACTGCCGACGCTAATCTGTTGTAAATGAGTAACATGAAGCAATGGGCTGCTATTGACGATGCTCAGACCTCACCATCCTCCATATGCTCGAAGGATCCTCCCAATCGGAACTAATTGTCCAAACAATAAAATCATTCTACTCCACGTTCCTGCAAAGTGTGAAGGCAAATCCAATCAAGAGTGAGGGTTCGCTAAATATATGTATGGAGGCTCTAAGAAACAGTGAGAAGGAGCGAGACAAAGTGGCAGAGGGAGATTGGTCACTTGCGATAGATGTGTAATTTATTTTGAGCTCTTTTGGCATTAAAGCTATTGTGCAAATAGCAAACAGTCCAAGAAAGGTTCACTGCTCACGTGACAACAAGATCGCCCAAAGGCAGAAGACAGCGCAAAAATGGCGATTCGATGCGTTGACTTGTTATGTTTGCCGATCAACCCCAACCCTGACCTGACTGACAGCCCCGGCCCTCAGCAGGGATTCCACTGTCGTCTGGCTCGCTCTCTCTCAGTATTGGCGTGCGGTCATGCTGTCCAGTGGCATGGCTCGTACTATTACATCAGGCAGCGAGCATTTCGATATGGATGAGAGCATATTTGTCATCAAAAAGAAAGATTTGCAGGAATAGGAAGCAGCTCACCATCAAATGCGCTGCGGGGCCCACGCATGTTAACAGTGTATCAATCCCAATATCCATCCTTTGATGTTCTCATGTGCTTCTCCCCATGAATCACATCTTTGTAATGCCTTCTCCTACCACAACGCGGTCCGGAATTACAAGTGGCCGAGGCCAGCTTCAATTTATTTTGTTTAACCATGTTCTGTCGGGTGTCGGTTTTTTAAATGCGTCGAAAGCCAGAAAGCAAATGGAAAATGGAAAAGTTTTCCTTTTTAGGTTTCCTATATTCGTTTTGCTTTTCAACATTTTCTTTCTCCTCTAGCCTTTAAACTAAAACGTTGCTGCAATTGCAACATCAAAAATCGATATCTTAACTTGCTTTTGAGTGCACTTAATGTTGGGCTGCCCCTTGGACATTCAATTGGCAGCTTGGTGGACTTAGTAAGCGCTTCATTTTGCGGAGGATCAGGTTCGGCAAACGGACAACACAACGCCATCATCGATGGGAAGGCTGCCTGTGTTAGCCTTCAGGTCCTGGCTCATGAATATGTTGGATGGTTCCTCCGTCTTGTTTTTGTGAGTGATTCATAGACCAGTGCTCTCCCCAGGCAATCTTTGCTGTTGCTTTTGCTGTTGATGGCGATCATGTCGATTGTTCGCTGATATGAATATAAATGGGGGAATATTGCGCTGATTTGTCGGCTCAACTACAAAGAGAAGTCTAACGGCAATTGGGCGGAGGTCTTTTGTTATTTCACTGCTTGACCCGCGATCGCGATCGATCTTGATCTTGTAAATCAGTCCGTTAAGTCAGATCTTTCTCTCCTGCCATCAAATTGTTCCAGTTTATGCGAACTAAATTTGCTGCAGTATCAATCTTCGGAGTTTATTCATCTGTATATGTATCATCTGTATATTACATTTTACATTGTATTTATCGTATTTTTCGTGTGTTACACGATCTTTGTTCATTCACAAACGAAATAATAGCACAGCCTGAGCACAAGGGTAACGCAGCATAAATGTTCACAATATCAAAAATCAACCAAAATATTATTTAGGAACTGCCTAATACGTTCCATGCTATGGTCTCTGGAATTCTGTTGAAATCAGAATATCCGATTATATAGATCAATGGGATCAGCGAACAAAAACAAGCTGGCGAAAAAAGACAAGAAAACGGCCTGTTGTCAAACGTTCAAATGGCTCAGCCGCAGGCCGAGCTTAAGTCCCACCTCCCAGCATCCGACTCCGTCGAGGGTACCGAAGAGACGTAAAGGGAGAAAGGGAGACTAAGAACGAGTCAAGGAATCAAGGCATCAAGACTTGACTGAAGGCAACGTGGGCGTTGCTGCATTTTGATTGAAATCAAACACAAAAGCAGATTACAATTTATTTATTTGGCGAAGCGTGTGAGAACAGCGAAAAGGTAAGAAGGCACCCTCGAAGTTGGACAAAGTATTCGTCAGATGCGCGTGTGCAGCGGATTATCCTTATGCACTTGTTACACATATTCGACCGCAGAGGCAGGACTCGGGAGACGGCAACCGGCAACCGAAAGGCGACAAAAGCAACAACATTTAAACAGGTTCAAGAGCAAGAGCCCTCGTGGCGATAAACTCATCACAGACAGGTCGATCGGTCGAGCAGACACGCCGCGACGTGGCACTGATCCTGCTTGCCTGAGCCGGTCCTAAGTCGAGTAAACGCCTACAGGCTCAAAAGTCATGTCATGTTGTGGCAAAAAGGATTTCCTCCGCCACTGACACAATTTCTTACACCTACTTTCTCTGCCGTAATCGTAGTTGTTGGTGGAAGCAACCTGCTGTAAATCAAGATCGTCTCCTCTGATCCTTGTAGTCACAAAGCCCTGAGCACGTTACAGTTTGGCAATATTTATTGGTTTTATTGGATTTACAGCTTAGGCTTATAGCAATGCGCAATCTTGGAAGCGAATCTACCATAAAGAAAAGTGCGAGAGATTTACAAGCCACCCCCTATGACTTTCCATCCTGTCCCCTCCTTATGCGTAACAAATTTCGCTTGGTCATGGCGTATTACTTTGCTTGATATTATTAAAAACTTCTCTGATATATTTCGTAGTCGCTTTTTTCGGACCGGGTCGGATTTTCAGTGATCAGGAGACAAGAGTTCCGGAGGAGATAAGAGTGTTGGTTGGGTGTTGGTTTTCATTGAATATTGAAATGTGTGAAAAATCGTAATTCCTTATTAGTACAGAACTAATGTTTTTGAGTAGTTTGGATTATGGTATTAACTTAAAACTTTTTCATTTTATTTAATAACAGAAACTTTCTCAGAACGTCTCTTCTCTGAATGGAAAGAAATACCATTATATATGGTACATCAGAATTGCTATGGCTTCCGTCTCCGCATTGTTTTTCTTTTTTTTTGGCAGTTTTCGCTTGCAATTCATGATGGCTGCCGTATTGAGGAGGAAATCAGCGTTTGCAACCCCGATTGGAAAGTGTCGAACCACATGGAACGACTTTGCCAGTAGCTCGGGGTCGGTCACACCAAGCGTTTATAACTGCCCAAAGCAAACATCCACCGAGCAGATCAAAATAAGCGTAAAAATAATCCATCTTTCTGCTAAGCAAGCTGCAGGCCGCTGTGTTGCCGTCGACTCCTGTCCTGACACACGGCCTGGAGAGGCATCGGCCTCCCCTCGCCACCGCCGATTTCCGTCATCAGGATCAGGGTAGGCAGCTGTCAGGGAGACCAAGGCAGGAAAAAAAGTGTCAAAAAATGTTTCGTTTTAGATATGTTGAAAAATAATGCTCCCGTCTTTGTCCTTTTTCAGCGATTTCTGCACGCTTCACGCCAATTTGTGCGCCTATCAAGCTAGGTGACGGCAGTGGTGATGGTGGTGGTATACGCAGTCCAGTCTCTTTACGCTTACGCTGCACCCAGAACTGTACGAGTATGCTGTACGCGTTTTACAATCGCTATCAGCTTCAACTACTATGTATGTATGTACATCCTTTCGCATATTGTTCCCATTCGATCCTCCCTAAAGTGGAACTCTGGGCATGGGAATCAGTTTCAATGGCGAAAAATATAATTCATTTAAATGATTGGGCTGTTTGTATAGATCTATCGAAAGGGGAAAGAGAGCTGAGCAATGGTAGCCGTGGAAATTGGGTTCTGCAATCGCTCGCGGAGTCTAGTTTGTTTCAACGCTTCAACTCTGTACTATATGTACTAAGCGTAATGTGTATGGGTTGATGAGGAAGTGTTTTATTTAAGAGCATCTTACAATAGATGAGGCTAATTTTAGAGCAACTTTAGCTGTGGGTGAAATAACTGACATACCTTAAAGATCACCAAAGCAAAAAAACTGATTCTAAACGTCAGCCGCCGCATAGCGTATCCAATGTTAGAGCTTTTGGAATTCAGCCATCTTTGAAAATGGTAGAAATTATAAGCAATTGACATAATAACAAACGCTCGTCTGACTCTTTGTGTTCTGATAAAGAAAGAGCAAACCCAGACGGTATAGTAAACGAAACTACTCGAAAGTACTCGTGCTCGAGAGAGGGAGAGGGAGAGCACAATACAATTACAAATGCCAGTTGGCGGGTCGGCGAAAGATCAAAGCGAGGCAAAAAAGCTGCGAAGCCAAAGAAATAAGAGAAAATATCGTTGCCAGCGTGCAACAATAACAATGGCAGTGAAGATAAAAATAATAAAATATAAACCAAGGAAAAATAATGTACAACAAAAAGGCACAGACACAGCGGCAACAAGCAGCATCGCCCCAACGGCTTCAACTTCAGCTCCACTCGCCTCGACAACTTTCCCAAGCAATATGCAAATATATCATAGCCGGCTAGTTACCCTGATGGATGGTACAGCCAAATGGTTCATGACTCATCCGCCGTGGTGGCCGCACACTCAATACTAGGATACTACAGATACCACGATGCCACAAACTGAGAGCAGGTACGACAACAAAGTTACGGTTTGATCACAAGTTGAGCGTAAAATATGTTTAAGATCATCGGGTGTCAGTGCCTGTATGTGTGCCGGCAAATAAGCGTAAAATGATCAAAGACTCTTCTCGCGCTATCCCAAGCCAAGTCTACAATCGTTCTCTTCCCTTCATCTCGCCATCCCCAGAAAACAGAACTTTATTCTTCTGTCTTTTCGCTCTCCCCTGCCGCTATGGCATACTGCACGTATACTTACTACGTGCGCGCATTTTGCAAAATAACATTCAATTTGTGTAACCTGATCAAGCAATTGCATCAATTCAACCGCTGGCTCCGCATTGTTCGATGATCGATGATCAATGATCCCAAAAGCAGGCTTTAATAAATAATCAAAGTACTCGATTGTAATCACATTTGGCGATCCATATTTCGAGAACCCTTCCTTAGCTTACTCGCTTGGCGTTTGTGCATATTTTTACGCTTGCTTAAAGCTGCCGAGAGCTAAGCTCAGAGAAGATCACCAACGGCCCGGCCCGGCCCGGCTTGGGCCCCCTCTCCGTCTTCAGCTCTATCATCGATGTAAATTACATGTTGCCCGCCTTGATGATTTCTACAATTGCGGCCCAGCATCGGCAGCAATAACAACAATTTGTGGTCGCTGCAGACAAGCTGGCTGCCGCTGCATGCCCAGTCAGACCAATTGGCTCAAGCCGGCAAACGAAATCACAGTACAGCTGCATTGCCATTATTGGCCCGTTCTTCCAGCTTCGGCTTCAGCTTCGTCATTGTCTCCGTCTCTGGTGTCTGGTCTTCTGCCGTTCAAAGGGGTTTCTTATTGAATTATAATGTTATTTGGTGGTCGTTGATGTTACCGCTGCCACTGCCACTGCCTCGACTCCATCTGCGTCATCGATTGCAGACTTTGTGGAAGCAAAGATCGCCTAAAGGGTCTCCGCTCCCAACGAATCGATGGTTAAAGCTAGATTCAGTGTGTATTAAGACATTTCAGATCAGAATAATCCTGTTAATACTTGCATCATTCTATCTTTGACTGCCGTTCGAATTTCTATAGTCTTGCGTTTTAACACCTCCTGAACTATGTATCACACGTCACCCAAGAATGCTTCTGGGCTAATTTAAAAGTTCGCATGCGTAACTCAAACAAAAGGCTTATCAAATTTAAAACGCGAAATGATCAAAATGCATGTGTAATTGCCCTGGAGCTGCTCAGAAAATAAACAAGAGAGAAAGTACGGAGTCGCTTCGAACGCGACTCTACTTTTATACCCGTACTCAGTCAGTACACATGTGATTTATGTGGAATTTTAAAATGTTTTATCAGTTTTACATTTTACATTTTTGCTACATCTGTCATCGACATCTACATCTACATCATCTACATCAGTTCTCACAACAACACACGTACACTGCACGAGGCAGCATGTTTGAGCGTGAGTGTGCGTGTGAGAGAAGCTGCAGCAACAATCAACCCCAATAATTGACTTACGCCGCAAGAGGTGGGGGGGGGATTGCTGCTGAAAATTCATTTCATCATTGTGGCTATAATAATGATCCGACCAAATTCGGGAATCTGGTAGATATGGTCATTTTCTACGATACTGCATTTTGGTTTTTTTCTATCTTCAAAATTGTGGATTTTCGTCTTTTGTGGGGGCGGAAGGGGGCGGGGCGAAATTTTGAAATACACTTGTTCAGGTTTGGTATCACAGGAGTCTTGGCCAAAAGTTTGGTTGCTCTAGCTCTTATAGTCTCTGAGATCCAGGCGACACAAAATACAAAAACCAAATCGACTCGATTTTGTGTGAGTGCGAAAGGGATGGAGCGAAGTTTTTGCGTATGTTTTTGTCTATTGTGGCTATATTAATGATCCGATCCGATTCAGATTTGGGCCCCTGATAGATATGGTCTTTCTCTATGATTCTGCATTTTAGTTTTCTGCTATCTTCAAAATTGTGGACGCCACAGATGTGCGCCCTTTGTGGGGGGCGGAAGTGGGCAGGGCGAAATTTTGAAACTTTTTCTAGGAGTGAGATATCACATCAGACAGGATAAAAGTTTGGTTGCTCTAGCTCTTATAGCCTTCGAGCAATGGGCGACAAACAAGACGGACGGACGGACGGACGGACGGACGGACAGACGGACGGACAGACAGGGGCTATATCGACTCGGCTATTGATGCTGATCAAGAATATATATACTTTATATGGTCGGAAATTACTCCTTCTCTATGTTACACACATCCACTTTTACCACAAATACAATATACCCTATTACTCTTCGAGTACGGGTATAAAATGTACGTAAGCAGACCCAGACAGTGAGGCACAACAGTAAAATGGCACCCTCAGAAATGAAGACGGAGAGGAACCAACCGCATCCAAATGTTGTGTGAACTGAAAGTCAGCCCCAGCCCCAGCCCTCGCACATACCGAACGAGATACGCTGCTCTAAATTTGCGTTACGTAACGGAATTTAAAGCGTTCCTTATCAGATTGGTTTTGATGTTTTATCAACGCTCGCTTCCATCGGCCGCTGCTCGCATGAGTATGAGCACATGAATGAATATCGTTCATCTCCCTCGTTCCTCGTTCCTCGTCCCTCGCACTTCCTGCACAGTTGTTGCCCGGTTGCGCCATTTAATACGTAAATAATTTTTAATGAATATATGATACATTTTCGTTGGCGTGTGGTTCGAAACAAGCGCATGAGTACGTGAAAAATTAGCGGAAAATTTACACAACTGCCGTCAACACTTGAAACTGTATTGTTTTCGGCTGCTGACGTTTGTTTTGGTTTTGATTAGCAATCATTGGATCGAGAGCGGTCCGGTAGAACGGTAGCAATTATCTGTTGCAATTTTGATTGGAAAAAAAATATTTTGTTACTAAATTGTCGGAATAATTAGCAGAATGCTTATTGGGATTGTTCATGACTCGAATCTTAGCCGGACAGTGATACGGCCCTACATACGAGTATATTCACAATCCACCAATTGCAATTGCTCATTGGGTCGTCCATCAACACGATCTCTGATCATCAATCAAAATGCAGCATCTCGAGACAAAGCGACCACAAAGTGAACACAGCTACCGGAGCTATACTCTCAGCTCTCAGTCAAGTCGGCCGGCCACACAGGAAGTTTGCTTTAGGCAAAAGAAGAAATAAAATTCGCATGCTACCGGCACTAAAAGTGACGGCGAGTGAGGGCTGGGCTGACTATCGAAAACGCATAAATCACGATCATTTTCAGTCGGGAGGGCCTTTCAACAGCTTTGTCAAATGTGCCGCATCGGAACTCACACTCGGGCAAGCCTCTCAGCTCTCCACTTGCCACACAAATTAAATTTGTATAAAAATGTCCAAGTTGGTGGGCCCAGACTGTGGACCCAGCCCAGAACACTAGCCGACAGGACAAACGAAGCCGCAGGCTACTGTATGGCTGTGCAATAGCAAAGTGCAACTGCCCAGACAGGAAAGAACTCCCCAGGACGAGCTACGCTAGGCGATCAATTATGATGGTCACAGTTGACACACATTATCGCCCTCGTAGTGACGTATAGTAGTAGTGTGCTGGAAAGAGAGCTAGGGAACCTGTCGTCGTGGCAGGACTCTTCGTATTCTCCAGTATTCCAAGACCCAAGCGATATGAACTAATTGATGTTTTCATTTAGGCACTCGGACGACCCGGAGAACGTATTCATTCTAGGTGGTAAGTGCGACGCCCGCTGTGCACACATAATTGAGTGCGACGGGAATGGGAAAGCCTGTCTTGAGGATCGGCTACCTACACATACACCTACACCACTACCACCCAGGACTTCGATCGGTCGTAACTAGTCCGTGAGGAGATGCTTAACCGTAGGAGTATGTAGTTTCCTTCCCTTTTCCCTCCCGCATTTTGTCAATGGCTTTGTTCACTCCCGTGTGCTCTCTTTCTCCTCTCTAGTTTCGGGTCCTCACATCTTTGACCAGGCCCACAACTTGGCGGCATCTTGAAAGTACCCTACCATTTGACGTTGGTGGTCGGCCGTTGGATTCTCTGCTCATATTTTGCGCATCTCCTTTGTCAATTGCTCTATTTTTCTGCTATGTGTGTGGGTCCCTTAAACAATAGACAATTCCTAAATTATTTTCGTATTATCGACTCGACAGTGCGTGCTTGTCGTTTTTGAATCTAATTGTTTAATTGTCAGATCATGAGTCGGCTTGTTGTCTGGATATGTCAAGAGAGCGCCCTTATCCTGGATAGGCAACAGCCATGTGTGAGAAATGCTTGCTCTTCAAGGGATATTTCAGCTCCAGGCGAATCCTTGTGTTAGTTCGTTGTTCGCCTGTCAGTTTAGGGGACATTTTGTGTTCGATATTGAAGGATTAGTTGATTGTGGTCCTGTCCAGGCCCAGGCGACATATACACATGAACATGCCCTTGTGTGGTCCAAGATCCGGGGCAATGCCATTAGGTTAATTAAGGGTGAGACGATTGTATCTGGCGAAGTGATTTTTCTAATGGGATACAAGTTCCATTTCTAGTACATTAAAATACTGGGGCCTGCTGAGGCTGGATATGGATTTTCCCACAAAATCGTAGATTTCCATAAAAATGATGCACACCAAAGGCAAAATGTCAAAGCTAACATTCACCCCAAAGCGATACTTAAATGTTTTTGAAATGGGCAGGTACCCATTGCATTGGCTTTCCCATTTGTGTTCCGATACCAATAATACAAATGCTAATTTATCCAGTTAAGATTTAAAATTTATTGTTTTGATTTTCGCTTTTTTGCTTAAATTTACTAGGTATTTAAAATATTTATAAACAGTCTTAGGGGCTTCAAATGATAATGTTACTAGTAGATTATAAGTACGATAAAATAATAAAAACGTTATTTCTTATTTGTTTAACCAGAGAATATCGAATCAAATTTCCAATTCCGTAGAGCCAGCAATCGATTGGCAATCTTGTCCTAGAATCCAAAGTAGGGGTAGGCTGACGCTGCTGGAACCATGGAGCTCTTCTGCTCCATCTGATGGTGGTAGCCGCCAATATGGTTGGCGGTGGAACCAGTTGAGGGGAAAAAGGAGCCAGCAAAGTTGTAGCTGTCCCATGAGGACGGGTGATGAGATCCGGAAGCGGCGGCGGACGCGAACTGTGATCGGAGTTGCTCAGCGGATGTGGCAGTAGTTGAGGGCATTGTGTAACCTCCGGCGGATCCAGTTGGAGGGTACGCAGCAGCTGCAGATCCCATGGAGTAGGTGGAGTTAATAAAATCGTTGCCATTGACTGCGTGCTGAGCCTGCGACTGAACGGGACTGTGGGCGGCGGAACTACTGCCTGTGCTGCTGGCCGGTGACATGGAAGCAGCCGAGCCCCCATAGGCAGCATGAGTCTCATAGGCCGCTCCCGATGCGGGCCACGCCTGTGAACTGTACAAGCTCATGCCCATGTTTGGAGCTGTAGCAGAAGATGCTGAAGCTGTGGCTCCGTATGAAGTGGCTGTCGATGCGAAACTGGGCACCTGCTGAGTGTTCAGCTGCTTGCGTAGCCGAGCACGACGGTTGGAGAACCAGACTTGGACACGGGCCTCAGTCAGACCGGTACTCTGGGCAAGCTCCTCCCGTGTATAAACATCTGGATACTGGGTGCGAGCGAATATGCGCTCGAGGGCATCTATCTGGTCATTGGAGAAAGTGGTACGTGAGCGCCTTTGCTTCCTCTTCAGCTGCACACTGGGTTCGGTGTCATCCTCACTCTCATCCTCGCTACCCGCCGAGGCAGCACCACCTCCGAGGATGCCGTCAATGCTGTGGGAGGCTCCCGAACCAGAGGTTGCGCGGAGCAAACGCGAGATAGAGCTAACCGAGGGGCATTCTGCTTGTCGCAGATTCCGGCCTCAATCAGTTTGGCGCGAATTTCCCAACTGAAGATGCCGGGCTGCGATTGCTTCAGTTCTTCGATCCTGGTCTCGATATCGGGTGTGGCCACACGAGGTTTGCTGCCACCAATAACACCAGGGCGAATAGAGCCGGTCTCTTGAAAGCGATTGAGGATCTTAGAGACACAGCCATGAGAAACACGCAACTGGCGAGAGATGACGCAAGGACGGACACCAGCTGCTGCCATCTCGACGATTTGGCGACGAATATGATTCGGCAATGGACGGCCGTTGATGAAAACGCCTCCGAGTTGATTTACCCGACCTTGTCCTGAAAGTAAACGAAAATAAAGGATGATTAGTATTCGTATGAAATCCAAAGAGTTCTATTCAATTCCAGATGATCCGTCTCCCTAAATTGTATTGAATATCTACTAGCAGGATATGTTCTCTGTGCTTAGGTCGATCTTTCAATTAACTTTTCTTCTGCGCTCGATTGAGCAGCAATAAGTAATCTATTTATACTGGACTAGCCACTTGAATGCATTGCATTCGAAAATGCACTAAGTAGGATCAGCCCAAGGATCAATTCGCTCGATCTTTTGTTGTGCTGAGCTACAAACGATTCGTTGGCCATTTGTAAACATAACAAAACGCAAATTGCCAATTTGCGTAGGTCTCTTCGAAGTGGAAGAAAAGAAAGCACTGATCAGTGAGGCAGTGAGGGGATTGAAACTGCCGATGAGGACGGAGAATGATGCGGCACAGCTGCATTCCATGTTGGCTCATGCAATCAAATCAAACTAATAATCCATAAGCGCTGCGGACACCCAGCTGTGCCAGCTAATATAAGTATATAAAGGCCAGCCCCAAAAACACAACAACGGCCAACCACCAAAAAGAGAAATAAAGCCCCAGTCGCAGTCGCAGTCGGTCGCAGTCGTAGTCGCTGTCCATGTCCAGGTCTGGGTCGGAGTCTGTTGTTTGGGGCGCTGACGGTACTGGTACGTGATACACAAGACCCAGGCACAAGCGCGAACCCCAGCTCAGACCCAGACACTGAGCCAAGATCAAAGCGCAATAGCCGACAGAGAGAAAAAACAAGTCAAGCCACGAGCTGGCCTGGGCAGACGACCGCGCCAAAAAGTCTGCAAAGTCTCCGCTGGAAGCTGGGATGCTCCACGGCCTGCAAGTCCCCCTGATCACAATCAATAAGTCAAAAAGCTGATCATGCTGCCGACCGGGTAATGATCTCTCGTTTGAAAACAGCGGGCGAAAGCGCTGCCCCAAATGATGAGTCAGCTCTTTTCAATGTCCGACTCTGACGTTTTGTACTCGTAATTGTGGTAATTGGTAATAGGGCAATGCGTAGAATCAGTTATTTGCTATCAGTGCTTACCTTGGAAGGGATATCCAGCAAAGTAAGGAGTCATGTTGAGAGCCGATACAGCCATATCTTGCAGTAATCCGTTGTTTTGGCTCGGCGAAAATATCTACAGAACTTGTCTTCTACTTATTTTTATTTTAGCTAACAGTCTTCAATCTTCACAATCACTAGGAAATCCACAAAGTGAGAATTTTCTCAACGATAATTTTTCCCTTCGATTTGTTAATGCGAATGCGCAATGCTCAGTGATGCTGCTCGTTTGCTTGACACCTCGAAACTGATTTTGAAATGGTCAGCCACCAAGACTAAAACGAATTCGTGAGATTCTCAGACCAGTCCCAAGGAAACAAGTTTTTGGTCGGAGAAAAACCCAAGCGAGCGAGGGTGGAAGTGCAAGCAGCAGCCAGCAGGCAGCAGTCGAAGTGAGAACGAGAGGTAGCGATCGCCAGAGAGCGTGGCTGGTGCTAGAGCAGAGCAGTAGCTCCGTTTGCTACACTGTGTAAGAGGAGATAAGCAAAACAAGAAACGAGAAAGAGAGAACCACACGAATTTTCATAGTATGGCTGCAATTCCGTTTAGCTCCGCCCCCGGAAAAAAACCGAATTTTATTTTGTTTCATTTTCCCTGGGTAGCTGATTTTTGGATAAGCCAGAGTTGACTTAGAGCCGGTACTCCATTATGATTATTTATTTTATTTGCGCTTGATTTGGAGTTATGCGAATCCCTGCGATTACCTAGGGCTACGTTTCTAAGGGTTTCCGTTTAGCAACAGTCACTTTATGTTTCCGGTTGGAGGTTGGTCAAATGCTAGCGTTTGAGTTGATTGCGCATGTCGTAATCATATTATGTACAGGATTTCCGTTTACTTTCCGTTTAAAGACTTATTGTAAAAATATACTATTTCGCAACGCAAAAAAAGTTCCTCCATCAAGGAATCCGTAGAAGAGAAAAAACTTTTTCGCTTTCCCAATTGTAACGCTTTGAATGATTGAAGGAAGAATAACAGAATGTGAAAAAGGTCACTAAGCCCTCTCAAATAGGAGTGGTGCACGGGTCCCGGCCACATTCAACAGTCTGGCCGACGTCACAGGGCGGTCTTAGCGTCTCTCCCCCTATTACCACTAGAATAGCAGTTTGTTTGCATTTCTCTCTGTCTGGAGAACACCTTCAGGAATGGGCCTTGGCCTTGGGTTAAAGGGGAACAGCTTGGGATATCATATAAACGTGCGCTGCTTAGTCCATATCCAGCAATATAGTACAACAAATGTAAATATAGTATGTTCGTTGGCTTCATTCAGCTCATATGGCATCATGACTTTTGTATAACTCAGCTATTTCGGTAAATGATTTAGTTACCATAACCTTGGAATGCTTCATTAAATATTCCCGTATACACTACGAAGATGTGATTTAATTACTGAAGTCAGCCAACAGGCTGACTTGCTGTTGTTTGCTTTTATTAATTAGAATGATTCCCAGACCCAAAAAAAAAAGGAAAAAATTAATATTCATGGGAAAAAGAGACCCGGAAAGGCCACTAATATGTGTGGACGAGTGGGAAGCTGACAAAAAGATTTTCGCAAAAGCAAAAAGGGAAAAAAACTACATTTCCGAGTGCATGACTTTTGGTTAATTTGCTATTTGCTCCATCTGTGCTCCGAGTACTCAGCTATGAGCTCTCCGCTCTTAGTGTCGGTCGAAATCAAAGAACTTTCGGGCATGTTGCGTATACGCCGCGTGTGCGAGCATTGAAAATTATGCGGCATCATAACCAAGGCAAGGCTGAAGATGTGAACAATATGAAAAACTTGTTGCCAGTGCTGATGATGGAGGCGTAAGAGTATGTATCTGTGAGATACATTTCGCGTGGGTGCGACGACGACGACACGGACACTGGCACCGACACCGACACCAATGCCGACACTGACGTTGAATGTGTGCCATTTGGCAATAATTGTAGGGCTATTGTTTGGTTGGCCGCCACGCTCTGTGTGTGGCTTCGCCTCGAGGCAATCGCTCAAATCTTATGACAACTCCAACTGCTACTGTGCGATTCGCAAAAATACCGCTGCCGATATCGATACTGATGCAGATACAGATACTGATTGTTTGTCTGCGGCAGTGATGTATCTGTATCTATTGAACTTTCGAATGGCAAGTGTTCGTTCCGTTTATTGTCTGTCTCTCTTTCTTGACTACCGCCTCTCCTTTACTCACCCTCTTTGCGCACTTGCCTTTCAATTCATATTATTAAAAGAAATAAATAGCCAACTATTTTTCAGCTTATAGTAGTAAAAATACTTTTCATTCGTCGACTGTGGCATTTTTGTGGAAATTTTTTAATATTTTATCCAGACAGCCTAGGAAACTAGTAATGGAAGCCACGTTTTTGCCTAGCTGTCGGGCTGCACATTACTCGAGTATCCGTTTAAGTCGAAAAATTCATTTGTAAAACCGAAGGACTGGAACCCTTCCAAGGCCATTGGAGTTCACTTGAGTGATGCCTTTAAAATGCTGAGGAATTCGATTTCTTCATGTATTCAAAAACGGGAGGGCTTTTCCGATGTCAAGTTGACGTGGCTTGTCTGTGACAAGCAAATGAGAAGCCTGCTCCAATATTGATTTAAAGTACTCCCTAGAAAGGTTGTGTCCAACAACAATTTTCAAAACGTCGTATATTAGTAAGTAATGAAGATCCCTCCAAAACGCTGGGCTAATGATTCTTAAAGCGCTCCCAATAAATTCATCTGAAAAATTACCACTAACGCCCATATGTCAGCTTAAACGAAAGCCCCTATACGCGTCCCCCTCTATCCGACGCGTCTGTAACAGCAACATCTATGGGGCAGAGGCGACTGTGGACGGTGAAACAAGAAAACTAAATTAAAACCCAACCGCAACTGTTTACACAGCAAATGTTACCACGGAGGGGCGGCTCACCAAAGCCGCAAACTGAGGCTGAAGCTGAAATCCCAGAAATGAAATAAAGGAGGAAGATGATTAATTAGGGCGGCTACTTACCACTGGAGGAGGAGGAGGAAGGAGGAGGATCTGGCAAACAGTTGCCCGATCGGACAGTTGGTCCGAGAGGTGAGAAGAGTAATATGTACAAATATATCACTCCTTCGGAACGGTTAAAAACGAATTAATAATGTGCGATCGGATGACGCCCCCGAAATGTGAAATGCCAGTTGGTCAGCTTAACGTTGGTCAGAGAATCATCTAATTGTAGAGGAATGCTGGGGGATGTTCTAGCCAATCAGGAGTGTTGTAAAGGCGGGCACGCGTATCGCCAGGATGATATGGCGAAAGGATGTCTCATATACCGCTCGGTATAAGGATTGCTTGACTTTTGGACGGGTACACAAAGAATTCCATTATGTGCATGATCTGTGGTTTCCCTTTCAACTCTGCTCCGTTTGCGGCGCTTTGTCGGCAAAAGAGTGTAGAGGTAGGAGGGGAGTGAAGTGAGTCAATGACGTAGAGGGAGGACACCCAAGCCGCTGCCTGCTGAGGACCGCCACCATCGAAGTGTGAATTCTAACAGCCCGCGTCGGCGTTGCTGTCGTAAATAAAACATTTGAGCTGAAGTCAAAGTCGCTGATATGTGGCGGATTCTTTGAAAAGAAAGAGGGAACCGTTGAGTCCGTCCGATGATCAGAACGAAGATGGTGATGATGATGAACCTTAATTGCACTTCGCTTCGGCGTAGCGCCTTCGTTTATCGGATTCCTGCTAATTTTCATCTGATCCTTGATTAACACTCCGCTCGCCTTCTAATAGGGACATGGCTGCCATCCACTCCTTTGCTACGCGTCCCTGAAGATCGTGCGGTGTGTGGCGTCAAGCCATAAAATTCGTTTAGCACCTGCGCGTCCGCGAGAGGTGTGATATCAATGATTATAATTATAACGCCTGTACATATGACTTAATAAAAGGTTTCCGCCGACTATTCCGGACCCGCACAGAATCGATCGTCATGAACTTGTCGATAGTTTCAGCCTGAGTTCTGAGTGCAAATGTAAAGGGTAATCCAGGTTGTGCTTTTCCCCCGAGCTACGCACCGCAGAAGGACGCCTTCCCAGGTCCCACTAATCCAGATCCCTTATTATACTCTTATTCTACTTTGATCTTTGCCCACCCTAGCCCGCATTAAAGAGAAATATGCATTTTCGATCCACTTCAATTCCATTTTTCACCATCCAAATATTTATTATCAAATATGATTACAACAAATTTGACATTGAAATATAGGTAATTTTTCAAAATAAATGCACCGACAAATCTTAGGCGAAATAATCACGAAACGCAATCAATCCTTTTCCTATGATGCTGACGATGATGCAAAGCAGCTTAAGGGAATGTGTATGTACTATTCGAGCAACAAATACATAAATAATCTACAAAAGTAGGAATCTCTTTCCCTGTTCGGGGGCCACCGAACCCGTCCTCGTACGCGCCGCTTTCCCGATTTGATTTATTTTCCATAGTAAATATAAATGCATTCGAAATGGATTTTAGTTCTGCGTAGAGGCCGCCACCACACTCAAAAAATTATCGCCAGCAAATGCCATGTGAAAATAAGAAAATAAATAATTATTGAAAGGTTGGTTACACACCCATACATGCAGAGATCCCATGTAAGTCCACATGAAACTCCGTATGTTGGCTTCTACTTCTAATTAAAGACGCACTTCTTGGCTTCCATATACAGGTATTTTCTATTTCCATTTCCAACTCTAGCTCTAGCTCAGCTTCGAACACGTTTCCCACTCTTGTTCCAGCTTCAGGCCCAAATCGATTTGCTACAATTTCAATTTTCGTTGATTTCCCAAAAAGTGACAATTGGCCAGCGTGATTTTCCATTATTCTCAGGTGAATCGATCTGTCAGTCGGCACAAGTCAAAGCTGGTAGTTGCCTGAGATTCCAAGTTGCGTCAGTCATAATTGTGGCATCAAGTCCAGTTCCCGTTAAGCCAAACGGCGAGTCTCGTGCCGACTTTTCCAAAACAAATTGCAGCCGCTTTTTGTGGATCGTTTCTTCACACTGAGTGTGGAGTGTGAAAAATTGAGCTGCATGTTATCTTCAGTTGATTTAATTAGATTTGAATTTGTTGCGGCATTTTCGCATTTGATTGAAGCCAAGTTCTCAAATCAAAATGTTATTATTGAGCTGGTTTCGAAAATGCCCATCCCGATGCCGCCGACCAGATAAGATCTTGTGCGTTGTATCTACATAACAAATAAATGCTCGTTCACGAGAAAATAGTAATTTGAAATTGTATCCCAATGCTCTACAATTTGTTTGGTACATTTTCAAAGTTCCATCATACATACAATATGAGAATAAGATTTTTTTTATATTTACTCAATAGACTTAAAATATTTCAACATATTTAGAGGGCGTCGAAAATCAATTTGCAATAAGCAACTAAGCGTCATTAGGTTAATTAACACATCAGACATTCCCATCATCGCGTATTGTTATGGCAGCTTTATGATAATTCGCCATTTCGAATATAAACCACAAAGATCTCATCTCTCTGGTTCCACCTTGACGCGACCAATTCAATTAGCATAATTTGGCAACACCTTTTTTGGGCATTGAGGCGGGGCACCGCCTACCAGCAGATGCGTATCTTCTGGATTGCGCGTAGATACTCTTATTTTTGTGTTTGTTCGCTTTGGCTAAAAAGCGCTGCTAAAACGATTGGAAACGCCAGTGCAGGATGTAGACAAATGTGGCGTATCAAATCGATCATTGGCACAGTTTGACAAGTCTATTTGACTGGACAACCAAGGGAAGCCGGAAACAAAACCAAGCAAAACAAAGGCAGGCGATGCCTTGGACCTCCAACCGTTATGTCCAGCCAAGTCCAGACGGAGAGTCGCCGGCGTAGAGCAGAGCGTAACACTTACGATTTGTAATGGCCTCTAATCATGCGACAAAAAGAAGATGACCGTAATACAGGTCTCCGTGATTCAGGCAGGACCTACCGCCGTTCCCAGGTAGCTACCCAGCTGAAACGTCTTTCCGAGTTGTCAGTCTGCGGTTCGAGTGTTAATGGTTTGTTAGTACTTGGCGGTGTCCTTGCTCCTGCTCCTATTCGGTCACAGGAAGGACACAGCAAACACGATTTTCCACCCACCCGATACCCCCGATGACCAACCGTCAGCTTTACCGCAATTTTGACGCCTGTGGTCGCTGTATTTCACGTAATTTAGTTATCTCTCAAAGCAGCACGCGATTTTCACCGGAATTCGACAGTCCTTGGTCAAACCCCAGAGATCTTTGATTTAAGATGCACTGTTTAAAAACGCATTCGGCAGCCTGTGAGGAAGTTTACTGCCGATGGCAAGTGATAAACACCAAACAAAAAATACCAAACAAGAAATAAAACACCAGCTCGTCTCATAAATCTGCGAAAATCTGGGTAGGCTCGCTCCATCGATTGGCGGTTGCATGTTTAGCAAATTACTCAACAGCTGTGCTGGGGAGATCTTAGGTGTACGAGTATGAAAGAGGGACCAGAGGGGTTGGCTATTAAATAAATTATAACGAACTGCCGTCTTGAGACGCTAAGAGGAAGGGAGGGGAGGCCACGGACTTCCAGAGTCTGTTGCTGAGCTTGCCGGTCCATGTGGGAGACGACACGCAGTCTGCAGATATTTCTGACCCTGTGTTGCTGCTACAAGGAGGACGTGGAAGTCAAGATCACGGAGTGGTAAGCATGGAGTTCGCGGAGAGGGCTGGCATACGAGTATGTCAGCAGCTCGCTCAAAGCAAATGCCGCAGGGAGTTTGTTTCCCTTTTCGGCTGAGTTTTTACTTTATGTTATTGATGCGAAAGATATATGAAATGCACTGGGAGAAAGGGATGACACACTAGATCCCAGAAGAGTCTACTATATATTAAAATTCCCCTATTAAGCAGTAAGTGTATATACGTATATACATCATACGGAAATGATGTCACTTGTGATGATCTGTTTCAGCAGTGTTCAGTTGCTGCTAGTTTGTGGAAAACATTGCTCATCCAAATGAGCAGATTCAAAATTTCGGTTAAGGTTGCGCTTCAACATTTCTCGTAAGCATTTAAACAACGAATAACGAAAAAATGATGAAAAAAGACGAAATGAGTTACGGATTTGCAATCGCTTAACTTGAGTCCCAATCTGAGTCGGCACCAAACTTCAGTCATATAAACAAATGAACATATGTAAAATCCATGCTCGGAACGACATCTTGTGGCTGACGCTGATGCTGATGTGTTTTACGACTTGACACAGAGTTTCAGAGGACTGCTGGGATGGGACGGACATGAAGATGGTGGTGTCTGAGGTGAGGTGTCGGTATCTTGCAGTGACTGGACAAAGTGGCCGACAAAAGTCGGTCGTTGATCAGTGCGCTCGGAGAGTGGCGGATGGCGGTTGGCGGTCTTCGAGTTCGGAGCTGACCGAAATGGCTTTGAAGCGCACATTTGCCAAAACGATCGTAAAAATGCCAAGCCAAATACCTTGGGCACGTCAAGCGCAGCAATTAAAATTGAACTTTTATGTTACAATGACATATAGCCCAGTCCCGAGTTGGCCCACGGTGGAGCGCCTTAGCGTTCAAATGAGATGCTGATGGGTGGCGACGAGGTGGGGAGTGGGCCGGAGTGGAGCGGAGTTGAGTGAAAAGGCCATGCGTGTGAACAGGCAAGATCAAAAGCTCAAGCCGCACCAACGCACTTGCAACTGAGAAAAGGACGCAGACACAGTTGTAGAGAGCGAGAGAGAAGTCCAAAGTCTTATTTTTTTGACCGGACAATGCAAATGCCCAGGCGCAGACTGAGCTGAGCCCCAGGGCCCCGTGCAGTTTTGTTTCAAAATTTAATTGCAAATAAATTGAGTTTTTGGTACTTCATTTAAGCGAAACACGCTAAACTTTCCTACACTGGCGGATCCATCAAAGTGGCAAGAGGATGTCTCTTTTGCTCTCCCTCCCAGATCGTTTTTACGATTCTGACTGCATCCAAAAGATACAAAAAAACCTACATACTCGTATGTAACGAAATTACCAAATGAAATTAAACATTTTTCCTAACCATCTGTGGCTTTGCATTTTCAATCTACTCGTAAAGTCTCTCTGCAGCACAAGATGGTTGAACCCTCTCCAGATCCAGACTAAAAAATTACCCTAGGGCTGAACTTCCTTATTGTATTCCTGGAACATGCAATCTTTTATTTCAATCCTTTACAATCTATAAATACATGCTTATCCGTTAGTCCCATATTATAATGAGGTTCCAAAAATGATCCATCAAATATCCGTTGAGAAACTGTCAACAGATGAGCAAGAACCCTAAGGTATTCAGATGAAGCAGTAGCTAAGGACATGTTGACCAAACGGAAGGCAAAACAAACCGTTTGGCAAGCCAACAAATATTGAACAATCACATATGACAGATCGCTCGCCCTTCTGGACAAGGCTTAGGTAGTGCACAAGTGAAAACTGGGCACACACACACACACACACACAGCCTGAAACACTTAGTTCAATTCAGAGGTCAGACATTTTTCACTCCTTCATGCTAAATTTGGCAGAAAAACAAACGCTGTCGTTGGTCCCAACGGCAAGGCATGAGGCACCAGCGTGGACGAAGGTGTCACATCGGCGGGGGGCTTGGATGGACGGTAGCACAGCAAGCGTCAAGATCTGGGCAAGGACATTTAGCTACTCGTTTGGGATTCAGTAGTCAGACAATTCCAGAAGTAGTCGATCCCGAGTCCCACTCAAAATTAGAGTTCCATTCTGGGAAGCCCTTACTATCCAAAGGTGCGGATTTCCTATAGAAGCACTCAAATTCCCCCGGCTATAGAGTTCACACTCCGATCCAGTTACATGAGAGGTTTATGGTCTCTGGAGTTTGAATGAATTAGACTGCACTCACATCATGCCTTTTACTGCCTCCTCTAATGATCTATACAACATGTAAGACATGTACATATGTATGTCTTCCCTGCTTGGCGACAAAATTTACAGCCCTTAGTAAATCATTGTGGAGCGATGCGGATAGCATGTGATTCGATTCAGGGAACAGACTTGACATAGAGTTTAGCACTGCAATTCAACAAAACTCTCTCAGTGGCTAAGAAACAAAATCCTTTGAAGGACTCAAGACATTATGATCGATTTCTTAATCTCGTTTATGGGACCATAATGGAAGGCTTTGTTTACGTAATATTAACTGGAAAGTGTCCCAAAGAGTGTTAATTGCCATTTTCACACTTTTCCTTGCACTTCTGGTTGCTTTTGGTGTATTTCTTAGGATTTCACATGTTTCGTCGTTTTATGATCAGTTGGGGAATCTCAAGTATTGTTTGAGCTGAAACTTCAATTATCTTTTCACTGCATTCAGTCATTCCAAACCTTTTTTTTTTTTCAATTGGCTTTTGTTCGTCTTATTCAATTTATTTACATGCAAACCAACATCCAAATATGAATTTCGTTCCACGATTTTCCCCTCTTCAAGACGCACGTTTAATGCCTCAGACTCCTTAACAGGAAGCCAAACTGCCACGCCCATATACTAGTAGTATATAAGCGGACTTCCGTTTCAGGGCACTAAACAGAAGTCCTGCCCAAAGGCTCCTTATCGAAAGTTCTGACGCCGACGATGCCACGCTTGAGGCGCTCCAGTAATTGAAAACTGTCAATACGCAAATTAAAGAATTTGTCATGTGTATCGTGACCAAGTTTCTGTGGTTTCGGCCGGCGCATGGACCGGCACCATCGATTTGCTTGTTCGGGAATGTCCTGTGTGGCTCATTTGCATTGCCATAGCCATTGTAAATGACGCATGCGAGTGCACTCAAGTGGTTAGCTCTTCGCTCTTGCATAACGCTTCATTAGCAACTAGTTTTCTACTGACTATCACATGGTGCATGACAGCAGAGTACCTAGACCAGCTGAATATTTCAGTTCTCACCCTGATTTCCACTCAATGACCAACGGTTGTTTCCTCAGCCTGGCCAGCTCATTCCGCTTAATGGAATTTTTGACTGAAATATTATTATAGATCAGAGATTTGCATGTGGCCCGAATTCTACACAGAACCCACTCCGACAATACTACATACACACAGATGTACATACATACAAAGGCAAATGGCATCCATTTTGTCTCTCTCTCTCTCTAAATTTCCCTCTGTCTCTCACTGCCTTTTCCGAAGCCAGATGCAGGCGGCATGTGCGTATCCTTAATATGCGTAAACTTCACGCTTAATTCTTTATAGTATGATGATGTCCTTTCGCTATTTTCGCTTTTGTTCGTTGGTTTTTCAATTTTTCAAAAACTGCAGACAGTCCAAACCGAACCAGGTGTGACTTTTGCTGGCTATAATGGATGTTGATAGATTTTTATGTTTGTATATCGGTAAATGACTTTTGTTTTTCAGGGTAGAACATTGGAAAATTGCTCATATGTATCAGGATACTGGATTAGTTTTAGCTTAGTATAGGGACTGGCTCCATATTGAAGATATGTAACTCGCGGTTTGGGCTATCTAGTAAGATACATGCTTACAAGATACATGGCTACAACATTGTTAGTTCTAATGAACTTGAAGTAAAGTAGCGACCTTATTTATAAAAAGTCATTATTACGCTGCATATCGTAAATCAAATGCAGCTTCATCTGCTAACCGAACAGAGCGAAAAACATTCACATGATTTCATCGTAAATAAGCATGAACTTGCATTGTGTCGGGGCGAATGTTAGCAGGAGAGGATAAGCCAAGAAGCTAAAGGAAACGCGAACCCCTATAAAGTTCTATGACAAAGACCTAACCCAACTAGACCGGCAAAAAAGAAAAGAACTGGATGAGGTGGAAAAGTGGGAAAAACATACATACATCCATTGAGAACACACGACACACAACAGTGGGTGCTAAAAATGACAAAACCGGAACGATTGATAATGCGTCCTGGGCTTGCTTATGGCATTGGGCTCGGTCTGGCTCTCGGCCTGGATGCCGGTCTATGTCCTGTGCCGACGGCAGCCTTCACGCTTTAATTGGCTGCCAGCGACAAAATAAAGAGTCATACAATTCACACAAAAATGTGTCGGCCGTGACAGGAGCCCAGCCCGAGCCCGGGGACAGCTGCATAGCCAAAATGATCAGCCAAACGGCATCGGGCAGAGGGTTGGATGTTGATTGTTGATGTGCGGATGGATAACGGATATCTTACAATATCAAACGTGAGGCGAGCTCAGCCCTGAACCGCCCTGAGCGAGCACAGCCAATCAGAACACTCTCGAGGCGTGGCATTGCAGCTCGATTAAAGCGCCAGAGAGCGCTCCCTCTGCTCTCGCGCGGCACTCTGACTTCCCTCTCTCTCTCGCACTGAAGTTTTTGATCGTTGCCATATTGGTGTGGCGCCCGAGCAGGCAGCAAACACAGAAAGGGCGGGCGCGAAAGCTACTCTCGCTCTCCCTCTTCGCCAGCATCTCCATCAGCACCACTGCATTAGTGGTGGTAGTTGCCCGATGTGGGAAACCAGTTTATGGAGCGATCTCATTGTTCGTCCGTCCCCGTAGTAGTCGTCGACATCACCCGGGCCCGGCCGGCCTTCGTTAATTTATGCTCGCGCTCCTCTTTAGTTGCTTTGCAAGTCTCGTGCTGTTTGATCGCCGGAGCGCGTAATTCCAAGAAAAATTCACGTTGCGCCGAGCTGGATTGTCGCCGCTATCACGCTATCGGGTGAAGAGTCGCAAACTTCCGTCGGAATCGGAAATCGCATTTGTCAGACTTCTTGGTGATGAGGTGGAGCCTTTCGGCCACTTTGCATGTGATTGACAAGGAATACTCGGTGGTAGCGTTTTTCGTTTTCATTGTTACGTGTGCAGTTGTATCGAATTTGAGGCACTTTGATTGAAATCGAGGCCAAAGCTATTTTTTCTTTAGCAGCACGACTTAGTTCCTAAGTTATTGTATAAGCAAGTGGATTTGGACAAATATGGATATGTCTAGCGCCAACTCCCTGCGGCCTTTATTTGCGGGTTATCCCTTTCAAGGTAAGCTTACGGAGTGGCTTTTCAAGGCACCAGATAATAGAAGTCTGAAACTTTCATTAAGCCCCCCATGCGACACACTCTAAATATAGCTGGGTCATATTTGGTGGTCTTTTTTCACATTTAATGGGATAACAATCAATAAATGCCGATAGTATTTTGATACCGTTTTACATGATTCGTAAAGATTTTTTGTAACGTTTAAGATTTAAATATTTTTATTGTTTGTCCATTTCCCATTTGCAGGACAAGGTCGCGTTAACCAACTCGGAGGAGTCTTTATCAATGGTCGTCCGCTGCCCAATCACATTCGCCTGAAGATCGTAGAAATGGCGGCAAGCGGAGTTCGTCCCTGTGTGATTTCACGCCAGTTGCGCGTCTCGCATGGGTGTGTGTCAAAGATTCTAAACCGTTATCAGGAGACGGGTTCGATTAGGCCAGGGGTCATTGGTGGATCGAAGCCCAAGGTGACCTCGCCAGAGATTGAGACACGGATCGATGAGTTGCGGAAGGAGAATCCCGGCATATTTAGTTGGGAGATACGAGAAAAGCTGATCAAGGTAAGTTTCACAGCTGCTGTAGGCTGACAGCACCTGCACAACTACAGGAGGCAATCAAATGTGCCAAAACAAAGAGTCCAAGGACTTTACAAGGCCCACCAGTAGCCATAACCGCAGGGCATTATGTGCAGACAAGAGATGCACCAATACCAACTGATTCGAAAAAACCATTCACCGGTCGTTTACTTCCGTTTTCCGAAAAGTCACGTGGCAGACTCGGGCCGCCCGCTGTCTTTGTTATGGCACGTTGCCGGTGACATTTCTCGGCCCTTTGCATATGCCGGCTGGCCCGTAGCACAAATGTTCAATATGGCCCCAGGATCGATTTTGAACTCAACCGCCCATTGACAAATTTGTTGTACAACGGCGACGACAAATTTTCGCATGCCACCCATACCGTTAAGAAATCGATTAAACCATACAGAGTAGGCTGTTGCTGATGCTGTCGCTGTTTTTGTTGTCTTCTTGTCGGCATCGATTGTGTTTCATCCTTGTGGCGGCAAGGTGCAAAAAAACATACATACATATTTATCTTGCCTTTTTGCTTTTGAGGCATCGCTCCAAACTTCCGGCTTGTCACGCAATTTTACGCCAAGGAAAAAACGAATCAGGTAATGGGTACAGTCAACCCACTTAGCGTGGCCTACACTCGAAGAAATTGAGAGTAACCTTGGATTTTTCTTTGCTGATGTTGCAATCCTCCAGCCCCTTACTGTATTTTTGGCAGAGTTCTCGAGTGTTTGTGATCTCAGCCCACCAGCTAAACTTATTTCATGTCACGTTTCACTGAAAGATTTACAAATCAAACAAAAATTTATACGTAGTAGTCTCCTTGCTCTCTCTCATTCATTTTAATATGTAAACACATACTAGTCAAGCTGAAAATCGAAGGCGAAAACCCCAAGCATCCGGTACAATCGCACATGCTCAGCCATTATTATTGCACAAATTAGCGTAAAGCTTTATGCACGATAAAAACAGATAGAAAACACACTTGAATCGGCGGCAAGCGGAGAGCAAAGTCGCTGGAGACAGACCTCAAACTTATTTCTGAACCTACGCCAATATAGCTTATTCATGGACTCCAAGAGCAGACCAACTGTCTCGGGTAATATTTCGATTTCGGCATACGGTCCATCAGCAGAGCACCACCTTGAAGCCCTTTTTCGATGGATGGATGGATGGATGGCCCGATGACGGGTGTCTTGGAGTCGTTTTTCGCCTTTCGGCAAGTTTGTATGCACAGAGGATGAAAGATACATTGTATTCGCGTATTCATGCGCCAGCCCCTTTTGGCGGCCCAAGTCTGCCTGCTCTTTATTTGAAGCCGCAATTAGTTACACTTTATGTGGCGATACCAATTCGAGCGACCATCGATATGATCGGCCAGATATCGCTCACGCACACAATTGCATCGCCCAGTTGCATCACATCTCCGTCCTGTATCTGTGAGATGCATAGTGTGAATCTCAGCCGTTTTCGTTTTGTTTAGCTTGCTTGTCAAGGCAGTAGGCGTAAAAACTGCCTCCAGGTGCGCTTCACGCTGAATTAGAATACGCTATCGGCATCTCTCTTGCTCTATTACATTTCTTGATTTATCTCTTTGAACGCCCCCTGCCTCTAACTCGATTGCCCCTCTCTATCCGCACGGAAGGTGGTTCCATTTGGCTAGAACGCGATTGATTTTACTGGTAGTTATTGTACCCTGGAATTGATTTGGAAATTCTCCTATTTGGCTGCACGGTGATGACGGAAACTCACTCTAACATTCTCTGACTCGCTGACAAACTGCTGATTTCCAAGAAACTTGATTAATTAAAAACTACGGACTACTCGTACACCTGTCACTCAAGTCAGAAGCCATCGCAGCCCCGAAAATACGATCGCATAGGGGGAATTATATGTGGATAAAAATTCAATACGATATGCTCACGAATAAAGCGCAGTCAAGTGTCAATCCAACTGTCAACTAATTAATTAAATTTCAATTGAAATTGCTAAGGCAGAAAAGCCAAGAGAAAAGGCAAGAATCGTATCTCGCAGTCGGGGGCTCGACCGAGATCGAGACCGAGATCGAGATCGGTTTGGAATGGACTTGGACTTGAGTTTGGAATTGAAATTGGGATCCAGTTGTCAGTTGCTACAAGATAAGCCGTCACACATTCCAGCTGGACAACCGGTACGGTAGGATAGGCCCCAGTCGCAGGCGCACATATACATAAAAAACGCAACAAAGTCCAGTTGAAAATCAAAACAATTCTCTTGTTGTGTTTATGACACATTCAATAGAAATAGGAGTCAGTAGCCAGAGCCCAACACCAGCTAACCAGACAGCCCACGGCGGCACGGACCGGCCCGGCCCGGCCCCACTAGCGTTCCAGACTGGACAAAATGTCAGTTTCGGTTTCCGTGCTCGGCGTCTTGTCTTGTCTGGTCCCTGTCTTGTCTATGAGTGCCAGTTATGCCACGCCACCTTTGTTCGCTCAGGAATTAGCCACAAGCCCCAAGAGAGAGAGCGAGGGGAGCAGTCATGATAATTTCGTCAGTGGAAAAATATTATTATTAATCATGAAAATGTTTGCGGCACATGCCACTCCATTTGAGCAACCGACTGGTTGCTCCGGACCTCCGGAGCTCGGACAGACTAGACTTAGGGCTGGGTCACAATACACTGTGAAACGAGTAACCAGTATCCAAGTACCATGAATCCAGTAATCAGTTCTCAGTCCAGATCTGACGGCACGTCGTACAGTTGCGCTTCGTTGTGCAGCGATTAGCTGGAACCTGGGGAGGTAAGGTTGAAGTCGACATGTTGCTGTAATGAAAACTGACAGCTTTTGGTGGCTTAGAATGAGATATTGGTTGTTTTCCGATTCTGAATTGATTTCGGGATACGTTAAATGTTTTCAGTGGAAATTGTGGGTCGAGAAATTAAGGTTAGTTAGTATTTAACAACTTCATCTAATCGGGTTAGATCAGTTGATCTCCAAGGTAACGCATGTACCTTATCCAAGACATATTTTCAACCAGCGACAGTATATTATGCTTGACTCGCGTACTTTCAAGGAAACAATATTAAGAAATAAGCTTAACTTTGCACTTGAGAGATTAACTTCATGCAGGCCAATCTCTTGCAATTTGTTTTTCCGCCACAGTCTTCTCTCTCGGTTTTATCAAATCTCAACACTTGTCTCGCTATTTAATACAACACGCGACACAGGCATGGCAAACGGTAGAAGGTAGAGGTAATGCATTCTCATGCATGGCCTAACTCGTGGCTTGACATTTTCCTAATTGGATTACACGACCAATCTGGGTAGAAGTGAAGGTAGGAGAGAAAGACAGCGACTTGAAAATTGTCCAAACACAAAGAGCTGCCCAGCATCTGTAGTATTAATGTCAGAGCCCTTAATATGTCCAGCATCAGTGTAGGGAGTATAACAGTAGTAGCAGGAACAGTAGCTACCGAAAATATTTAGCCGGTCTTCGCTTATCTTAATTGGATTTGTGTGATTTTCTCTGGGTCGGAATTTATAATGGTCATTAGAATAATTTATGACATTGGACAAATCGAAGTATAACTTATGTCTAATCAGAAAACCTTATTTGTTGAATACAGGAAGGTTTTGCGGATCCACCATCAACATCATCCATTAGCCGCCTGTTAAGGGGAAACGATCGTGGTAGCGAAGACGGTCGAAAGGACTACACCATACATGGAATTCTTGGCGGTGAGTACTATAAAACAAGATAGGAGAAACCTATTTGGAATGTTAGTTTGTGAAAACAAACCACAAACCATTTATTTGATAATTTCGGAAAATCATCATCAAATCATTTGTAGCTCAAATCAACAAAATTGTGTCGGCAACATTACTTTGATCGTCTTAGAACGAGCGACTTAAACTTAAATCAAAGCCGCTCAGAAAAAGGGAAAATGACTACAATAGACCGCTCTGCCATACGATAACGATCTCTATCGCTTGTTGGCTATACACAACCCAAATAGGTGTAGATGATGACACCTGAGAATCAAAAGTACACAAGACTCAAGATTCTTTTTCGAAAACCCAGACCGAGTTCCAGTGCCAGTGCCAGTGCCAGATCCAGTCCCAGCTAATAACACCGCTTTCCACTGCCTTGCGTGAGATCCCATCTTTCTCTCCCTTTTCGACCCTCACATTTTGAGCGGAGCCAATAATCATACTAAATATGCAAAGTCATTCGATAAACGATCGGCGGGGTCAAAGCGGTGCGGTGCGGTGTCTGTTGTGCTGAGCTTGCTTGGAAATTGAGTAGAAAATTATTTTGTATGATCTCCCGATGCATCATTAGACAGACGAACACTGTGAGAGGGAGATAGCACTGTACTTGGATTTTTTTACATTAGGGCCCAAAGCAAAACAATTGTGTTCATGTTTTTAGCAATTGTTAATTTGGCCGACACTCTGTGATATTTTGCCGACCTCGGTAGCCTGTCACAACAGAGATCCCGTTTTACAATGGCTCAGGAGGCGAAACCCTGAATTGTCACCTTGACGTTATCTTTTTGAATGAGTCCAGGTCGCACTCATGCAATGAATAATGCAAGAATTTTAAGGGGTTTCCTTTACACTTTACCTTGAAACGAAGTCATGTTGTTTTGATTTCCTTTTGCATGTTTGCAAGATGCTGAAAGAAATGCTCTGATGTGGTGGTTACAGGTGAAAATCTGACCGATGGGTGTGCTTGTGAACCTTTTCGTGGGGTCTAAAATTTGAATTTAAAGGACTGAATGCTCTGTCCTCTCAGCACCTGTTTGCATTACCTATTCGACATTTCTCGAATCCGACGGACATTAATTATGTACATAAGCATAATCTATATAAGCCTTCCACAAGGTGGTCATTATGTTGTCGAAGCGTATAATAAGCTCACGCCCTCCCATCATAATTGATTCCTCTTTCCGCATCTCTGTCCATCCCTTTGCCCAATGCTTCGGACCATTATTACGGCTGTCCAGCTAATGCAGCAGCAACTGCACCCAGCCATCTACCCATCCTTGAGTCACAATCAGAACCCCAATCGGAACCTGCATCACAGAGACACATCCAAAGATACAACTGGCCAGACCCCGACTGCGTTCGAATCTCTGGGATCTGAGGCCTGGGACCTGGGACTTGGGATAACAAAGTCTGTGCCGGTGCCTGTAATCAACGCCTTCTTTGCCGGCGACTGAATGAATTCTGGCTCTGACCTGAAGACACCGAAAATAAAATTATGCATTATTAAATATGTTGCTTCATCTTTATTTCGCATATAATTTGGTTTGATTTGGATTTTGTACAATTTATAGGGACACGTCCGTGTCCGTCGACTTCTCCAAGTCACAGCCCTGGCTGCACTGTCCCTGCCACAGCCCCATCGAACGAATTCCCAGCAAACATCTCCTCTCCCCGTCTTTGGTGGCTCATTGTCGATGACTGCGTTTATCGGCGGCTCGCTTTGATCTTTCGAAAACCGAAAAACTATCAAAAGACATGGAGTATCAAATAATAGCTTAAAATCCCCAAGAAAAGAAAATTGTGCGGGGGCTAGTGAAAAAGAGTTGGTGACAGAAATGCTGTTATAATTTTTGATTTTATAAAAAAATCAATACATTTGTGAGAAAAGCTAACAAAATGAGTCAACTAAACACGTTATTAAGAGCATTGATGGCATTTGAGAGATGCCGATACCGACCTCATCTAAATACCAATTAAAATAGAATTAAGTCGTGAAACCTATGGCAGATGCTAAGAAGACGTCAATACACTGATGTCCAAATTCATTTTTAAACAAATCTGGCAAACAATGTCCGAGCCGGTTCGATTCATTCCACAGGAATATCGTGAGGTACTATATATAGGAATCTGTAAAACATTTGTTGGGCTGAATCTAGCGTCTCTTGTTGCGTTTCTCTGAATATTGTAGCTTGATAAATATCGCTCGCCCGCCCTACAGAAGACACAGAAAAATATAAAAAAAAAAAAACATCGCTAAACGTTTGCTACGCCTCCGCCAACTAGCCCAACAATAGCCAAGCTGTCTGAACCCGAAACCAAAAGTCAATCCGCTTCACTGATAAATACCAGTGCGATTAGTATTATTTAGCCCAGTTCCACAGCACTGCTTGAACCACTCAAAGAGAGAATGTAAGGTAACACAAAGAAATCAAATGCCAAAACACCGAAAAGAAGTCAGCGATGGAAAGTTAGAAGAAAAGACGAACCTAATACTTGTGGCAATTAGTGGATAGAACAATGCCATCAAGGAAGACCGCCGTGGGAATGGCCAAGGATATTTACAAAATATATTCCCCCACCTCGATCGGCAGGACCAGACAATGCGGCAGCAATACGAGGGCAGATCCTTCCCAAACCCAAATACAAACAGGTTCAATTATTTGCAAAAAAAAACTTCGAGATCGCAATGGCCGCCCAAGGGGATCCTGTTATAGGAGGTCACACCTTCTCTAATTCATCGCAACGGGAAGCCGAGGGAGACGAAAAGAGAGTGCCGCATTCTTGCAGTGTCACATGACAAATGATTGCACGGCGAGGAAGAGCTCGGCTTCTCGGTGATTGCGCAAAAATATCCTGCTCCTGCCCTAAAAATCATGTGCGTGCGGTCGGTGCGGTAACCCCGCAGCACACGGTCGGTGTGCGTGTCCGTCCCTGAGCAAGTCTCTGCCGCCCCTCGCTCACACATATGGCCGGATCCCGTGGTTGGCTCATTTGTTCGGCTTGAAAACCCATTAAAATCGTTCATGCCCGAAAAAAGTGTCAACGTAACAAAAGCATCGCTTCGACTTCAAATGCACCGATCTTCAGCGGCATCTTTAATGCCCACCAGGGTGTCCTGGTGCGTTCTGTTTGATCTCATTGTGGCCCTGATCATCTCAGCCTGACTCTTGTCTGTTTTCTGCCGCCGCCGACGCGTCGGTACCCTGATGCCCTGATGCGCCGCCCTCCCCGTGTACATTTCTCGTGTTGATGAGTTACAAAATATTTTATTAACGCATTATCACACTTTAACCGTTCTCTCTGTCTCGTTCTCTCTCTTCCTCTGTCTTCTACTCTGTATTGTATATCTCTTTCCTTTTGAGACTCGAAGTCGTGCTCTCTCTTACTCTCTTTCTTTTGGTGCGGGGGTTCACTTCGCCATTGGCAGGTTGGACATCATCTGGGATTTGTTTTGATCAAGTGTTTGTATGCATTGTTATTTAAATTAGTTTCATTTCTTTCTGACCCCAAGTTCGACTCCTTTGACGATTTCGTTTCTTTTGCCGCCTGATTATGATTATAACTAATTTAGGCTCCAGGTTCCTCTCCTCTCCCAGTCCATTTGCCATCATTCTTCATCGATGGCTCGAAAACTTTTGTAAATTAGTTTACATGGGCGTCATTGGGAAATGATTTTGGATCTGATCTGTTCTGATGATAGTGTTTAGCTGTCCGCTCATTTGTATTTGGGTTCGAATCGGAATGGCTTTCCTTCCCATTGCGGGGGCGTTGATAGAAAATCAAAAATAAATTGATACAATATTCATGTTCGGTGGAAGCATTTAAATAATAATGTGATGTTCATATAATTATACGGTTTCAGAACCAAAGCGACTATCTGTTCCACTTTAAACTTTTTCCATTTGAAGAAATACTCGAATTACATGTTTCTAAATTTCAAAAATATTCCGTCTACATATGTACATATAGATCTGTATATGTATGTATACCCAGCTCAGATATTGTTAAACATACAAGCGGCATAAGTTTAAAAGCTCCTGTAATCCTTTTGCTGACAAGAATCTGAGGACTTAAAAAATAACACATCCAACTGAACTGAGCTGATCTGAACGGAGCTGAGTTGGGTTGCCCCTTCAGACATGCCCAAAGTCCATGTCATATGGCCCAAGATTTTCAAATCCCATATCTGATGTTTGGCGACAGAGAACGCGCGTGTCTCTGCACTGACAGCTGACAGGTTGGGCAGCCGCAGCCCCCTCTCTCCATCAGGGCAGTGTAGAAAACGTTATTTAAGAATTGTTTTTCAATTGAAGTTTGATTCTGCCTGCAGTCCCAAAGACTTTAACATCAGATGCACCAATTTAAATAGCAGGAGTCAATGTCAAGATTGTTGATTGATGATATGTACATATGGATGTATGTATGTATGTGCTCGAATAAGATAATAGCCAAAGGCAGATTGATCTTTGCCACATCTCAGACAAAGGTTACGCTGCAATTGTCCATCAGAAGTGATTGGTATCCAATAAGGCAAATGAAAAAATTGAAAATAATATTAAAAGTTGCCCGTTTGGCCTTTTGCACTTTGCCCCAAGTTCAAGCGGTCATTCGAACGCACAAGTCAGCAAGCAGCAGGGAGGTCGGTTCCCCGAGGTCCCTCTGAAGTACTACCTGCTGCCTTGCCTGCTGTTTGAAAACCCCAACTGGAGACTACGCCTCGTCAAAAATGATGGAATACCCTTTCCAGATTACGAAACCACAATAATTTATCAAAGCTTAGAGCTCTCCAGTCGATTTTCCACAGGGTCCACTGACCAAAAAGAAAGCCTCAAAATGAAAAGACAGAGCAGCAGCAGCACCACGGTAGCTAAAGTGGTGCCAGAGCCATTGTCGATGCTGGTGCCAAAATAATAAAAGTCTATAAAAGGGGTCTTTGTTTACGGGCGCTGCTGGAATTTTTTCTCTTTGGGCCGCCAGTGTGGCCCAGGCCCCCTCTTATCGGTATACGAGGATTATTAATGGGCAAGTAACAACAAATTAATAAAATGTTTAACATTTAAAAACTAATTGATTTTTCTACCTTCCACCTTTGCTTCGGTGTCGTTTCTCGAACCCGTTTTTCTTTGTCTTCTTTCCATGGCTTCCATGGCTTCTGCAGTTTCTGGAATCGAAATCGACTCCCCTTATTTCGTAAAATTAAGTTTTATTGTTTCGTGTGTTGAAAGATTAATAGTGCGACTTCTGTATTTTATCATTCATATCCATTCGTTTTGACTCAATACGTATGTGAACTTTAGTGGACCACAGACCGCACTAAACTGTGGGCGTTCCGCCATCCGAGGTTTCTTCGCTTCAGCGGTTTCGCTTGAGGAGATTTTGGGTGTGGTCTGGGGGTCCGTGGGGCTTATAAGCGTGCCGAAAGCTTATTATCATTTTATGGGATTTGTTCTGTACGAATATTTGATAACCTAACTTGGCTTTTGCAAGCCTGAAAATTTCGAAATTTACATTGAAGTATTTCTAATAAGGTTCGTGTCCATTTAAAGCACTACAATTTTGAATATATCAAATATTAAATCAAGGAAATATTTAAGGATATCTATAAATGAATTTCTCCTTTCCTCAAATCTCATACAGTACATTAATCACATATCTAAGGAAACAGGAAATCCCTCTCATTCCTTAAGTCAATTAATAGTTTTACTGGGCAGGCCGGAAAAGGTTGACTCTAATACTGACCGCAATTGGAAAATCTCAGAGCTCTAAGGGATACATGCACACTGCATTCAGGTCAAAGGACGATCAATGTAATCGGACTAAAATGTATTTCCGCTTCATTTAGAACCCACACATCAGCACCCACACGAATAATACACCGCGGGAATCGTAGCACATGTCGTCCTGCCTCTATTCTTATGAAAAATGCGCTTGTGATCTTGTTGAATAATTCCAATTATAAGCGATGCTTTCTCTGCTTTGATCCTAAACCGGCAGAGGCTGTGACTCCGCCTCGCCTTTAAAACTCAGTTTATTGTGTAATGAGCTCTCCAAATAATTTGGCATGGCTCTGGTGGGGCCGACCCTGCCACACGCCGCGCTTCAAGCCCGATTTCCAATGACGGCGGCTTTTCCCTTTCGTGAACAGATGCCGAAGTTAATTGGCGCACTCCTCCATGGCCGTTAACAACGACAACTTGCCGATCATCTTCTTGTGTAACATGATATATTGTGTCACTTGTCAAGTGCTGTGACTTTTACGAGCCTGCGGCTACGCCCTCGCCACAGCAGCTTGCCTTGCCACCCTCCTAACTGCCGATCAGCTATCGCCGATCGAGTCATCTTTCTGCCTTCTGTGTGATTGTCGGTGGCTTTTGACAGATTTGTTGCGCTTCCCGACATTTCAATTAATATGCAATGGCGCGCATTGAACGTCGACACCCATTTATATGGAGCTATGACTTTGTACTGATCTGGGGGTCTCACGATAGCTGGAGATCTACGTCGGTGGCCTTACGCAGTGGATCCGTGGATCGAACCACACTACGAATATATGATTCAGTTTCGTCGGAAGACAATGAGCGTGAAAAATTGTATGGCTTCTTACGAGGCGTTTATAATCTTTGTTGCCTTTCAATAAAGAACGAGTTCCAGCGGATGATAACTTTCGCATACAATTCCAGGCCGCGATTCGGATATTAGTGACACGGAGTCTGAGCCTGGGATTCCACTGAAACGCAAGCAGCGACGATCCCGTACCACGTTCACCGCTGAGCAACTAGAGGCTTTGGAAAGGGCCTTTGCCCGCACGCAGTATCCAGACGTTTATACCAGGGAGGAGCTCGCCCAAACCACAGCTCTGACTGAGGCTCGCATTCAAGTCTGGTTCTCCAATCGAAGGGCTCGTCTCAGAAAGCATTCTGAGGATCAAGTTCCGGTCTTTCGCCAATGAACAGTGGCAGTGCCAGTGTGGGGTGGGAGTGGGCGTTGGTCCCAGTGGAGCGACGGCTCCACTCGGCTTCGGTCCCCTCGGCGTTGGCTCAATGGCGGGTTACAGTCCAGCTGCAGGAACCACCGCGAATGGGCCAAGCATTAACGATGGGGTTCATCATTCCGCTCATGCTCCAAGCTCCCACCACAGTGCAGCAGCCGCAGCGGCGGCGGTGCATCATCACTCGCAAATGGGCGGCTACGACTTGGTCCAAAGTGCCGCACAGCACGGATTCCCTGGAAGTTTTGCACAACCCGGACACTTTGCCAGTCAAAACTATTATCACCAAGGTAAATATAGTAAACAGTAAACGGCACTTCAACGGCACTTTGCCAAACCTGTGTATAATCCAAGTGTTTCCTATCACATTGCAATTCTACATCCATAGGCATAAAACCTAATTGAATTCTGGCTCTTCTCTTCCAATACAGACTACTCCAAGCTGACCATTGATGACTTCTCAAAGCTAACCGCCGATAGTGTTTCAAAGATCTCGCCCTCCTTGCACTTAAGCGACAACTACTCAAAGCTGGAATCGTCCTCGAATTGGTCCCAGGCTGCATACCATCTCAACCAGTCGGCTGTTGCGGCAGCCAACTACAATGCCCATGTAGCACAGCACCAGCTGAATGATTATGCCGCTGCAGCGGCTCATGGGAACGCAGCAGCGGCCGCTGCCTACAATCACCCGTTGCCGGCGCAGGGTCAGGCCAAGTACTGGTCATGAGTTAATGGAATCCGATGACGACACTCTGCGAGCGTTTTGCACGCCCAGACAGAACCCCATTCGAGTTTCGTGTCAGTTTTATGCATTTCAATTATCAGCAGAGGCAGAGGCACACATGTAAATGTTAGGCAACTATTTATACACTCTGAACGTGAATATGGAAAATATTGGCTTGGCTATAATTTAGGAGTACTCCGCTTACTACATGTGAATTACATGGCTTTTAGAGGCGCATTAAGGCTGGTAACGTGTTTCTATTTAAGCAGTTTATTCAGATAGATAGATATAGATATACATATTTATTTTTATACTCTAAACGTGACGCGATATTGTTCAACATAAAAAATGCATATATAGTACGTTAAAATATATTTTTTAATAAATTAAATAGAAGAGAATGTTCAAATGAATATACAAATGACTTGAAGGGTATTTTCAATGGATAGGACGTTATGCATACATATGAAAAGTTATGGAAACTTCTAAGCACCTACCCATTCACGGATGATTACCACATCCTTGTTAGATCCTTGTTTCTGCCCCGTATACACCTCCACCTCCCATTTAGATACGACACAATTTTGGCTCAGTAGTGAAGGATCAAACCAGTAATATGTATATATATTTGTTAGATTGGTATTTCATATATATATGTATATAATATATTGTGTATATATGTAACTTTGATATTTTAATGTGACTCGTGGTCTCTGCTTCCGTGGGTATTTTAAATACCTACATACAATGTATATAAACGAAGTGAATATAGCTTGATAGTAAATATATTGTTTTTCTAACCTTCTGCAGAGTGAATATTAGGAGTTGATAAACAAACCATTATGTTAAATATTGACAACATCAGACTTATAATTACGCATAGTGAATATGTTTATTTATTTGAATATTTCAGGGACCTTAACAAATAATTCAAATTCTTCAAATTAAACAATTTTACTCGAAGTATTTGAAATAGATCAATTTTTATTGTCAATACTTTATTTATTTATTTATTGTCCGTAGTACATATGTTTTTGTTAGTTTACGTGTATATTGATATAAGTACGAGTATATAAGATATTCACCGAAGTTTTATTGTCGTTAAGCAGTTGTCCCATATACATGTACATACTATATAGTCGTATTAGCCACACTTAGCACACTATAGCATTGGATTACAAGGGAATCGTTATTGTCTTGTACACAAACAATACAGACGGTGGAGAGAGAAATTCAAAAAGGTATACATACATATGTAGTTCTGCTAAAGGGTCCACCAAGTTCTAAATCGATTGAGACACTAGCACTTCCTGCTAAGGTACGATATTGGCACAAATTTAGTATTTATCTTCAAGTGCGATATGATTTGCATTGATATTAAACGTTATTTCGCTTTGCACTGATATCAGTTACTTCAGTTTTGTTTTGTTGATATTATTCATCCTACATCGATACAGATACAACGTACTGAGTGGAGCACCTACAACTACATACACGTAGGTAAAGTTGTGTGAGCTTGCCAAGTAAGTCAATTATTTTTGGGGGGAGCTACATTAATTCTGCATGTAGAGTTCAAAGTTCCATTAATAGTATTATTGTAATCGATATAGCATAGCATTGTATATAGAGTATATTGTCGATATTTAGTATTCATAATTGTCCATGTTGCGTCGAAATTCGCGTCGATGCAGTGCTGTAATACGCGGCGGAGTGCCCCAGGAGTGGAAGGGAGGATACACAGGAGCACCAGAGCGAGAAAGTGGACGCTTAGGGTTGCTCCTTGCTGATCCCGTGGGCAGCGAGTTGCTGGAGATGCTTCGCATGTGGGCAGAGAAGGCGCTGGGTGACTCGCCCTCGGTATCCTCATATAGTTTAGGCAAACGACCGCGTATGCCAGCACTGCTCCAATTCATCGTCGGTTGGTTGGGTAGGAAACAGCGTTTACAAACGGCTGCGGTGGGTTGACGCAGTCGCTCGTGTTGGGGGTAGTACGCGACCTACATGGGGCGAAGATTTAGATTAGTCTTATCCCATAAAGCACCAATCCGAGCAGCTAAGACAGATCTACAGATGTACATAAAATAAAAGTGCACTAGGAGGAGACTCAATGCTTCAGGCTACAGGCTTCAGTATAAGAATAAGGGCACAAACAACGGGGTTTCATCTAATTAAATGGACAGAGTAAACTACAGAAATGTAAATTATGGAATCGACCATGCCAATTAGCCGTATCATGCTACATCACAGAGTACAGATTTCTCTAAATTATTTAATATTAAATATGTAATAACAAAATAGCGTTTTTATATACAAATGAAAACCTATCAACATGAATACCAGTCGATACCAAACGTGCCATGTCCTAGGCCACATCGAATGGCGGATTTCTCATACTACAAAACGGCTAACCATGGAATGTTAAGGATTATCCAATAATATTGTACATATGTATGCATGTATGTAGCAAGCATGTAGAAAATTATGGACATACAAGTTTGGTTATTTTGTTAGATATCGATAGATCGATAACAGTTTTATATCGAATACTCGAAAACAATTCCAAACAACGTTTCCACTTCGTAGCATATTTTTGGGTGCATGTCAAAATCAACGAGACAATTTTGCTGCCAGGTTTCATTTATTGCCGCTTGCCTTCTAGCGCCAGAGATTTAAATCAATATTTTTCTTGCAAGTGCATTGGATTGGATAAATGTAACCTCACAAGCTAATAGTCTATTCAGAAATAATAAATGACATTTTGTAAAAGTCGAACATGAGTCGAGGAACTCAAGAAACATAATTATAAAAATAACATCTGATTTTTTTTCGAATTTAATTCCTTTTGTACCATATTGGAACAGAAATATAATCGAACCCCCGGGGCTGGGCCAGAATATCAAGACGATATTAAGTGTAAACCAGTGTTTACACTGGACTTCATCCCTGACATACATACATATGTATAAACATACATACAAAAATCTATATATATAGATTTTCCAACGGTACAAAGTGGTATAAATATCAAAATATTCATGAAAATACTAAACCAGAGCAATAAAAACTTTTTTTCATTTTCATTCCACCAACGATGACAGCATTAAAGCGCTTTAGAGACAGGCATTGTGAAATTGAAAACTTTTTAGAAAAGTTAGCTGCCAAAAATTAAGCAGGATGAAGTGTTAGCCAACTTCCAGACAATGTGCCGGAAATTAGCCGATTATCCTCAACACCCAAAAGCAAATACCGTAACAAGGCCGACAGACGTAGGAAATGGAAAACATTTTGTCAGAAGAGGCGGAAAATGGAATATCCGAGAGGAAGCTTAACTTCGATAGTAGATCTATAAGCTAACATTTATACTAGGCAATGTACATATGTATGTACGTATATATCATGCTCAATGCAATATTGGTCATAATCACAATACATTCACTACCAGTAGCCAGGCGAAAGGACTTATGTAGACGAAAGTTCTCTGGCAGAAAAGTGCTAGTACAACCTCTTTCCAGCTCATTCCAGTTGCCAAAAACATTAAAACACAAATGCAATCATAATTATGACAGGAAAATTAATTATAAATAAAAAAAATACACTTAAGGACCACACATCGAACCATCGCCATTTACTCATACAAATTGCCTGGCGTCACGTCCTGATCGACTAAAGCGCCCGCCGCCACCGCCTCCAGTGGGACTGCGAAGGTATCGGTAGCTGGGCAGAAAGCCCGAGCGGTACACGGCGCCAATGTGTCGCTTTTGCGGCGATGTCAACTGCTCATTTCCTGACTCTGGCTCCGTGTCCGGCTCCTCAATGGCTCCATGCTCAATGCCGAACAACTCGGGATCCTTGGAAGTGTCTTTTATGGAATAATATATATAAACGTATGTACAAAAACTGTGCTCGAAAAAGGTGCCAAATAGCAGCTAGCTACGGTGCAGGGTGCTGATTGCATTAACAAAAATTCGAGAAATCAGAGGAATCCCCGGCAATCCGAGGTCGATTGCAGGTACACCACGGATACGTCTGCTGGTTAGACTGATTAAAAAAATATAACTCTGCAATTTGGTACCAATTGTACAGGTACCTTGCTAGGCTTAGGCCTACACCACACAGGCGAGACTTACCTAGAAAACGTTTCTCGGCCCGACGGTAATCGTTCCAATCGAGATCAGCGTAGCCAGCATAACTTGGATACCACCAATAACTCTGCATGGGATCGGCATATTCGGGGGCAGCAGCTCCAGGCAGTAGCATCTCCTCGTCCTCGCGTTTCTGTTGCACACCATGCACCGGCGATGACTTAAGAGCACCCAAGTTCCGTTTCTCAGCTCCAGCGCGTTGATTATGATGCTGCTGCGAGTTGTAGCGAGCGACAGCAGCCACATTCCGCTTGGGCTGCTCCCGGTGAGTACTTGGAGCACTCTGAAGACGCGCCATGGTAGCCAGGTTGCGTTTGCCATTGGGCATGGGGAGCTGAAAGTCGCGAGCCAGGGTTCCGACATTTCGCTTGCCGTAGGTCATCAATCCACCAGCCCTGGCCAAGGTACCAATGTAACGCTTCTGCTCGCTCGGCTCACCAGAATCTGCATCACCATAATCCTCGCCAGGCTCCGCCGTGGGCAACTGTCCGTTCTTGGCCAAGGTGGCCAGACTTCTCTTGGGGGCATTCAGAAGACCTTGCGCAGCTAAGGCAGCGACTGAACGCTTGTCCTCCTCCACGTAGTCCTCGTACTCACCCAGGGGTTGCTCCTCTCCCACGGCCAGCTGACGCTCTCGGAGCAAGTTCTTCAGCTGATTACGTAAGGCGGAGGCCTACAGAGGAAGAAGGAATGTGGAATGGCGAAAAGCAATTTAAACTCAAAGCTTCTGCAGATGCTGCTCTGCACTGGCGTGGCGTAAATAAATCCATTCACGTCAAAGGTAAATACATACAAGACAGTTGGGGAAGGTTGGTGACTTACGTGTAGCTGATACTCGGGATTGGGGTTCATCAATTGATTTATTATGGACTCCATCTCACAGGGCGACACATTTGCAACATCATCAGTGGCACTCACGGCAAACGAGCGCGGCTGATAGGCCTAAAGGGTAAGAACAGAAATTATGAAAAAAGCTGAGCTTTAACATTTAAATCATCCCCTAGATCAGCAAATTTGATTCGCATTAAACATTTCTTCAGGAATCTTTAGTACATAATCTTTTAAAGGAGTCCATTACCTGATGTACTCCTTGCCACTTAATCAAAGCAATTATTTACGCCTATTCGACTTCGAAATGTGTGGATGCTCCGCGCATTGTCTTCTCAATTTCTCAGCTCATAATTCAATGAACTTTTGCGTCTGGGAGAACTGTAAGACTTTTTGGGTTAAGGATAAGGGTAAAATGTTCCTCAGAAACAGAACACTTGAGCTTTATTTGTTGCCTACTTTGATGCGCCGTTTTGGAGTGAGCTAGAGGCAACAGAAAACCTCTCATCGGCTTGTCACATTGACTTTCATACCTTTCTGCACATCTAGAAAGAAAGTGTCTACCTAAAAAACATAGTAATATCCTGAACCTGCAGAGTACAAAGTGAGCTGAGCACTCTGTGAGTGCGCTTGTGAGTTTACCCAAGCCATGTGAATATCTAAGCCAAACTCATAATATTTTACTTTCAAAGTACACAAGACAAGCGAAGACAAGTCAAAACAGTTTGTTGGCCAAATGGTCGTTCAAGTGAAAGGATAATTCCCAGTACACTGGAGCTAACTCATGGATATCTTAAGCGTACGAGTAAGTTTGTGTGTGTTTACGCCCATGTGGGGGTGTTACGCTCAGGGCTCTTACGCCAGAAGGGAAACAAGAGACAATGATTCCGTACTTCTGCAACAGATGGACAGTCGGGGAGAATAGAAGGCGGAAGTGGGTCCAGGCACAGCAGAACACAGGCATACAGGATGTGTTCTAGGATGTGCTCGCTGGCGGCGCCAGAGTTCGTAAATCACCAGAGAAAATTGACAACGCAACCTCTCATATGTTCAGTCGTGCGTGTGTGAGTTGTACTGGGAGTCGGACTCTTGGTGGCGCACCCGCACCCGAAGCTTTTGCTATTATTATTGGGGCGACTGTGCCTGGCCATAGCTCATGTCTTATTAGCACTCGAAGTTATGCCCCGAAGGTGTTTGTTAAGTCAACTGCATTAGACATACTTCGGATATATTTACCATATATTTCAGTGGCATTTAAGTGGTCCCCCGATTTTCAAAAATTGTTTTCAACCAACAAATCATTCAAAAATCGTATGTTTCTGGACGTCAAATCCGTTGGTCACGCACAGGCAATTAAAGTGTTTATTCATGAATTATTCCGCCCATAAATATTCTTCGAAATACCCATAACTCGCATAATTTGGTATTTATTTTGGTCTTTGGTCGTGCATGGGCCTGAATAAGGAGGGAGGCTTTAAGAATTTGGTCTCTATGCAACTGCGGGGCTGGCATTTCCCTTAAAAAAAGGACCAAAAAATCTACATTTTGAGCAGTACACACTGCGTGGCAGTCTTGTGATGCCTGGCCAAGGTCCCTCCTATTCATGGGAGGACAAATGAAAAGCGACACTGGGGTGGAAAACATTTTCCGTCGACAAAGTTCTCCTACCTTATTTTTTAAATTTTCTAGCTTGCAAAGATTTTAAAGAGCACAAAATATTCTGAATTCTCATAATTTTTGTTTTAAAGTTGTGGGCTTCTATGGGCAGAATCCATCTCTCTTAGCTGGGTAATCCAAATTACCTTTCCATTGCAATTTAAACCCTTTGTGATTCAGCATCAACTCAACTTTACTGGTACTCGTAGTTTTATATCTGCTTTTGACAGCAAAATACTTTCTGTGCTGATTGTACGAAAATATTTAATTAATTTATCTGCACGTTCGCAATAAAAAAGGATTTTTATCGCAAATGAGCCCTGCAAATGTCCTGTCCTTACATCAGCGAATCTGGGATAGCGAAAATGAAAAACCAATTAAACTTGTTGGGGAACAAAGAGGAGAAAATCAACACGCAAATAAAACCAAAACTTCATTAATCTACCCGATGCCTTCAGTGAGGGGAAAGCCGACAAGGACATGGCTAATAAACGAAACGGCAAACAATTGATTCGAACAAAATTGCTTGTCTAATTGGGCATAAGAACATGCACGATCTGCAATGGCCAGAGGAAAAGTTGCGAAAGTATCAGCTTGGAATAGCCAGGAGAGTTCTGTTGACATTTAATCGCCCTGGCGATCGCCCTTAATGATGCTTAACATAGAGCCTAAGGGCCTGCGGGCTTCCCAGTCTCCAATTTCCCCCTTTTCCCAAGCGCTCTGGTTATCTTTTTTGCTCCTGTCGAAGCTGTTGCCTGTTGAGCCGCTTATACCGTCAGTGTCCAGCCACAAGCTGATTTTATTATCGCAAACGCCCGTACTGGCCTCGTCCAGCCTCCCCACTTGGTCGCTTTACTGGGATATTTAATGACGCAGTATGTAGCTGTTTTCGTTTGGCCTTTATTTTACTTATATAGTATAAATACTGTGTGCAATATTAAAACTTAAGTGCTCTGACCTTCCCAAGAACACCGAGTGTCTGCGTGGCGGTGGAGGGGACTTAAATCCTGCATTCCATTAATGGAATTTTTACGGAAAAATAGATGAGTTGAGAAAAGATTCGAATTTGCAAGTTATGTATTCTACAAGAATCTTTTGGGCACTGAAAGATAAAGGGAGGAGTATTCTGCTGTGGAATATTCCTTTTTATGTCAGCGGCAGGAAATAGTATGTAACTTTCGTTTTTCACCTCCATAATTTTTTCCCCTACTTCTACCATGTAATGTCCAACTGACATTTTGTTTTAAATGCATTCATCCAATGCATTCATCCCACTTCGCCCACGCTATTAGAATTCGTTCCTTAACTGTAATTTCCTGTGGATGTCATAAAACCCACATTACTTTTTTTTTTTTATTCGCTTTACATGAGCATGAAAAAACTGAAACAATCCTTATGCGGTGTGTCCATCTGCCTGACCATGTTTCTGTGGTGAGTCAGTAATTACTGACCCCCAAGCAGCCATTGTCAATAGGTCCATAAATATATACATATATGTATGCATGTATATACTATACATGTGCCGATTGTGCCAGCTACGTCCTACGCAACGGCGACATTTACATTTACAAGTAACTCAGATTGAATTGATAGGCCAGGACAGCGTAAACTATTTGATGGAAAACCAAATACACAATAATCAATAGATTTTTATTTTGCCGGGTGTAGTATATAAAGTGAACCAGGCAAGAGTCTTGAAAACGATAGTGTGAATATAAAATTGTTTACATAACTTTCATGGTCGTGGCCTATCTACAAACAACGGGACACACACGATTCTTGAAATTCGAAACGCATCCGCATAACTTAAGGCCATCTGAAGGACCCATAATGAACAGCCCTCGAATATATTCTGAAGCGCAAAAGCAACAAATGATTTTACAGCTAAGGCAATAGACAACGCCTAAGACCAAGGAATACCGCAACGCAGTGGGGACTGAGGTAATGGACCAGGTCCCGGAATTCCCACCGACCCAATGCTTTTTTCCCGTGGGTGTGGTACAATTTATTACCATTGTGCCCCATTGAATCATTTGACTTTCTGGAATTTTAATAAAAATGTAAACTCACAACTGGCGCAACAATGGCGCAACATGAGACGATATTGATATCTTGTCACATTGCGAGTTCGCTTTCCCCACATTCCTCTACTGGCATTTGAACATACATACATACACATGTCTAAGTACATATTTGCCTTACATTTTCCTGCTTTCGATTATTGGCAGTGTGTATGCTTAATGTGATATTTGCACAAAGTATATGTACTTTTATTCTTCTTTTTATTGGAAAACGCAGAGTCAGCTGACGAATCAGATAACTTGTTAAGCAAAGGAAAATATTTAATATTTAATCGTGAAGGTTTTCAAATGATTAAGCTTAGTAAACAACGGGAAGTTAAAGCTTAAGTATAACACAGAAAAAAGACGTGAATATACATACATCTTTGTCTTTGTGATAATTATTTTGAGCAAATTCCTATATAAACAATAACCTTTTCTGGCCATGTCTATCTAACCCATGTTGATTATTCCATTTGAATTAAATTTGTGTCTATATTTGTACTTTGAACAAAGTTTTCAGGCATTGTAGGCCAGCTCTTTGATGGCCATTCTATACTTCAATTTTATTTAAACAATATTAGAACCAAGCAATTCAATGGCATTAAACTCCGATTCGGGACATAGACTGGCAAGGATAAGTGCGTGTCTCTTGCATGAGATGCTGTTAATATTCGAGTTTTTTCCGTTGTCAACAGCGCGTTTACCCGATTTTATTTGAATGATGGGCATGCTGCTGGGTATCAGTTTTAATTGCTATCGATTCGGTGTAGAAGATTTGCTGCATGCAGCATTAATCGATGTCTGTTCTAATTATATAACTTTGTGTCAACCGCCTTCGCAATTGACGTTGAAGGGCGGTGCGTCACAGATCGTATATTGTATCTCGCATACTGCAAGTAGAAGGCTCTCACGCAACAATACGACTCCCTCTTTCCCCTGCATTTGCTAACTGTGTCCTTGTCTTTTCCGCAGTGGTGCATTGTCGTGATAGAACTGTATGTATTCAAAATTGATTGAAACCGCATCCGTCGCTGATGCACTGGATTTTGTTAGGATAATGAACATTATGTTTAAAATAATCATTTCCATTTGTGTCACTTTCTCCACAAATAGCCACAATACATAATTGTCTATCCCAAAATCACTTAAGCTGTATATTGGTAATAGAATAATCAATAACGTAACAACAACTCAACCGCAATTTGCTTCATTTCTGAACAGCATTTTTCACTCGAATGGACCCTAAGACCAATCGCTGTAGAGAAACCAACGCTTAAAATAGTTTCTTTAATGGCTTACAAAATTTGTGAAATATTTCTGAACTTTCTATTATTTTAAGTTTCTATCATTTCTGTGTTTCTCTACAGTTTTGGACCGCACGAGTTACGTATACAGGAGAACAACAATTTGTCGGTGAAATTTTAGTTTGCAGTCAGGCTACCAGTTATGACGAATAGCTATCAAGGACAAAGGCATTAAGAGTCTGCGAGGAGAGCAACGCACACAAATGTTGAAAAGTGTCAGCAAATGTCAGCACCGTGCAACAGAGTTTTCCATGCATTCAACATACATATACAGCAATAAAAAATAATGAAAAATGTGAACTGAAAAATTGAACTTTTCGACTGCATATGTCAAGTGGTCAGCATGACGTTGTTGCAACCGCAATGGCAACTGTTGCAGAAGACAAATGTCGAAGGAAGCTGCCCGTCGCTTGAACAGGGCGTGGCTTTGGCAAATATAAATTACTACACAGTGGCGAAGCTTTGAAAAATGAAGTCCAATTTAGTCCTCTTGTCAGCTCCTGTACAGCTGTACAGCTGCAGACAATTTCGTATGTTCCGACTAGCTAATTAATGGTAAGTGGACACTTTCATTTTTTAATGGTTAGGAACGGAGTGTTCATGCTCTTAAAGGAGGTTTTCACGACCAATTAAGAAACTAAGCTGCCTTATTAGCTCAATTGAGTAATTTTTTAATAGGTACATGCCAAAATTCGTTTGAAGCTTAATCATTTGAAACAGAATGTAGCTTATTTTATAAGTCCTCTAGCTAACAGCGCTTTGTTATATTATATTTTTGAATTTCCTACCAATTCGACCATGCTAGGACGACCAAGAGAGCGAGATACGAGTATACAAACGCGCAAAAAGCAATTTCACAGAATCGCATGCCACACCAAATACACGTCAACACATAAAAAGATATATTTAGGAGACGGCAGCAAAGCAGGAACAGAAAGTAGCGACGGTCCATGACGGTCCACAAAGACCAAATGCTGCTGATACGAGTACAAATTTGAAAATTGAAAATATAATCCCCCAGGACTTACGGCATTGAGCAGCATTGAGAGCAACAGCATCAGCCATTTGCTGGTGTGTGCAGTTTTGTGCACCGCCTGCATTGTGTATGGCCTCCTTCAAAAAAAGGCAACTGCTAAGTCTCTGTTAATTGGTTTTCCTGCCTCTTCTATCAGCGGGACGCCACGCGACGCAAACGACCGCTGAGATGACACACGGACTCACTCACGAATCAAAATTACGAATCACTCGAATATATCAAGGTATACAGCACTCAGTAGCTCAGGATATTCATTCAAACTATTGGAAACGATAACGGACAACGCGTGACTTTTCAGCAACCCAGCTTCTGTCGTAGACACGTTCGTTCGCAACGGAGTCGTTCGCTCGACTGCTTTCCTCTTGCCAGGACATTCGACTTTTTATACGCGAGCCGAGCGGCACCACGGATAAGATACTCCGCTCTCGAGCAGTACTATAGTGGCTCTCTCGGGAGCTTTTGAATCTTTGCGGGGCTCGGATAACAGCCGTCAACTGTTGCTGGTAGCGGGCGGCGTACTTTCAGGCCATGGTGTCCTTTTTTGTGGGGCGCTTATGTAGGTGATGACGTCATTGCAGGCTGCAAGCCAAATGTTACTTGTTAGCAGGCCAATTGTATTGAGTCCAAGCGCGCAGCACAGTGGACACGAGGGAGCTTTAATGCCTGCAGCCAAATAAAAGACATATTGCACTACCATTCGTTTATCCCTTCGACTTTTTCCCACTGTTCACCGTTTCGCCTCACTCTCTTAGGGACCAATCGAAGAGAGTACAATTTCAACTCTCTTGCGGAATTTCTCATGTGTCTGCACTCTCAGAGGTACCATTCTTTAACCACACCATGGCCATCTAAGCAGCTGTCCAGAGGACTTGCGCAACGCTATGCACCCAATTAAAAGCGAAGCTGAGATGGAAATTTGAGCCACCCATACGCACTGTGGAACCACGGCTTCGACCACGAGGGTCGGGCGAAAGCAGGGTCAGACTGATAACCATCATAAAGAAGAAAAGTTTTTTAAATATGTGTCACATAAAGTTTGGACGGTTACTCGAATCGTATGCGCCAGGGACATGGATCGTCCGCAGAAGGCAGGAAAAACTTTTCAATTTTAATTCCTTTGGTTTATCACATGGTTCTCTTCGTCTGAAAATGAAATTGAAGATAAAACTAGATTTTCGTCTTTGAATAATATTTTATTCTTGAATGTTTAAAACCATACATGCAATCGGAGCTTCTTAAAGGAATCATTTCATGCTATAGTATGTGTAAATGAATAATTGAGTATAGTATCTACATTTATGGTCTTCGACTTTTCTCTTAATTATTGTAGGGGTAGAGTTCTTGTGGCTTAATTTTCAGTTTGATTATCGCTTATCAAAGGGCTGGCAATACATTCATCAATCACATTTAATACATACATATAACTTTACTTCTTGCCGAATATATCATCTATTACATATGTCTAGAAAGTACATGTAACCTTTCTATTATTAAATGTAAATACGCACATAGATCGTAATCTTCTTTAGCATTGCTCCCTAAGCAGGGGTACATTTCTACACAGAAAAGTGGTCGAGGTGTCGTTATCCTATCTTCTTGTCAACATAAATCCCAAAACCAATAAATATCCATACAGCCTGGAACTAGAACCCTGCCTGACAGGCACCCCAACCACCCCGACAGGCATCAGTACAGTTAGGCGCCGAATTTATGCAACTGTCGAATACGAAATACAAATTATGAAGCGTAAACAGGTAAAACGTAACCGCCACCTCCGCATAAACAGCTCTAGAGTTGACTCTAGGCCAAAACCATTGGCTGCGGTGTTCAGAGTTGCGCAAAGTGCACCTATGGTCGGTCGGTCATACGTGCCTACGTCAGTGGTTATGTTTGGCTGCGGGTTTCGTTATGTTCACGCCTGAATGCAGCAGACGGAGAGGGGGGAGCAGGCAGATTGCACGCCGATTGCCTACTGGCAAAAAGCTGTCAGGAAAATCCACGCTTAGAAAATGCTAGTATCGAAAAGGGGTTGCAGCCTGCGGTCACGGGCGGCCTTTGTTTCAGGGAAGCCAAGCATAAAATTTGGTCAGCAGACCAGAGCAACAGGATGAACTAACAGGCTCGTGTTAACGTTAACGGCAGCGATAAAGAGAGAGCTTTGAGAGGTTTCGAACCAATTAATAATTTTCTTGGTATTTTTTTTCTATAAATTAGTAATATTACAGACAATATAAATGTTGATTTCATTGTCAATGGATATTACCAAACTGATCCATTCTTACCGACAAAACTTTGTTTAGAATACAGCAGCCGACGCATTTTCGATTTGCTTTGACGCCCACAAACGAAAGAAAGAACAAAACAGAATTTCAATTGCCCTGGCATCCAAACTGGAACCCGTTCACTGGCCAAGCTATCGCGTGATGTGGTCACGCTTTAAAAATATCGCACATACTATATAACAAGAATATCATGGGGTTTAAATGCAAAATCCACTTTTTTCTAAAGGTTTCGGAGACCCCGCTTTAGGGGCCTTGTGTGTAGTGTCGAGCGATACTGAAACAAGCAGAGCAGAACGAACGAACGAACGAATCTATGAAGAATTCGCCGCTCAACTCAACGTGCTTTGCATTATAATCGAGCCCAGCAGACTGCATGGCTTTCGACTATGCTAATCAGTTATTTATATTCAAATTGACAAGGGGTACAAGCAATAATCGAGACAAAAAAAACAAATCGTGGCCAACTGGTTGATAATCATAATTAGCTGTCTTAACAAGTAGGAGAACGGTCTACACTTCTGTTGGCAAAATCTGGTAGCTTTTGAATAATTTTTGGGCCTTTTGCGGGCTTGGTCGTTACTTGTCTAACTGCCAAAGTCTTTTCGTAAATGGTTTTCGTGTCAATAAACAGATTGGCGCAGGTGTTGATGTAAGTGCCTGTAATTTGGCAGTAAAGGCGAGTCTAAAGCGATTGAGCCTTGAATATATCATAGCAGTGTTAAGAATCTATTTAAATAGTATTTATAAAACCGACTGAGGTGTTTTTTGATTGTAAATTTTTCATTAAATTGATTTGTAGAAAATCTTGAAAATAGCAATATGTAAAATAGTATAAGTACTGTCCTATTTTAAAAATATTGTTTAGTTTTTCGCTTCAGTTGCGTTTTAATTTTTATCCAAGAAAATGTTTCGTTGCTTTATTTCGAATGGTATACAAAAGAGTTACACCTATTCAAGACAATCTCACAGATCTTGTTTAATTTGTGCAAACGCATCGTCCATCAACATATCCAAAATAGAATAGAAGCTGACTAAAGTAAGAAGTTTTGATATTGGGGTATTGAAGAAAGTATAATACAATGAAATCATAAGAATACAACAGAATACAAAATTTTGTTTGAAGACAGAACAAACTTAATTTTCATTTATTTGAAATTTGCAAGCGTTTTTTTAAATTTTAATTCAAAATAAGAGAAAGTCAGTTCTCATCATTAGATCTTTGTATGTATATAAGTAGGTATATAGTAAATTGAACCGAATCGATCAAAGATTGCGGATAAACTTACATAAATGATAGGGCTGTTCAGCGAGCAAATCATACTTAAATTGAAAGATTCAAAGAAATAGTTTATAATTTACATATTTGGAGTGTTTCACTTACACGGTAGATACATACATATATACTTATGTTTTACATAGCTTTTACGTTTTAGACATATACATATACATACATCGTATTATTGAACGCATAAAATAATATCCTCGCTCATTCAATTATCATTTCGTTAGTCATTACATTGCCTACTTTTTATTGATTACCGCTTAGCAAACTAAATAAATGAGAAGCCATTTGAATTCATAAAACATTCTGTTTTGCAAAGCAACTCAAAAACGTTTCAAATACAATCATCATCTACAATCTAAACTTTTGATTTATTTCCTTTTGTGAGGGATTTGGTTTAGGAATGTTTTGTTTCTTGTTCCTTGTTAAAAATTTAATTTTAATTTGGATTTGGATTTGTTTACCACTTTAATGGGTATTGTAGAAGAAGAAGCCTTGGGACAAGTATAAAAAATATCAACTTTTGCTTTATATTTCCACATCTGCCCGATCCCTCCGAGTATTTCCTATATTCCTATTTCTCTCTCTCTCTCTCTCTCTGTCTAGCTTCGCCTCTCCCTCGTTTGCGCTTCTTGAGTAATTTCCTCATTTCTTATTTCTCTTCTCCATTCGCTCTGAAAGACGGGTACAACAGGTACAACAACAACAATTAAACGCTACACTTAGTCCGGATTCCGATTGCATCTACACACTGAAGAGCCGTGTTAGGAGCAGCGTCATGAAAGCAGTTCCTGTAATTGCTATCGATCCCGCTCCGTTCACTCCAAAGCCGGCCAGCGCCACGTCCTTGCCAGGATTAGAGGACATATTCTCAGGCGCCTCGTGCGAGCTAATCTCATTCTCGCTCCCCGGCAAATCGTGCAATGTTTTCTCCAGGGTATCGGGACCCGAGTGCTTCTCCCCCATATGTTTTACATGTACCATAGGCGGCTCGTTTATCGGTGTGGGTTCGTTGGTGCTGGTGGTGGTCGCATGTGTTGTGGTCGAGGTAGAGGTCGTTGTTGTTGTCGTTGTGGGTACAAGCGTACCGTTTTCAATCCAGTAGACAGGGCTGAACTCCAGCTTCACTTCCTTCAAGTAGCTCTTGCGAACCTGTAATATATACAAAGATTAGAACTTGACTCTGAGAACTAGGCTTTGATCACTTGCATCAGCGCTTATCTTTCGCGAAACACTCTCTTCGCTGCCATAGTAAAAGGCAAACAGTTTGGCAGTGTAGGGCGCCTCCAGGGTCACATATGTTCCACGCAGCGTCACATTGATAGCTGTTCCTGGCCACAGCTTGGTTTGCACCGCCTTGTTTTCGAACCGTTTCTCGCTAGTCTTCAAAGCCCAGTTGATTTCCGCAGGGATGATGATATCCTTTTCGAATATTTTTGTGGGTAATCCACGCGCCACACCTTCATGGGATCCCCAATACTGAATATAGTCGAAGTTGTAGGTCATCACCGTCTCCACTGTACTGTATTTGTCCCCCAGATTCTCCAGTTTACCAGTAGCTACCATGCGAAAAAGAAAGATTTGTTAAAATTCGATGTTCTCATCCCAAATGGATTCCAATATTACTCACCTAGCTCAGTCAGATTCTGTCGCAGATCGGTGCGCAAGCGATCCAACTTGATGTCCCTCAGTTCATAGCGGAACGGCTCCGTTTCGATCAGTACTTCGCCATCGTCGTAGTACTTCTCACGATCGTTCTCAATGACCATAATTTTACCCAGACCAAGGGGATCTAGGCGACCCAGGTTGAAGTCTGCCCCCCAATGGGTTACAATGCCCTCCGAGTTCTGTTGATGGGTGGCCCGATGGCGACCAATGAATGAGTCGTCTCCAATTCGAATAGCACCCACAGGGACGCCAGCATCAAACTTTCGCCAGTGCTTCCAGCCGACCTTACCCAGGTGTCCCTTGTTCATCAGGACATCAAAGTTTTCATACTTTCCGTGCTTGTAGTGAGCCGCCACACACTTATGTAACTGCAGGATCTTCTCAGTGTGGCCGGAGGTGTGGACCCCGTCAATGGTCACTCGGCAAACATAAATAGGATAATGCTCGTCCTCGGTGATGTACTTTCCGCCCTCGACTGCGTACGAGAGCTGCGTGGCATCCTTCGGATCATAGCTCTCCCAGACCAGTGTGCTCGAGGTGACCAATTGGCCCAGCAGGGAGGAGGCATTCTTGTGCGTAAGTACTGGGTGCACATTTGCCTCAGTGGGCGCCAAAGTGTGGATTAGGGCCAGGAGGTAACCAAGAGCGATTACACTACTCCTGGAGGCCATTGTGCTGATTTTAATTCGTTGTTGGTGGGCTCTGACTTTCGTCATTCCAGTTTGTGGCCAAGTGAAGTAGGAAGGGATCTGAAAATAACAATAAGAAAACGACGAAATTGTTTACATATGTATCTTTTACCCATGCTATCGGTTGAAAAACCAACTCGGGATATGAGCTGACTTAACGCTCTATCAAAAGTTCGCCTAGTAACTGTCGAATGTCCTACCCAGTCCCAGTTCCAGTTACAGTCCCACCACACTGTGCAGCACTCTCTGGCCACCAGACGTGGCGGAAGTTCACATGGTCTCCTCTGGAGTTCACACCATTTTGCCCAGAGGGCAAACATTTGCCGGGTGCGTCCCATTAAAAGCTTAAAGGGGGATAAACAATCTGTTGTTTTTTGGCCAAGTGGGTGTGTCTGCGCCTAACAACTTATTCGCTTCATGCTGCCATTCCGCTTCCCCTGCTCCTACCCTCAGTCATTAGTGGCATCACTGTCGCCGACACCGTCACAGACTTGACCACTTCAGCCAGGGGAGGGGACGGCGGGACGTGTATGTAGTATGCCTGCCCCGTTGTCCCCATGGAAAGTATTCCCAATAAATTTGTCGCTGGTTTGCTCAACTTTCGTGCGGACACATGGCGTACACGTAACTTTATTACTCCATTGTTGTGAGGAGAAAAGGAGACTGGAGCGGAAGTGGAATGGACGCCATGTTTATTCATTAGGAGCCATTGTGTGCTGGTCATGGACATGCAGGACTTGCGGGACACAGAGATACAAAAGGCATGAACTATACTCGTAACAGGAGTTCAGTTTGTCTCCGTCTTGTGTGCCATTGTATTTTCTCGTCCTGCCATGGTCCCACGTAGTCTAACCTCAAGCGTTTGACCCTTCGGTGTCTGGTACCACCTGCTCCGCCCTCGCCCCCGGAGCAGTGGCCAACAGTCGCTCCGTCTGTCTGCAACGGATGTGAGATGATAAGGTTACATGCAACATCATTTGTTTGCCCTGACAAATGATGCGCTTGTGATATTGTGATATTGTTGCCAGAGTCAGCCAAAGTCACAGGCATGCCAAGCAACTCTCGAGTGACAAGAGTTCAAGTGACACGAGTCGAAATTTGAATAATGTATGAGAGCCAGCAGCAGGGAGTAGCGACCACGGAGAAGTAGCTTGTGTTCGCCGCCTGCTCTGAGTGATGGGGGAAGCTGCTTACGTTGACACTGGAGCATTATACTGCTCACACTTGGTGTAGATAAATGCTTGCATTATCTATATCTATTCAATCCCTATTTAGATGTTTTTATTTCACTAGCCTTTCACAGGAATTGATCGCTTCGCGAGTGACCTCCCCCACTCCCCCTCATTCAAAGCACTCCACTATGGCGCAGTGCAAACCTGCAACTTGAGGCACTCGGTGAAGAATGCACTCGAAGGCCCAATGCCGGAAGCAGCTGTCATAAAAGCCGCTCCAAACTCAAGGAAGACTGCCATTTCCAAGCATAAATTGACCTCTAGTAACCGACTCTGGTGGCGACCGACCGCATTGTTGGCCTGTTTTTTGCGCATGCAATAAATATGCTAAAAATAGCCAAAGCGAAGACCCACCCTACCCAGCAAATTAAGCGGAGCCAGCGGAGAAAATAATTTATTTAAGTTTTCTCACAGGCATAGTTCCACAATGAAGGAGCTCGCACCCTCCGCTGTCCGCTGTCCGCTGTCCGCACTTCGCCACGCCTTAATTCAATTGAGCAGCGTGGCAGTTCGAGTGCGGAGTGCGGAAATCGGGCTGCGAGAGCTGAAAACTGAGAGATGGGAGGCCCTGCCACCGCCACCGCCACCGTCAGAGCTGGAGCTGGAGCCAGATCTGGTGAAAGTTACGTGGCTTTTTATTAAATCAAATGCCCTGCAACTTTGTTGTTTTCAGGGTTTAAGTTTTTACTGCAGGTTGGCCTATGTACTATGTACTCGCAGAACGTGCAACGGCGAACCGGGAATGGTGAAAGGTCGGTACAGGTCTGCGGGTACTACTCGAGGGACTGTATGGAGAGGCTGCGGCAATTTAATTGGATTTTATTGAACTTTGACTCTGACCCTCATGGTCACGATAGTTTCAACAAGTTGTTGCTGTTGCTCATGCATGTGCAACATGAGGTTGCACACACAATTGTTTCAGCTGCTAGTTCGTTATGAAATATCGTTGCTGTCGTCGCCATCGCCGTAGCTGTTGCTGTTGTTGTTGCTCATATTCAAACCATTTTCATTCTCATTCTCATTATGAGGGCCCGACCCGCTCTTCAATCAAACCAATTTGGTTTTGTGCTTTATGACTTTGACATTACAATGATCCAGCGTCCGGAGTACGGCCTACGGCCGTTTCAACACTTGATTTCTCACTTCCAAGCTGGTGCCAGAGTTCAGTGCACTTGCAATTGCCTTGAGGCGTAACTTGTAAACAAAAATTAATTAGAAACCCATTAAAACGCTTAATGGCTGCAAAGTTTTCCCCTGGAATGTCTGTACGTGAGGCTGGCTGCCCCGAATACGAAACGGAATGGGAATGGGATTGTAGCCAAAATAAGTAAAATAAAAGCCCAACTCGTTCTCAGATTTTCGAGTAATTGATGGCCATTCCAGCTCTGAGGACAGCTCTGAGGGGGGGGGATCCAAAAAACGTTGGCTATGAAATTCAATTACCATTTGCCATTCAAAAGAAGAAGTAAAAGTTTCGATTTACCCCTACATTCATGTAATAAATCAGGGGTTCCAATAGAACTCCGTTATAGTACTTTACACAATTAGTTGAGTAATTGTGTGGGGGTTCATGGGTCAAAATCAATTGCATCGTCTTGGATCAGAGCAAACCGAGGATGAAGAGCATCAATCAGTGGAATTGAATTGACCCGCGATAGCTGTGGTCAAGCGAATCCCTTTTGACCCTCCGCTTAGCTTAAATCGCTGCTATACGTGCTGCATCTCTATTGATTGGGTAACTGCTTACCGAACGAACCACCTACCATACAGCCTGGCAATTGAACAATCATTTCGGTTCGCATCGATTAAGCAATTAACCATAAGTCGGCAGTTAGTTAACCAACTAACTGCATAACATAACAGTCATCTTATTCAACTGCTAATGCTCTCTCTCTCTCTGTTCGCTCTAGTTCGAAAACTATTTGCCAATTGCCTGTAGAAAAATGTGTGTCCGCAGTCTTGGTTTGGTATTGGTATTTTCCATAGGCCATAGATTGAATTCTTGTCTAGTGTTTTTCAATTTCCAGTCGACTTAATTGATAGTTTGGATTGCGTGCGGCGGTTGGACTGGCGGCATTTCCTCAATCATTGAGCCATTCGCTCAGTCCGAATGATAATTACGCTTTTCAATAGACATGTGGGGGGTAGGTGGCAGCAAGCTGATCTATCAACCTATCAGCTGCGGCTGGGGCTATGTCTTAATTGCACTTACATCTCCAGATGGCATCGCTTACTAGATTATTAATTTGCAAACAACGCTACCAACAGGTGACTCTATGTCAGCTCGCCCTCCCACGCCATCGATTGCAAGTGCAGTCTCCCCTCCCCTCTTCTGCTCGCCACGACCCGTGAGGCGGGCGACTCGTCGAAGCTAAACGGAAACCAGCCAAGCAAAGCGGTTAAGCAGCCAAGCACGGCCCAAAACGCGACTGCCGATCCATCCAAGCACTGCGGCATGTGCCGGTCGGTCTTTTCATGTTTGCTGCAAGTGCAGCTAAAACTAGAGAGAAACAAGAGAAAAAACCAAGGGAAATTACTATGCTGGTGCTGGTGCATTACAGAAACAGTTGTTAACTTAATTAAAGTACCTCCAGCGCAAAGGCAACTAGAGATAAGCAGCCGCCTAGAACACGTGTTCTGGCTGAGACTTTGACTGTGGACTGGGGTCTGAGTCTACCAGGAATAGCCCACTGGGATTGAGAATAGTCGAAAGGGGGGAATATTCCGTCTCTGGGCCATCATCTCTATTGTTCCTCCCCAAAAAAACATCTTAATTATAAAATCAAATTTTGTATTTGCTTTCCCAATATATGTAGATACGTATAGTATGTCATCTGCTGTTTGCACACTTCTCGCACCTGTCTCCTACTTGCCCCACCCGCACGTCACACAAGAGTCACATAATTTTTTTTTGGGAACAGAGACCCATTCTACTGACCTCCCCCCACTTCAGGCCATCTGGGGTGTTTGGACAGCTGCTCCAACAGATTGCGTATGGCCGAATGGTCCGACACGCTCCCCCTGGACCCCACCCCACATCGACGGCTGCCCATTTGCATGTTGCATCAATTAGAGCGTCTGGAGTTGTCCCCCGCACAGGTTTACTGGCTACTGACACGTCGGCAATCGACTGTCGGCTGGTCAACCTCATTCAATTTGTTGCAGGCTTCATGGTGGGGGTGCTGCCCGAAAACACACACGTTGTTTGCCAAGCGTTTCCACTACAGCACTCAATTAATTTAATGGATCAATCGATCGGCTCTGAATGGTTTGTTGGGGGGGCATTCCATTAATTACCAGCACCTGGGAAGCTGGTCTGGAGGAATAATGCTGCCCAGCGTGACAAATTCAGGACTGAAATTGGACAATTAAATAATTGATGTTGAAAAGTATATTTCACGCCATGTTATTTCAAATATCCAACCCAGTTTTCAATTAGTTTTTTAATAGATATCAGGTTTTGCTGATTTTTATGCTAATCTTAGACTCAACTCAACTCATAAATTTCCCTTCGGCAATTCAAACAGTTTATAAACTAGCTTCAGAGAAGCGCTGCACGAAAACTACGCATACATATATAGTAAAGCATAAGCAAACGTTTAATTAAATCGAAATTAGACAAGCAAATTAGTTGCTAATTAATAAATGCGTAATGCCCAATAAAATTGTCATCAATTTCCATTCGGCCTCTGCTTCTATCGCTTCCCAAGGCAATTAGACTTGAAAAAATCGGAATGAAAATACGTCCCAATGCATTTTGTATGCGTTGATTGCGTGAATTTCGTAATTTTATTTATTGAACTATACTCAAATATTCCCCCAAGCTTCGTTGAAGTATTGCCATAGCTTCCCCCTCCAATCGCATGGAATGGGGTATTTAAATTCGAATTTTGGTTGCCTCTTCCATGAGTTTTTGTCGGATTTAAAGGTTAAGAATTCATTGAATTTGACGGCAGACGGCAGAACGTGTCCCCTAGAGAAAGGGAAATGCCAGTAGCCAAGGGCACGCACACAATGAGAAAGGAAATCCAACTTCTACTATTAACTATCATGCGCTTGTCGATGGATGACGTTACGCCCAGCTTTGAAGTGAAAATAAAATCTTAAGTGAAGTGTGACTACTGCACACAGCACAGATCTATAGTAAATGAGAAGGTTTAAGAGTGGATTGCCATCACAGAACAGAGAGAGAGAGAGAGAGAGAGCTTTGTGCTGTGCAAGACTTGAAGAGGTCTTTCAGAAGTTGTGTGAAGAGTGTTCCTGATTACATTTCCCATGCTACCGGATGTCTCTGTCATATTGCAAAAGTCATAGAAAATCAAATTTACAGACGTTTATTTGAAACGTGACCAATGTGAAAAGTTCTTAAGTATGGTATTTCTCATATTGTCTTCAGTGTTAAGTTTTGGTGGCGTTCTGATTTACCAATTTCCATTAAATCTTTGGCGTGCAGTAGAGGCCCCAGTTGATATATTCCATCTTCCCCCTAATAAATTGTACCATTTTAAGATAAATTTCCTCTGATTGACATTCAAGATGGATGTCGGGGTCGGGAGGCTAGAGGGAACATCTTAGAAGTCACTCAAGTGAAACAATCTGCACAAGGCCGAGCTGGGGGAGAGTGCCCCAAATGCTCTTGAACCCTCTGCACTTGCAACATCTGACAATATTTTATTATAATTGCTTTTTAATTATGCACGAAAAGACGCGACGAGAATGAGCCTGAAAATAGATAAAAAGCACTCAGAGCTTTTGAGCAGCAAACTAATTGAATTCAATAATTTAATAAGAAATTCTCTATACAGACATTCCCTCTTCCTATAGTGCCCCGCTGAACGGTTTGTACTTTTTCGAATGTGCTTTCCCCCCTCATTGGTCTCCACGGATACATTGACCCCACTCTGGGGATTGCGCAGTTTCCCCCAATTGGTCATGGGCCGTTTGAGAGCAGGCCACCACCACATGTGCTGCGAGAGCTCTGCGGTCTACGTCATCATCGGACGGGGAGCAGCCAGGGGCAGAGGGCAGCAGAAAGCGGGGCAAAAACAAACCAAAAACCGGTCCTGTGGGGCGTTCTGGAAGCCAGCCACGTGCTAATCCCAAATTGTTACCGCCAAAACAAGAGAGCCAGCAACGAAATAACTAAACTTGAACTGGTTTTCTCGCATCGGATACACAGAAGAGTCGAACAATCGGTTCTGGCGCAGACTCGACGCCCTGCCCTTCACAATTTTCTATAGATTCTCTACAGTTCTAATGCCACATCGTATAATACTCATTGCCAATGTTTCAATTGAAAAAGCTCAGGAAATAAATACGCTACAAAGCTGTGTCTTTGTGTATCTCAGATTCAAGAACAATATTTGAATTATGATCAGAGTGCGAGTGTACGAATAACAAAGGTGACTCCCTCCCTCCTTCGTCAATGTGCTCATTTCGATAGCTCACTCAGTTCGCACTGCCAGCAGGGTTAATCGTATTTCCAGATTTATATCTACATATGTAGATGTCGTCATCCCAGACGCTCTCGCTCCGTTCCATACTCGGATACTTTTTAAGTCGCTTTTTAGCTCATTTGCATACGAAAATGTAAACCATAAGCAGGCATCATCGGGCATCAGAATCCCATCTGTCAGCATTAGAAGTTCAGTTCAAAATATTGTACGAGTTAACATCGAAAATAATACGAGTATTGGTACATCGAAGCGGAGACGAAAGAGTGTAATTACGGAAAAAAAAAATCTGCTATATCTGACACATTGTTGTATAAAGTTTCAATATGAATTGTGAGCGGGCTCTATTTTTCGATTCGAGTTTCAAATCGTTTGGAAACGCTGGCAAACGCCACGCCAGCGTCTCTGGCTGAGAGACCTTGTGGATGTGGATGCCGGCACTTTTTGTTTTGTTCATCTATTAACGAGCTCTATAACAGCTGCCGTTTATTTTGCAATTTAGATATTTAATTATTTAAATGGGCTTTGATACAGCATATATCAACGGAACGTGATGTAGATCTAGCCGTGGGATTGTTAAGCAGGGCGTCAGTACTCGGTAGTCTTCTTGGGGATCATTCCATTCGGTAAAACAATGAATTATAGCTCGTAACTATGAGTATTCCTTACGTACACGTATTTTATGTGTCAAGCTAGAGCGTTGCAAGTTGTAATTTCGACTGATATCATTCTATACATCTGGGGTATGCTTGTTTGAAAGTTGATGCAGCCACAAACCATCTTGAGGCTGCCCCTTGACGATTTGCGCTTTCTCAGATTACGCCCAAAGAAGAGGGATTCATGGTGGCAGGAGGAAGCTGTCGAGGAAGCAACAACTTTTTATCAGAGCTGCGGTTGTGGCATACACGTCACCTAACTGTAACGCTGTTTCCAAGAGTGGAGCGTGTTCCGCGCTGCACTGGACCAGTGGAGCATGGAAACGAAGCGACAGTGACAAGCTCAATGCCAGGGCTCTTCCATTAGCACCTCATTGACAGCAGCCATCATGCCGAAGAGGCATCAAGTTACACACTAGCTGGGAGAGAGGGGGAAGCGACGTAGATCCAGAGTACACACACTTGGACGATGCGCTCCAGTAAGTGCCAGACCCCAGACCTGCCCGACTGCCATATCGCGTGCTGCACTCATTATGTAGTATCTTTGGGATTGGATTCATCCAAATATCGCACTGCTAGTGAGCAGCAGCCTCTGCCTACCTACCGTATTTACAAGTATTTGCTGATTTGCTGAGCTCTCAACGATGACTTTTGACAGGCCATCAATATTCGTCGGACATCACGCATACGCCCCGCTGACATGATGATTTCTGCTTACTAGACACTAGACAATTCCGCTTGTGGGTAAACATATCCCATACAAAATGGTTTTTATGGCGTTCTATTGTTATCCAATTCAGTTTCAAGGCTGAGCTGACAATCAAACAGCAACATATCAACTTCAATTCTCAATTCCATTACGAGTATGCACCGGACGACAACCCTTTAGTTGCCGGCAAACATTTGGGGGAACCAGAGTGTCTCAAAAGCTGAGCAAAAACCCACAATGGTCACACAATACACAACATTCCGGCCTGGGCCTTGGGCTCCACTTATCACATTTGTTATTGGATCCTTTTGGTCCCAATAAGCGACCCAGCCCCCAGCTCAACCCCCTGCAGTAATTAACTGACAATTTGCATTTGGCTAAGCCCCATAACGACGACTCTTTGGTGTCTCCCCTTTTTGTTTGCACAATATTTTGGTTTACTTGAGTCTTGAGCTGGCGAAGACGCAAGACAAGTGTCGTTTTCAATTTGTTTCCTCTTTTGGGGACTTTGTTTTTCTCTTGGGTTTCCAAATTTCCCACTTAAGCCCTTTAAATGTTCAATTTACACGCCCCACTGGGCATCGCCGAATGGGAGATTCGGGAATGAGTAAAGACGAGCGGAAAGGCGGACAGGGGACGCTCTGGACTCTATGCAATTTGTTCTAATAGAAGAATCTATGTATGGCCATTGCAGGCCTGTGCGTTGCTCTCAGTGTCACTTTCAATTTCTAGCAATTTAATTCGCGTTTGCCGCTAGTTTAAAGCGTGTCTCGGCCTCTGTTGCTGTTGCTGTTGCTATAGTCGTGGACGGGGTTTATGGAGCATATCCGTCAAATGAGGTCAGATGCTATTAAAATGGTTCTGTGTACCACGCAAATTCCAAAACAGACATAATCACAAATACCAGAAACAATTTGGGTCCACACAAAGAATGACCAAAGGAACCAAAGGAACCAAAGATGGGTTCATCCTCCTGCTCATATTTAGGGATACATTGGAATACCCCAATTACACGACTACGAAGTGAGTGAAAAATGCGTTACAGAGGCATACACTGGCGTAGAACTGTGTTTCAACCGAAGTCATGCAATTAGCATGCAACCATTTGCCACATTTAACAATGCCAGACAAATCCGTAATGTGAGCAGTCCGTGAGCCAAAGTAGAGCACGATTAGCACAGATATGAAAACAATTGAAGTGGGCAACGTCAACGAGCAATGAATGATATTAATGGGCGACGGCAGGTGGCTTTTTCTGATGCATTCGTGGCATTCCTTCCAGCCACGCCCCAGAGCTAATTGGAGAGGACAAAGACCGGGTTCTTATTACCATTCCACTCCCAATTCCTGGCGCAGCAGACGACTGACTGCTTGCAATTACAGAATGTCAGCCATAGTAATTATATAATTGAGTCTGGGCACCGGGGCACCAGAGCTGCAGAGGTTGCCCCAGAGCAACAGTCGCTGCATTTCTAATTAAGGCTGCTCTGCCGTAATCTGCGATGATCTTCCAGATAGGAGTACATACGTAGACGGGTGTGTGGCCAGGGGACAGGGACAAAAAATGTGTGTCAGACACTTGACATTAAACGAAATGAAATGCCGACGCTCCGCGTTTGGCATCGGCATCGGCAATGGCTGATGACATCGTTTGACAACACTGACACGCATCCCCTGGATGCCAGCGAGTACCTAATGGCCTGTAACTGCTTCTTCTGTTGTGTGTGGGTTGAGTGCGGTGGTTCGTTTTTCTTGCTGGTTCTTGGGAGCTCTCTGTGCGGTGATATGGCGCGTTAAACGCGATAAGCGTCGTTCCTCCACCCCCTTCCCAACTGCACAAGGGGAGTTACGCAACCTACTCTCACTAAGTGAAGAGCATCCAAGCACATTTATTGTCTTTGAGTGGGTCAGAACTACTACTACACAGCCCTCTGACTGACTCTGACTCTGGCAATCGGCGTCAAGATCCACGTACCATGAAATCCCTTTATATTGATTCTGTCTCCGTCTCCCAAATATGTCAAAGCGGCGAATGTCGGCACATGGAAATTAAAAGCGGACACCAAAGCTGTCACCAATTTATAGATTGCTTGGCCCCCACGACCACTCCCACCCGCCACTGATGCGAACTGTCCCGAACCGATCCCCTACTATTCCGCCTTCCCCTTACAATTTGTTTGGGCAATTTGAATTATTTTCGCACGAAACAAGCCACAAAACAAATTGCAATAAACGAAAGCAATAAAAGTTGTTGCCGTTGTCTGCGAGCGCTCAAAACAAATGCAGGAATAAATAAACGCAAAAGGCAAACGCACAAAACATACAAATTTTGTACACGACAAAATACAAATAAAGTAAAATAAAATAAAACTGAAAAATAAATAAGCGAAGCTCCTGTCGGAAGCATGGGAAGAGGAGGGTAATGGAGAGGGGATGTAGGGGAAGGGCTCGCCAAATCGCAGACAAGGTAAATAAAAGCGAACGAACCACCACGACCCCCAGAGCCGCTACTCGGCGCTCAAACTGATCTCCCAGCTCGGATAAGTGTTCCCCAACAACAAAAACAACCCTCCAGCCCCACACCACCGTCATGCCCGAAGCCAGAGACAGAGACAGAGCCAAAGCCGTTGCTTGTAGTTCAAGGTGGGTACGCGCCTTTGAACTGTGGTGACGAGCAGCAAGCAGTAGGAGCAGTGGAGAGTGCATATGTAGGAGCAACGGTGTTTGGGCAACGGAGAAATGGTTATGCTGTCGAGCCACACTGCTCGAGGCTCCACTGCTGCTGTCTATGCACTTTCTTCCATCCGACAAGTACAGGTCCCATAGTCAGAAAGCTCCGTTTTGCATATGCATTGTAAATTGACAATGATTGCCCACAATTTGCTCAGCACAAGGCGCGACACGAGCAACGAGCAACGAGAAAACAAGACGCAGAGAAGCAGGCGGATGCAATTGCAGAAGCCGATGAAGATACAGATATTTTTCAGTGGCAGATAGAGATGCATTCGCTGGGAACGCAGCTACTTTATAGGCATGTCTCCATCTGCCATGTTAGTCGTGGAGGCTGTCCCATAACTCAGACTACTTAAGTTCCAGCGCTGTAGTCAGGGGAGTATCGCCAATCATTGCGGAAACGGGGCAGGCGGCTGTGCAGGAGGCAGCTGGAACGGAGCCGCCTCTTCTCACTGAATTTAAAGGCAGCCACGAAGATTTTTCAATTAAGATTGATGGTAATGAAGTTGTTTTAAGCCCATCGTCGTAGTCGTCGTTGTCGTTATCGTTGTCGTCATGTCTAATTGACACACACCAAGTGATGCAAGCAAGAGTCCGTCAATCCAAGATCTTATTCGAAGGGGATACGTACTCATCGTCCCGATAAGGAGCCGCAATGGGAGCCACCGAAATGGCGAATACTCATAAATGGTGCGAATGAGCAGGTGATTAAGTCGAAACCCCCGCGGGTCCAATGGGCAAACAAGTTTCCCAACTTACCAGTCGGTTGTTCGGATTCCAAAAGCCAATTTAATAATCTGCAAGTGAACAAGAAAAACATATTATTTACAGTGGAAATCGATGGCAAATCGGAGCTTATCTAACAGACCAAACACCGAAACGCCATTTAAGATGAATTTCCCACCCGTCTGTAGGATGCCGATGGTAATCCTCCTCATCCAAGCAGCCACCGCTCTCGAATTCAGTTTCTATATTCCATTTTCAGTGCTCTTCCTGAGCAGCCATCTAGTGAAAAGTGGCTCTGGGGCCAGAGCTTAGAGCTGCAGAGCTGCACTTGGTAATCTATCACTTGAGCCGACATTATCGACGCCAAATCTCACGAGCTTGATGATGCGATTAAAGATTAGGCCCACAACAAACTGATAGTTATGAAGTCTTAAGGCGGAGGCACCAGTGGCAGGGGCAATATGCTTTACCGTTATCCACGACTTGAGCCAGACTAATTGCAGCGTCTGTCTTTTTGGCCTTCCAACTGTGTGGCATATATGTATGTATGTACATAGTATGTGGCATATAGTATCTAGTGTTAGTCTTGGTCTTTGGCCATGCTTCCAAGAGGTAAAATGAAACCGGTTTGCCGCTTGTTTCGTAGAGTCAACAAGCGTAATCTTTGGTGCACGTGGGGCATTCCGTAAAATCAGCTGGAACAAAGAAGCCGCCAAGAGGAAATTGAGGCTTATGCCAGAGAAAAAAAGAGGAAGGGGCAGTGGCAGCGGCAGCGGCAGCGGCATTGCAATTGTGTGCTCGAGTGGCACGATACATACATATGTATACCGAAATGAGATCTGGCCGACAGGAAGAGAGCCGAGGCATAGCTGGGCCAAGAGGCACCCAGCTGAGGTCAGAACTCAACTAATTTGCGTTCGACCATCCCCCACCCACCATCCACCAACATCCATCCCATACATATCCACAAATGAATGACTTTGGACATAAAATTGCAGGGACATAAAACGTGGTTTGCTAATTAATTATGAAACCACGACGGATATTTTAATGGCCTGTCCATAAAATTCTATAATGTTGCAGGTAAACGGTCAACTGCCATGAGAACTGTTGGCCTAGCCTAGGCCTCCGGCTGGGTCCGCCCAGTGACAGCTATTCAAGGTGTGAAAAGTTCATAATTTTTTAGGTCAGCTCTGCCAGCTGATTGACAGGATAGGTGGCCAGAGGCTGGTCTGTCCGAAGGAAATCCACCAACGGAACCAATAAGTGTCGCGCCCTAATGTCGGTGGAGTCAATAGCTCCCCTTACAATGGATGGCGCTCGATGAATGAATTCCCAAGGTAGTATGGAGCCCAGCCCATTGGGGCTGTTAATTGGTTTTGGGCCTGTGTCTAATTACGCCCACGTGGAAATGCAGATTTGTCTCAATCTTGTGATTGCTAGGCGCCACGTACTTTTGTCTTGCACTGCTCGCAGGGGAAGTTCATTAGTACGTTGCAGTCCACACAGAAAACAAATTTGGATAAACGGCATTTTAATTGGAGCTGGCACTCATTCGTGTGTACTGCTGTGTGTGCCCCGCTGTGCTTCAGCTTCTGCTGAATTTCAAAATCCAAGTAGTCCCCAAGCACAGTTGTAGTTCCTGGCCCATGCTCATGTTCATGTCCGTAACAGACGCTTGGAAATGTGGCACACAAGACTTGATATCTATCCCAACTGTGGGATGGATGGTGATGGTGGACATTGGACATAAGATGACCACTTTGTGCTGAGGCAGGCAGAATGCCAGAGTGCAAGATTAGATTTGTGCCAGTGCAAGCAGGCATTGAGTCTGCCAATGATGGCTTGGATGTCCCTTCATCATCTTCTTTAGGAGCCCAATTTGATCAGAATTCTATTTGGATTTGCGGTTTCTGCCTCCCAGCCAACCACGAATTCAATCAGTCCAACTAAATGCGCCATGCCTCTCATGACTCCTCCTCGAACTGTCCCCATAAATCAATAAAACACAATTGCAGTGACCCAGTCCATTAGGCTGGAACCTGGACCTGGCCACAACGGAAACGGACAACGGAGCAGCCCTGGACTCAGGCCAGGCCACTTATGGGGTCCCGGTCCCCCCCGATTCCATATAGCAACAATTGGTAGCCAACCGCATGGAAAATTGGTACCGCCAAATCGACGACGCCATATACATATAGTATAGTACTCCTCCATTGTGGGGTTTCAAGTGGCCGAGGTTCGAGGGCACACTATAATAATAGCAATTTCGCCGGAGTTATGTAGCCTGTACGTACATATATTTAATTTGCAGCAACAGCAAGTCCGAGGGACAGGGACAGCCATTACCGTACACGATGTCAAGTGGCAGGACAGGAGCCCAAACATGAGACATTTTCCGACATGACATGGCGCCAACACAAACAAGCTGGCGAGAGCAGAATGAATGGGTGGGTGGGTAGGCATGGGGAGACTCCATTCAAACTGCGTAGGGTCCGCATTTGGCGTCCGGTCCGGTGTCTATTGATTTTCCATTGTCCATGGACTTATTCGTCGCCTGTCGTCAAGTACTTATTGTGATCGTCTGTTAGAGGCTGTGGGTTTTACTTTTCCTCCTGCTTTGAAGATTGTATTCAAGTGTTCGAGTTGCTTTTGGGCACATTTAAGCCCTCGTAGCTCTTATCAGCAGCTGACGGAACCCCAATCGAGTCATAGAGGACGTCACCTTCGCCGTGACTCGGCCAAGGTTTCATAAATTCCAACTGCAACAGTCTGCGCTCGTTCTGCGAAAATGCAATTCAGCATTGACTGAAGAATGGGGACTGAGGACTGGGGGCTAAGACTGGAAGTTGTTTTGAAACGGGCAACGGGGCGTGGCAAGGGCTGAGCACATCAAATTCCCCGACTGCATGCTTCAGCATCAGGGCTCCTTCGTTGGTTTTGTTGTTTCTCTCGGATTGTGGCTGAGTTAAGTCTGCTCCAGGTGGAGATTGAGTCTGAGTTGGAGCTGGAGCTGGCAGCAGCTGTGCACACATATTGACTGGGGAGGACTGGGAGCCTGTGCTTTTTCTGTGTTCTGCTTCTTTTGTATTTCTGAAATTTAGCGTAAACTTTTACAGGCTCCCTTACTTACTGCTCCCTTATGCCTTGCTGGCAGGATTTACCCCTGAAGGAAAGCGAAAAATTCAGCATCTGAGTAAAACCGTTTTGCCAGCCGATGCTGGAAATAATGGGCATAGCACTTGTACACTGGCCTGGCAATGTCAGGGACTAGAGTTGAACACGACATCAAGTGGGGAGCCAAAAGGTTTCTACACTGAGAGATTGGATTAAAGCGCTTGTTCTTAAGCTGTTCATCGAAGGTTGAATAGGAAACTTGGGGGAGCGGATTCTCTAATCGCTTCCAGATTATCCTCCCATCACTAGCCAGCCTCTTCTCCCACTCTCCACCCTCTCGAACATAGCAGTTCAAGCCTTTTGAAAGCAAAATTGTTTACGCCTTAAACAAACTCCAGGTGCTCTCAGCAGCAGCAGTAACAACAACAACCATTTCAAAGGCACGCAAAGCACTTCAGCAAAGGACTCCCCCCCACACTGGACGAAGTGTGAGAATGTCGAGTATGTTAATGGCCAGAATGCAAACCATGCGACCTGGGATCAGACCACGAGCTGCTAGCAGGGGAGAACGGAGGCAGGCAGGCAGGAGCGCTGGGAGGTGGTTAGCCGCCCCCGAAGCGCAGCCAATAAGTCCAACAACAATGAGGGCAATTCCAGCAGTAACATATCACAAAATGCAAAGGAGCCAAAAGGCACTGACAAAGGGGATGGATATGGATGCATTGGAAACGGGGCATTTATTTGCGGGGTGGTTTCTCGGTTACCAGGCACCAGCACCAGAACCCGCAGGGCACACGCAGGCTGAGAGTGAAGAGGATACCAGGAGATGGCAACCCCCAGGACTATGCTGGAGAAAATAATATTCGGGGCAAATAACAATTTCGAAAAGTGTGTGGAAATTAATTTTTATTTTATGGGCCCGGTTCTTCATGCCTTTGTTTGTTTGTTTACAGAAACGTGAAATAATTGGTTGCGGGCGCCGCTCGGCGGGACACCAACCGGTGCCCTGACACCAATATCAGGATCTGGATAAGGATCCGGAACGGATGAAAGGAGAGGGACGCGTGCGGTTTCCAAATGTCATGGCAAACGGAGCCTGCAGTGCTTTATTGTGGTTGTTGCTGGTGCTGGGCTGGGTGCATCATTTGTGGCATTGGATGGGAATCAAAACTGTCAGACCGCGGGATCCAGACGAATAATTCCATTTTTGGCACTTGCCGCTTGCAAAATAAACAGAAACGGAAAAAGCAATAATCCAATTTCCCAACGCCGGAAATGCGGATGAAATTTCAATGGAGCCAAAGGGCTTCAGATGCGGATAAGAACCACGATAACAATTCCTTCCCATCTCTGCTATTCAGTTTTCCTTATTCTAAGTGCTGTTCTAAATATTTTGACCGTCACTGTGGCAGCAGAGGCATCAGCGAAACGTATCGAGACGCGAGCACAACACAAAACAGCGGCGAACGGGCGAACACAACAGAAGAGCAGAGAGGCAGCAGAGCAGCAGCCGCAAAGGAAAGAGGCGTAATAGAGAACGAAATAGAAAATAAATAACGAAATAAATAACGAAACAAGCGAATGCCAGCGACAACCCCCTGTCTACGGGATGTGCGATGCGCGCATCATCAGCCTTCGGGTCTGCCGCTCCTGCGTCCCTTGCAGAACGAAAACGAGAAGCCAACATTTCTGCGAGTGACAACAAGCGAAGGACGGTCATACAGAGGGGAGGACGCAGGACGAAGTACGTGTAAAATGCTGTAAGCGAGGCCAGACACTGCACTATACAGAGCAGAGCCAAACCACCCCTCTCTAGCTATCTCTCTCTCTCTCTGTACAAGGGCAGCGGCAGAGGACAATGCCACCAGGAGAAGCAGCTGCCATTAGGCAGCCTGGCTTGCAGGCATCTCCTCTCTCCCATCTCTCCTATTTTCTCTACTTTTTTTGCGTACTTGTCTCGACGCGTCATCGTCATCCTCACTCATCCTCATCTTAAGCTGAATCTCTGTCGAAGGAGAACACGCTCGTCCCATTCCAATGCAGAGAAGAGAGAGAGAGGTGGTCTTCTCCCCAGCCAGAGAGTAGAAATCCCAGCAAACGTGATTCATTCACGGAATTCACTTATTCTGTTGAAATCACGTGCTGTTTGTCTGCCGCTCGCTCTATTTTGTCTGGGTCTGGTCCCAGTCCCCAGTCCTTACATCGAGGTGGGTCATCTCCATGGCAGAGTTAGGATTTCAGAAGTTAACCCTAATTACCCGACTCTGTTTGCCATCATTCTGATGAATAAATGGCTTTGTAGGTTTAGGCCACTTCCGTCAAGTTTCTATGACAAAAGTTTTGGAAGCACAAAAAGTTGAGGTGATGTTCTCACTTGGGGAATAAGCTTCAATATAATTAGAGAATTCGGATATACATACATATTCCGTCCCATCCAATCGTCCTTCAATATCCATCAATCTAATCCAATCAAAATGCCACAGCTCAAGACCAGAACCATAAAAGGAGGCAAAGTTAGCCCACTTTACATACTCGTGTGAGCAAGGCAAAGCAGTCAACGAGTGAGTCACGATCAGAGGGGCTCAAGGTCCCTCACACACTGCCACTGTCATTATACTACATATGTACATATGTATGTACATCTTCGATTTGATGACATCACAAGCCACTTCTTGCCGCTCTGCGGCTTGCTATCGGAGGTCGAAGAGAGTTTATGTTTGTGCAAAAATGACAATTAAACTTAATTTATTCTGATAGAACGGATGGTGGTGAAGAGGGGAAGACATTCGTCAATATGGGAGGGAATGTCTGAGGTGCAGCCAAAGAGTCAACATTCTGCATATCGGAAACATCGGGAGATTTACTAAGATCCAGTCAAATATTTAATTACTTTTCAACCCTCCCCTCATGTTTCTCTTCCTCAAGGCAACCCATAACCAAGCAGTCAACGGAATTGACCTTTGCCAACGGAGTGCATGACCCCACATCCCTTATGTCTCCGTCAAACTGGAGCCGCGCATCGATTTTTATTTTCGGGTGTGCGTTCCACCCACTTGAAGGTCTTCCCAATGAACAACGAAAACAAATTGCACATTTCGGCTGGGAAAAAGGAGGCAGACCCAGCGTCGAAGTGGGCTTGAAACTATGTACATAGTATGTATGTATGTATATCCACAACTAAAAGGACACCAATTGGCGCCATTTAGAAGCCAGAAGGAAAACCAACCTACCGCAATTTGAAACCCCACTGAGCGACATCGGACTGTTTGCATCTCCTAGAGCGGGCCAGGGTGGTTATGTGGGCCATCGCGTGCTCGACAATAGTTAATACAGCAGCGAATAAAATTTCATAATCAACGAATGGCGCGCAATGGGAAATTTACGACGTTGCCCCGGGTGGCCGGACTCCTTTCTGGGGACCATAAAGAACTGACAACGGAATAGATGTTATGCGTGCTCAACGATGACTCATCGCGCATCCCATAAGGCCTGTTCGGCTCCAAAGACCTGCGACCTTCAGAAGGATTCGGGCCAGACCTCGTATACGCTGCGACATCAAGAGGAATTAACTGCGAACTCTTATTCAATGTACATACAATATGTGTCCTTTCATTCAGCAACTGCCCATCTTTATGATCCCTCCATATCTACTGCGCAGACAACTGTCCCGCCTCCGTCCTGTTTCTGCTCCTGCTCCTGCTTGAGCATTTGTTTGTTTTCGTGCCGGTGTTCTTTGTCTTTGGCTCAGCTGTTTGCGTGCCACAACTAGGTTCCTTCCCCACCCGTTTCGCCCACTTCTGGCGCTGACGAGAAGGCGACAGCCAAGCAAACAGCAACTTGGCGCCCTCCTAATGCCACCCGTGTTTCCAAGGGACTCTTACGTGGGGATATTTATGGAATATATGTACATATGTGCATGTATATGATATACACATACATACATATATCTACATACATATGTATATAAATATATCCATGTCATGTCTATTGCAAGAAGTTCAAATGAATTGGACACATAATATCAGAAGGATAATGGAACTTTAGACAGGCCGTGCAAAAACATATACCATATTCGTAATTTCGAGTTCAAATGAAATAAAATGGGTAATAAATGTATCCCAGATGTCCCCAACTGAGTCCCCAACTGACTCTGTAATTGTGTCATTGAGATGACTGCGGTCATGAGGTGACAAAAACAATATGTGTGAAAAGGTAAATACATTTAAAAAAATTAATTCGCTAGAATTTTTATCTTCCCCTCTTGTTCACTGCTATACGTCCACGTCGATCTACAGGAAGCAGACCGAAACACTTGGCCAGAACGGCCAGGCCAATCTCTTTAAATAATACCAATCATCCCAAAAAAAATAAAGAAAAAAAGCGATAAGAGTGCAAAGGAATTAAAAGTTTAAAAGAAACGAAAAGGAACGAACATAGCGAAAAAAAAAAAGAGTGAGGTAAGAGCTAGGCAAATCAAATGAATAAAACAGGTTCTGAAGCGGACAGCGGCGTCGAGGGACAACGTCAGCAATAGTCTACCAGCTGACTAGACCCCCAGCCCCCTCTGGCGGCGATGTCACCGACTCCCAGCCAGGAGCCAAGGAAGCAAGGGCAGAAACAAGGCAACGAACCAACGTTACTGCTTATCAAATATCAGTTGCATTCTATTCTCTTTTAACTCAAGTATCCGTAGAAATTGTCTGTTTTCCACAGTTTCATCCCCGCAGAGGTGGCAGAAACTTAACCAAAAGTTGCAGTGCATTCAACTCGATTATCATGGAAAATCGATTCAGCTTCCTTCCCCCAGCTTGAGGATAGGTACACACGGAAGCACTTACTATACAACTCGGTGGAGCTCGTTTCGGAGTTCTAGTCGGAGTCAAAAATGCCATGTCGTACAGGGCAACCCTCGGACCCCCCTCCATATGATTATTAGGTCGAACGTGCCCTGTCACGAGACAACAGGAGCAGGAAAATTGTCTGTGCTCGGGTTTCCGGCCTCCTTCTGGCCCAATAACGATTCCTCCCACCCAAGCACCCACCGCATAAACTCGAGGCAACAGTTCTCTGGTTACTCGATGGCGCTATAAAAGCCTTTGATTATGTTGCCCCGTATTCCTTTGGGGGCACCGCACAGGACTAGCCTGCAGGCTAGTGTGTTGCTTCGTGTTGTTGTTGTCGCTGATGTTCAGTTCAGTCTGCTGCTTGTCTGCCCTTTCATTATTTACAACCTTCCCAAATAGAAGCTCACAACATTTTGGGGCTGCCTCTGCAGGAAGTAGACGGAGCCGAGCGGAGTGAATCCGAGGAGAATGGCACTTTGCTAACTCCAAATACTACTCGTGCTATCTAATTTAATTTATGAGAGTTTTACTTTTTACTGGCGCCAGTGCCAGTCATTCCTGCGAGACGCTGCTGCCCTGCGGTTCTTAGCACACATTAAAAATTCATTATTAAAGCCCCTCACCCCCGTAACACGGCAGTTAAAAGCTTTGCATACATTCAATACATTGTATATGTATGTATGAACGTATTACATGCAATTTGAAGCAGATAATAGCAGGCTCCCTTTGACATAAAAATGAGGCCATGAACAATAGGAACATATTCAGAGAATCAGCCAGCCACCTTGTTGCTGTTTGACCCAGTTCAAATATCAGATGGAGGAGGCAAATCGGTACTTACCCGATTAAAACTTTCCTGAGTTCCTCGATTTACCCGTTGCTTTAAATCTTGCGAAATTCTGCAATCGAAAAAAAACATAAATAGAGGCAATAAAACAATATGCAAATGCAAATACGACAAAGGAAAATCCAGAATCTAAGAAGGAATATTCACTCGCCCGCCCGCTATAACGCACGAGATGGCGCCGAGAAAATATGGCCTTGGTTCGTTTCGTTCAACGTTCTCCTTCTTCGCTCTAATTTAACACATGCTCACACGCACCACACACACACACACACACATCGCACACACACACACGCTCGGCTTGAGAACTGGTCAGCGAGCGAATGACGTCATCGTCAAGGATGCTGCGCGCATCCACATCCATGGCCACTATCACAGCAGCATTTAAGTCAAACTACAACTCGGTTTTTTTGTTTCACAAAGTTTAGCAAAAGGAATTCTACGCCTCAACGGACGTCCGTCCACCTATAATATTATTTACGATGAGAATGAGAACTTACTGACTGGCACGCGGGTCATGAATTGGTTTTTGTTCAATTGAAAATTAGCTATGAAAATCAAATAAAAACACGCACGTACTAGTTTTACCGTTGTTTGGCTCTATAAGGGATAATATAACGCACAGACTTTTAGCGAATTTTGTGTGTTTCAAATTTCGTTTATCCACGACGCGCACAACAACCACTCGATTCAAATTTCGTTTTGCTTATCAACTACCACCAGTGTGACCGCGGGTTTATCAATTTAATATACTCGCATGACCCTCAGAAATATACCGAAACTACCTTCGCTCTCATGTTTGTAGCATTTGAGCGCAAGGTATAACCCCTAACCATACAGTATATATGTAGATGTGCCAACTCATACAACGAAATGGGCGCCTACGAGTTTGTTGGCAGAAATTCGGCTCTGCGCCCAACGGCCGCTACCCAAACATACCCACTGCACATGCTGTACGGGTTAGTGGTATAACTTTTAAGGTAGGGTCAACCCAGTCGATGCCTGGGCTCTTTCTAAATTTACTTGCTATATATATGTAAATTTATTAGAGGTATATATCGTATCGTATCATCGATAAAGTATGTGTTGTAAGCACAGGATTTGAACCGCACAACGTTCAACAGTCAGACAACTATGTCCGTCCATATTTTCCCTTATCGCGCTAGTGCTATTTTTGTATAACTTTCAGTATTTTTTTTATTCAATACAAGTGCTGGAAAACGTCGCAGCTACATTTGATTTTCGAGATTGTTTAAAAACTTTGTACATTGCCATTTTCTATTTTCTAGTTTACAACGCAATAGAAGTATCATAGAAAATGAAGTCGCCCAAGAAATTACAAAAGAATGGCGGGGCTGAGCATTCGCTAAGGCTGAGAGAGCCACGCAAGGAAGAACCAAAATCGGAGGCGGACGACGACACGGAATCCGATTTGCCCATTCGCGGCCGCCCGTCGAAGAAGCTGCTGATCCAGCAGCAGCAGCAGCAGCGCCAGATGCCAGTAAACCAATACCAGGTGAAGCTGCAGCCGGAGCTGAACGCCGTAACGGTGGGCGCAACGGCCTTGCCGAACCGCTCCAAGGTGAAGCGGGCGCTCTACAAGAAGAGTGGCAGCGGCTCGGGCAACCAGAAATCTCCCAGCGAGTCGTATGTTATGCGCCTTTTCGAGCGCAGCCTGGACCTCTCGAAGTATAATGAAAAGACTCCTCTTTACCCGATCTGCCGTGCGTGGATGGCCAACCAGCCGCGCAACCCTGCCGTGTCCACTTATATCACGGAAGGATCCAGTGCCACCGTGAAGCGCGAGAGCGACGCCGAGGAAGTTCTCGCCAGGCTGAAGAGCGGCGAGCTGAAAGTGCTGACGCAAGTACCACAGCCCCGCTCCACCGACTTGCCTGTGATACCACCGCGCCTGGAGTACACCAAGGAAGAGAAGCTGCAAGGGAAAAAGCTGGAAGGGGCCGCCAAGGACGATTTGCTATCGGCCAACATGGCTCGCTGGAAGCGTGTACGCAACCACTGGCAAGAACACACCCAAAAGTACAACCACGAGCGCTACGAGATCATTGACCAGATCATGCATGTGGTGTCCAAAAACAATCAATAGACGAAAGTAATGATCTTGAATAAATGTTTAGTTTATTTAGTATGCGTAGAAGATGCGTTTCCCTTTTCGATTAAATTATGTCTAATTAGCTTTCTTTTGAGTAGAGTTCAAATGCTGCTGGATTGTTCTGGTTTGGTAGTGTTCTACCGCTGTGGCGGCTCTGTGTTCTTGGTGTTGATTCGATTGGTGTGTGCGCCTGTCCGTGTTTCTGATGGTATACACACCCACATCCAACTGCAGTCTGGCCATGGTCACACACACACACACACACATGTACTCTCGCTCCAGATACTTATTCGACCTTGAGCAACTCAACGTCGAAAGTCAGGGTGGAGTTGGGAGGTATGACTCCCGGATGTCCTCGGCTGCCGTAGGCGTAGTCCGGGGAGCAGATTAGCTTGGCACGCTGGCCCACGCTCAACTGAGCAACGCCCTGGTCCCAGCCGCGGATGACTTCGCCCTTGCCAATGGTGAACTTAAAAGGCTTGTTGCGGTCACGAGACGAATCGAACTAAAGAATTCATAATTAGATTTACTTTTTCAGTACTTCAATGCAGTAGCTGTACCTTGGTGCCATCGTCCAAGGTTCCGGTGTAGTGCACGAGGACTTTTTGGCCGGTCTTGGGGAATGTGCTGCCTGTAAAGATATAAAATGGATGCGAGTGAGTGAGATGGATAGAGGCTGCGCTCGAGTAATTTTCCGAGACGTGAAGTCAAGCATTTCTAAGGTTATGCTTTATGCGGCCTCAAGAATCTGTTGCACATGATTTAATTGCATATCTTACCATCACCGGGAGAAATTGGAATAACTTGTACGCCCATTTTCACTAGTATTTTTTCAAAGAAATCTCGACCTGACTGGAGAAATAAATAGCACGTTTCCGTCTGTGTCAAACAGTTTCACGCAGATTTATCGAAATTAACCCACTTAACCCCGCTCTACACAAACAGTCGAACCACTTACCGTGCAGTACTATTTATGTATACTGTAAGGTTAGTGGTTGAAACACCTTGAGTTAAAAAGCGGAATATAAAACTGTTTTGTTAATTCTTTACTTACAACCAAAAATTACCACGATAACTTTCACCTGAACTGCGCGAAAAATGTTTAAGTTTTTCAAGAATTCCCATATACGTTGCGAATTTGGACCCCCGGTCGACATGGGCTAAGCGTTCACTGTCCATGATCGAAAATCATATTTCCCGACATTGATATTCGGTCAAATATTTCTAGCTTCCTAGGGCTTTCAGATCTTACAATATAATTTTATCCTATAGATAAATTAATTTTCTACAAGATTAGCTAGCCGTGAAGACACCTCATTATTGTATTATTTATATAATAAGAGTTAAACAAAGAGGTCCAAAAAAGTCTACAACGATTTCGGAGAGCGAAAAAAAAAAAAATCTAATTGCGTTTGGAGGTTTTGATACCCTACGTTTTTTAATCTACCCTTATAAATTGATATATCATAGATTCTGGAAAGCGGAACCGAGTGGGTGCTAAATATTATTTTGTATCAAAGATTTTTAGGGGAAAAACCATATGATATATTATGTTACGAATATAATGATTTTGATTAGATGTAATCCTTAAAAAAGGGTAATAAAACTATCGACGCACACACAAATATCAGTATTTTAGATGATATATATCGCTCGGTATCGATGACAAAATTTTTAGAGCGGGGTGGATTTTTTAAATTTAATATTTATTTTGAATTTTACATTACATTATCTTTAAACGAAATTGGCTTGCCATTCAATGTACGCTTCCTGCGAGTTTTGGTTAATTTCACGGAATAGTTGACTTTAAAAGTCAGTGGGGTATCTCGGTATTTGTTCTCCAGAAATTTGCACAAAACGGTGTACATGCCGCAAACATTGTTATCCACGCAGATCTGCGCCAGCCTCGTCTGCCACTGCTTGTAGTACCTGTACATGCTAAGTCTTTCATTTTTTTGTTTTCTGGTGGGAAAGTCTAGCCAGTAGAACTCACTAAGAGTATCCAAGGCAATCAGATTGTGTGCCTTGGAAAATATAGTGTTTCTAAAGGCGTTAAAAACGTCCTGGGTTGAGAAGCAATTGACGAACGTCACTTTACTGACGCATTCCTTTGCTATTTCCGCAATCTCCGCTTCACTGGGTGCAGGCTCGCCATTCCAATCTCGCAGTTCTGCTCTCACGGCTTTTTCCAATGACTCCGTATCGACTTTGTGGCTGAGACTAATGAATCTAATGCTCCATTGCAGTCCTCCGTACTTGTAGGGAGCCAAGCAGTGTGCCATTATTTTCTGCATCACCAGACTCTTGCCGGAACCGGTTGGCCCCGAGATCTCGCAAAGAGTTCTGTCCTCAATGCCGCACTTGCCAAACACTCTGAAATGGAGCTGTTTGGCAGTCAAGTCCCAGTAGTCCATTTGATTAGTGTTGTTTAGCTTGCGACTCAAGCCGCAAGCACTAACAATACAATATACAGTCGACCGAAAATGTAGCGCGTCTTCAACAAAAAAAATCGCCTGCAGCTCAACACCTAGATGCCGTTATCGATAGTTCGGTGTCAGGGTAGGGTAGTCAATTATCTAAAAAAAGAAATTATAAATATTTACAAAGACTGCTCTGTTAAAAAAAAAAACAAATTTAGTGAATAATAGAAAAAATGCAAGGCAAGAAACAATGTATCAAAATGCAGCAATATTCTGTCTACGCCCAGTGAACCAAATATAAAAGGCAGATTTCCACTTGCACATGCATTGCAACTTCGCGGACGACTATTCCCCATCGCCTTCAGGAGCATGCGAGATGCCGATGGTCCTGCACCGGAGCCAAGCAGCAGTGGCGGGTTTCTCGAAGAAGCAGGGCTTGCTGGGCGGTGCAACGACCAACCAGAATGTTGAGGCGGAGGCCGACAACGCGCATTACTGCACCATCTGCGGGGCCGCCAAATCGTCTGCCTTGCTGGATCTCAGGTCCAATCAGGTAATGCAGCGACGCCTTAGTCGGGACTGGAAGATGCAGGTGGGTATTCCGCAGCAGCGTTGCTCGCCACTGAAAGTAATCACTATCCCTCACTATTGCAGGCAGATGTGATCCGGTCTACGCTGAAGGCCATATGTGTAGAATGTGTTTGCAAGTTGAACATGCATTCAGAGGTCACTCGTTCTCTGATGCAGCGGATGCAACGACTGCAGAATGCAGGAAGCGGAACGTCCACCGTGACGACGACAACGGTTACGCCAACACAATTTAGTCCTCCCATAGCGGATGCCGAGGTGTCCACCACTCTGGTAGAGGGGCAGGAAGGCCAAATGCCAGCCAATGACCACATCAGTCACAGCTCACGGTCCTCTTGCTCCGTACTAGAAGCCTACTCTGCCCAGCCCCCTGAGTCTCCTTCGGCCACCGAGTCAGGCGGCACTCACAACAACCGAGTAAATGCCCAGGACGGCTGGAAGTGGCGTACACGGCTCGTCTGTCAGCACTGTGGGCGAGCCTACTTCCGCAAAGACTATTTCACTATGCACTCTCGCCGGTGCAGATCGCAGCAACGAATGCCCAAAGCTAGGTGTCGTGTTCTCAACGAAGCCGGCAGCGATGACGGCATTGTGTCGCCGCGTGCGCTGCAGTCGTCCTTACGCCCCACTCGGACCTTTCACTGCCGCCACTGCGAGAAGGAATTCTTTACAGTAATCAGCCTACGCCAGCACCAGCGCAATACCCACCAAACCCGTCATACGTGCAGTCTGTGCGTGGCGGCGTTCGACACTAAGTATGAGTGGGAGCTGCACTACACAATTTGCAGTGCCAAGCATGAGGCAAGTACTAGCTCAGACTATTTTAAACCAACAGGAGCCATTACATACTTTTCGCAGGCTTTAAAAATCAACCATATGGAAGAGACTACGTACAGGAGAAGGGAACGGTCCACGCGCTCGCAAGCGTGTTCTGAAGTTTGGAACAGATACACTACCAATGTCGCGGAGGAGAACAATGACAGCGAATGTGAGAAGCAGGAGCTGGAAAATGAACAGGATGAGCAGGTGGATACCATGTACACCCGGAGAATGAACTTTACGGGCGACTGGATTGTAAACCACAGCCGAAGCAACAGCAACAGTGCTCTTAACCTGTCCCGGTTCTACGATGACTACGTGCTGGAGGATTCACACATAGGGACTGAAAAGGAGTACGGTAATATATTAAGCATATTAGAGGCGTAGAGACCGCTTTTGAAGTGATAAAGTAATTGTTTCAATCGCCAGATTTATACATGCTTGATTTGCTGAAGGCGCAAGTCCAGCTGAATGAATTTTCCTGCTTCACCTGTGGTTTCCAGACGGATACCCTAAGTGAGTTGATAAAGCACGACTACATGCGTCATTGGAAGATGAGCTGGTTCTACTGCCAGAAGTGCGGGGACGTTTTCACCAGCAAGTATGTACAACTCCCTCGAATAATCTGCCTTCTAACATGCACTTCTGTATTTTAAAGAGTCTTCCTAGATTACCATCTGCATCGACAGAACCGGGGCGTGTATATTTGCCACAAGTGCCAGGACGAGTTCGAATTCCAGCATCAACTGGACCGCCATCTAGTCCTCCACAACAAGGGCATCAACTACCAGTGCAACTTCTGCCGCTTGGCATTCCTCAGCGAAGCCAAGCTTCTGGCCCACTGCGCCCGTGGCGGACACAGTCCCAACGACGACCCACCGCTTATCCGGATCGATCGTGCCCTTTCAATCAGCAACTACCCGCCCGAGCCTAGAACCAACCACCAGAAGTGGGAGTACGAGGAACGAGAGCTGGTCCTACCCAGAGTATCCATGCCTTCCAGCAGGCCCATGCACTTACCCAATCATAAGCCCTTCCGCTTCGCCATTGGAATCTGCGATTTCGAAAACCGCCACCAGCCCAATTGTGCGGGCTGCAAGTAATTTAAGTGAATGCAAATGGAGAAGGGCCCAATCATTTGCCAAGACCAGTACCTCAATGTTTACAATATTTGCGTGTTGATAGATAGTCTCATGTGTATAGTGTTCGTCTTAGTTCGATGCAAGTTCCCATTCGAATGCTCATCGTAGTCCCGGTGCGACCCAAATCCAGTATGGGTGGAAGTAAAACGATATGTGTGTATTTTTCTAACAGATTATTGTAATAAAGATAAACTCCAGACCGAATGGCTGCGATATTCGCAAATTGTAATGATAGCTTGATTCTCATGTTTGATTGATTCAGTCAGTTTATTTCGCATTCGATCGCTTATCATAACATAATGAATGTCAAGTGTCTAAGAGGATGCTTTAAATTGCATTAAAACTTCATTTACTTATTACTAGATCTAATAACTGCAAGTCGATCTTTTTATAACTCGTATGGATGTGCATGTATGTCTGATGTGTGTATAGACTATGATTGTATTTACAGAAATTACTCGTATAACAAATTAACATTATCAACCATACGACTACATAATTGTATTCCGTAGGTGTTTAAAATTAAAGAGCCTATTGCATTGCCCCCAGCGCATGTTTGTTGGTTTTGCTTCATTACATTTTTGTTTTGTTTTGCCTAAGCTTAAGTTCTATTTATGTGTAGTCATAGTTGTTGTATTTGTATCTGTTTCCTATGGACTAATTCATTCATTTTAAGATGGCTTATAACTAAGAAGTTATGGTTCTGAATTTGTACGCTCAACTCGATATGTTGCCATTTGTATTTTAATTTGTATTTGTATTTAATGTGCTCGGCTCTGCTTGCATATTCTTGTGCTACGTTTGAGTCGGTGTCAGTCTTATAAAATTCAACCCAGGACAGTGCTTAACGCTAATATGTATGAGGTAACGCTAAGGTAACAAAGATGTTTGTTCTTAAAAAAAAAAACTAGAATAGGCTTTATTGAGGTAGTTGTGTTCATATTTGTTTCTGTTCTTATAGAGGTCTCGGAAATCATAAACATAAGGCTTTATACGTATGTATGCATATATGTATGTATGTATGTACTTGTTATAAATATCTAGTGCTAATAATTTTTAAAACAAATCACTGGCATTAACAAAGTTTTACAAAGTATTGCTAACTCATTCTGATCTGATTCCAAATGGATCTGATTCTGTCAAATGTTCCTACCCTGTAGGGTATCGGTAGTCTCTTTTGCTCTGCCCTTGATCGCCTCCAACATGCGGATTTTTCCTTCAGTCTTATCTAAGTGTATAGTTTACATATCATTACTTAGCTATAACATGGGTCAGGAGTCTCCGACCATTGAGCGTTAAAGACAACAACTAGCTAGCTACTTAGCTAAGATGGCCATCGAGTGCCTAGCCTAATTGTCCAAGTGGTGTGTGTGTGTGTGTGGGGCGGGGTGGGGCCTCCTAGCATAGTGTACGTGTGTGTATATGTGTAACCTATGCATATCCTATTCTAAGCTATAGTTTCTGTATTAGGCACAAAGTGATGCTGACAACAATTTATTTTTTTGTAGATTGTGGATTTGATTTGATTTCCTCCTAAGGTGCAGATGCTAGTGTGCATCCGCCTCGACTGGGATGAGGGATTCTCGTTTAAAGCTTCACCAACGCAGATCGACTGATCGCTGATCGATGTCGATGCCATTGAGAAAACAACAGTTTAGTCGCACGTTGTACGCCGAAAAGAAAATAACACAAGGGAGAGGGTAAGATTTGTACTGGGGTGTACTGGGATCGTGGATCTGGCCTAGCTGGCCTAGCATATGGAATCGTAGCTATCCGCCGCGTAGTGCCAGGCCATAGTGAGCGTCAATCAGTCGGTTCTGGCCTGTGAATCCTCTCCGCCAAGTAGCTCCCGCTTCAGGCCCAGACCCAGGGCGACGGGCGGTGGTGAGTGGGGATAATCCTCGTGGTCCTTTCCATTGGTGGAGGCGCTGTTTGAGTGCATGATCACACTGGCGCTCTCGACCGGCGAGGAGGCCCGTGGGGGGTGAGGAGAGTAGGGCGACTCGGGGCGTTCTTTGCGTGCCAGCGAGAGATCTTCCACATGGTCGTGATCCTGTTCCTGTTCCTGGTCATGATCATCTTCATCGTCAGCATCTTCGCGCTCATCTTGGTCACGCTCCCTCTTGATCAGGCGTTGTTCGTGCTTCTCCATCTCTATCTCCATGGCCTCGTGCTCAGAGTAGTGGCGAGCCCTGGGACTTGGAGATCTTGCTGCGTGTCCATTGGACCCCGACTCTTGGGGGCTACTGGACATTCGGTTAGCAGCGGCGTGGGCTGCCGCTGCCAGGGCCATGGCGTGGAGTGCTTCACGTCCGGCCATATCCCCGCCTCGGTTCTCCAGGGCCTGCTGTAGAAAGGCGTGATCAAGAAGGGCTGCTGCCGAGTGGGGAATAGTGGGGGGCATGCCGTGGTGGCCGCCTCCGTGGCTACTATGTTGGCTATGCTCCTTGGCCTCACGCTCTAGATCCGTCTGGCCATGCCCATGGACATGTCCGTAATTGTGGGCAGCTGCGGCAGCGGCTGCCGCGGAGTAGGGAAAGGCGGCAGAAGACTCCACCCCGGGTGGGCTACGCTTGGGAGTGCGGTGCGTACCACGGCCTGTAGTGATGTTTAGCTTGCGAACCTTGTCGTAGAGGGTGCGGCTAGGTAGTCCGTACTTGCGGCTCGCCTGAAGCGCGCTCATGCCTTCCCGAACGGCCTGAATGGCACACATCATGTCCGCCCTGGTGTATTGCTTATAACGCTTCCACTCCGGCTTCTTGCCGCCCGGCCCGCTGGTCTCCTCATCAAAAGAACGGTCAGTGTGCGGTGATAGGGGCTCCTTGTCACCACCGTAGTCCGAGCCGTTGAAGCTGTGGCTGCCGGTACCACCGCTCACGCCAACGCCGCCTCCGCTGTGGTGCTGGTGCGGGTGCTGGTGCTGCTGGTGGGTGGGAGTCTTCTCGTTTAGGGAGGTTGTGGAGGAGCTCTTCAGTAGCTGGGGATTGGGCTGCGAGGAGTCAGCTGGGTTGGCCTGGGCCAGCACGTTGCGCAGAATGGGTGTGTCCCGGGTACTGTTGAGCAGCATGCTTGAAATGGCCGAGAGCTTCTTGCGCTTTAGTGGATTCATGTCGGCTGCGGATTCATACACGGAGTTTAGCATGGCGGCAGCGGCAGCGGAGGGCGAGAGGGGCCACTGTCCAGCCTCACCGGCTACGGCGTGAGAAGCGGAATGGGTGGGCGTCAGAGGGGTCTCTCCAGCTGGGATATGGGGATGTGAATTGATAGCTCCCGATCCAGGCGGGAAGTTTGTGTATGGCGGCTGGTAGGCTCCGAATGCCGGGGGTGGTGGGGAGCAGCTGCTGGAGATGGCGGCGCTGGGCGAGATGTGCGTGGATGTTGAGATCACGGAGGAGGAGTTGTGGTGCTGCTGGCCGAAGGAGCCGTCGGCAGAGGACCCGTTGAGGGGCTTGGCAGAGCCAGCGCCCAATCCCGAGCTGGAGGTAGGTGTGATGCTGGCATGAAACTGGCTCTGGATACGCTCCTCCACTGCGTTGGCCGCCTTGTGATTGTACTTCATCAGATTGTCGTAGAGCCCCTTCACCTGCAGCTCCTTGGCAGTGCGCAGGATCTCCGGCTCCTGGCTCTTGGTCACCGTGGTCTCACCTGTGTACATGTACTGAAGCAAGGCAGCGATCTCGAAACCCCTCACGCCCGGCAGGATTATGCTGCACTGGTCCTGGGGCACGTCCTGCAGGATGTGCTGGAAGTACGGCGAGTTTGCCGCCAGCACCACACGATGTGCCTTGAACTGCTCATCGTCAACGACTAGGGTGCAGTCGACATAGCTGCCGACCTCGTGCAGAGCGTGTAGGATCTGCACTAGATTGGTCTGGTGGTTGTTCCAACGCAGGCAGTACGTTTGGCCCTCGCTGCTGGCTACGGGCGCTGTGGGCCCGCCCATCTCTCCTACCCTGCTGCTCTGGCTGTGGCTGCGATCCCGGTGACTTTGGCTATTCACTCGCTGGCGATTATGGTGACCCGGATGATGTACTGGTGGCTGGTCTGGCTCCTCGTCAGGAGCGGTGTCGCTGCTACTGTGGTAGACGCTGTTCAAGCTGGTGAACGCGGCACTCAGCAGCGTTGGCGAGTAGGAGGAAAGATGCTTTCGGACTTTGAGCGCCAGTTTAAGGCTTCGGGATCACTGGAGGGCCTGCCACAGAAGAGAAAAAGATTTACGTGAGAGTTAGTAAACGATTTTCGCTCCGGTTAGTTGCTTTTCAGAGTTTGCACAAATGATTTCCAAAATGTCAATGGGAAAGGCAAAATCAAATTTAGCATGGGTTGCTAAAATCAAGGTGACGTTCAACGAGTGAATTTCTCAAACCAGGGTAACCAGGAAACCAAGCTGGCAGTCTACTCCTCGTCACCCACCTTCCTTTCTCTGTATTCTTCTGCCTTCTCCACGCACACACGCGCGTATTTGCAGGTGTGCGAAACTGGGGATGGTCACCTTCACCACTCTCCATTCTTTATCGTCTTCCCTCCTCCACCATTGCAAAAGTTCCCGTTCCTGTTTTTTCTGTTTTTTGGCGGAAAATCTTGCCTGTAAAATGTATGCCCATCGCCACCCCCTGAAGTTTTATGCGCCATAAAAAGTGAAAGCGCTCCTTGCCAATGAAGGAGGCACAGACTGTGGCAGTGTCAGAGGCAGAGGCAGTGGCGGAGGAGGGTGAACGAAAACGTGTAGAAAAAATGGGGGAAAAAATATGCAAACATCCCTCGAAAGATGTGTGCGCGTATTTTTCCGGCTGCTTTTCGCGCGTTTTACTTTGCATATATATGTACATACATACATACATACATACATACATACATACATACATATATACGTAAATAACGCAAGTATGTATATGTATATCATTTTTTTACGCCGCCTGGAAAGTGGAAATGGAAAGGCAAGTCACCAACGCACCCACACACACACCCACACCCACACCCACATACAGGAAAACGAAAAATGTTACTGAAAAACTTGCAATAATTTTCATTCATTTTCCGAGGACGAGGGAGGCTTCATGCCTTGCCCTTGGCTTACCCATGGAGAGGCCCGACTCGAAGTCGAATTTCATACTCAAGTGGACGCCATATGCCGAACCGATGGCCCATCTGCGTCATGTGTTGGACATGCATCATGCATCGGGCAACCTCCCACCCCTGCCTCATCCTTGCCATGTGTCGTGTGAGTCGTCCGTGCCGGGCCTGGTTCATACGAGTGTAAATATATGTGAGTCTCCAGTTACCAACAGGTATGATGGGAGCGGGGACCCAGTCGAGCAATCGGCGGAATTGCGAACTAAGCGAAGCCAGGCCAGATAATGGCAATCAAACAACAAGGAAAATGTCAAAGGGGCGAGGCCCCTGAGAGCGCTGAGAAGAGAGACGGAGACGGAGACGGCAAGGGCAAGGAAGAAAAGCGGACAATCAGACAAAGGAGGCAAACAAACGATCGCATTATTGTCGGGGATGGTGATGGTGATGTGATGGAGGTGGAGGTGGAGTGCGGAAAATGCGCAAGAGATCATCAATTGTTGTCTGTCCATTGTCTGGCCAACAGGATAATAGGCAACCTGCAGCGATCCCTTCCCCAACCCCCGATCCTTCGCTGCCGTTTTGCGCAACAGATTGAAGTCGCTGCCTGTTTCTGTCTCTGTCTGTGGTCTGTGTCTGTGTGTGAGCAGGTAAGCGGTTTCAAATTCGTGTCTGGGGATTGACGTTGGCCGAGTAAGCGCATTAGATGTGGCCATAAGCCATCAGGCAGCGCATTAACGCCTCGTTCTTGCCCCCATAGAAACTCTTATACTAGCGTGATATCGCGCATACGTCGTGATCGCCAAAATGCCGAAAGCTCTCAGAGTGAGCTTTCACAACTTTGGCTCACAGTGGGCCACCATTTTGTAAAACATTTAATTAAAAATTATCCAAAAATAACATTCGGACGGACGGACGTCATTGAATCGAATGCACTTGGAAACCGGTTTAGGGTTTTCCAGTTTTTTGTGTCAATTTCTTGAACACGTACCACGAATTTACATTGCGAAACTACCAAAAAATAAAAAATGAAAACAACGATTTTGGAAGCCCAATGCTTGAAAAAAACTATTGAAGAGCTGTTTGGCTTGTATGTACATTCGTAATGCGAATTTCGTATACACTAATTTAGTAGAGACAAATATCTGATAAATAATCAAGGCTTACCGCAAAATAATGAAGTCGCCACAGGCGAAGCACAAGCTTTTGTTGTTGTTGTTAGTGTCCAAACAGAGTCCTGGACACTTGCAGCGGTTGGTTGATATTTTAACAAACTGGTTTGATTGAATGTCAATTAGGTTTTTGCTCGTATTTTAATTTGTCTTGTTTTGAAAGTTTTCACATTGCTCGATTTTGGATTGATTTAATTTGTTATGTTTAGAATTAGTTATCGTTGTTAAACTGTTAAATTAGGTAAATCCAAATCGAAATTGCACTAACACCCGCACACACAGACACTAGTTGAGGTCGCAGCTTATGCTTATCCCAGATGGAGTTCTTGAAATCTTATGATTCCACAAACTGCGACACGTTTGTCGTTTTCCTCTGGTCTTGCGTTGTTGGTTTTGCGTTGTTGCAGATTCGAGCGTTCAAAGTTGAATAAAACTGCCACGGCGCTCTATGCAGCCAAGTCATTGAAGACCAAATTTCCCGACCTACCGAGCGAGATAGCAATATACTGAGACGGTGACGGCAATAGAGAGGAAAACTGTCCTAACTGTTCTACGCAACCCTCGCCCTCTCTCGCTCGCGCGCGCATTTCATTGCAGTCTGTTTCTCTGTTTCTCTGTTTCTTGCAGTGCGTGAGAGGGCCTGTGCGTGCGTTGGTTTGCGTTAGTGTCTGTGTGTGTGTGTGTGTGTGTGTGTGTGTGTGTGTGTGTGTGTGTGTTGGTTTGCGTAAGTGTGTGTTTTGGGTTGCATATGGCTGCCGTTCCCTGCAAACTCTCGCTCGAAGCTCGGCACCGTGCCGTGGAAGGGGTCCGGTCCCGAATAAAAAACCAAATACGGAGAACACACGAAAATTCACTCGATACCAGTTTTCCACGCACTGACAACCTGCCCGACGTCCAGCCGCTCCAGCAGTTTGGTCAGTTGGAAACACCACAAAAAATTCAGTCGGCAAAAAAAAAAACACTGCAACTCTCTCTTTCTCGCTGCCACCGATATTGGGGCCAATGACGGCTGCAGGAGCCATTTTGAACTGCGTGTTTGGTTTGTCGCTAGTTTTACGTTTATGTTTCTTCTTTCTATTTAGTACATATATAGCATTTCTCTTCCCCTATCGCTAATCGAGCATATGTAGTAGGTAGAAAAGGACCATTTCTCAGCGGACTCTGTCTTTCTCTTCTTTGCCATCGTCTTAGTTATGCAAATTCCGAATCGAATGGTACAAAGATAAGTAACGACCTTTGGCAATCAATGCATAATTGAATGCATTTTCGGGGTCGACTGCGATAAATTAGCATACGGCTGGCCTTTTGCTTTACCCTAACCCTTTTACGATTTCTTGAATTTGTATGCAAATTGCAAAATAACGGTCGACGGGGAAGTGTTTTGAGGAACAGAAGAAATATGCAGAGGGATAAAATCTAACTCTTCTGCAATTACTATAATGCACCTGTAATTCATCTCATGCCGTTCTCGGCGAGAAAGAAGGTCCTGGTTACAGTCTTCGCCATGGACTAGCATCTTGATGCAGCTGTACCACACATACATATGCTCGCTCTTTTGCTGTATGTATTTAACTTACATTTTTTAATTGTTCGTCATTAATTTTTTCGGTGCTCGCCATAGCATCGCCGTTCCCTCCGACCCTCTATTTCCCCCTCTCCACCGCTCTTCTGGGCCTCCACTCTGCGTTGCCAAACCCATTAATCATGTTTGGAAATTAAGGTCAACCGCATTTCACGGAGCCGTTTCTATCTGTTCATTTTTCAACTGCATTTTTTGGCAGGGCTGCGAGATCGTAGGGCGCTATCTTCGACCAAAACTAGTTCGCAAGTGCATTCAACTCCCCCGCCCCACCCAGGGGCGCTCGAAGCTGATAGTGCAACATAAAAGTATGAGCACGAGTATAAAAAAATGAAAACTTGCCACAACTGCTTCATAATCTGGGCACGAGCATTTATGGACTCTGGGCACTCAGTTTGCCCTCGGCATTTTCTCCGCTTTAAATCTTATCAACGATTCCCACTGTTCCTATTATTATGTCAGTGAAAGTGTAAAATAAGAAACAACTGACAGCGAACCAAAGCTCGGCTGGATCAATGGGTAATGTAAGGATACAGTCGGTTCTTAAAGAATCCCCTTTGCCATGCCCCTGTCTATATATGTATTTATGTTTGTATGTATGTACATATGTAAGCATATTTATCATTGTGAATTTTCCTAAATTTGTTTCCGCGTTTTGGTCAGTGTCTTTGCTGACTTTACTGACTTTTTGACTAAATGATGAAGATGTGGATAAGGATGAGGACCAAGATGAGGATGTTTTCCGGCTCTGAGCCAACGATCATTATGGGGGATTAGCAGAGAGAATCCACACATAATCCAACCGCAGTGCAGTCACTCAATGAAGCCGAGTCCTGTCCTCACAATGTCTGACCAGGTAGGTGCCGTATAATGCAATTTTGTGTGATGTGATGTGATGTGTTTTGGTTTGGACATGTGCGGTGTGCGACTCTAAGAAATCTCGTTGGATGCAATCTACTATATAATTCGCAGTAGAAATTTTCGCTTAATGGAGGGAGATCCCAAAAATTGCATTGTTCCCACATTGCTTCTTATCGCGTATTTGTGTTTGCAAACTGCACGACGAATGTGTGCGGTTCTCAGGCGTTTCCGAATTTTCGCGATAAGTTCAATCGGACCGGGTTCTTTGTGCATCTTATGGTCAGCACATGGAGACGGCACCGCAGAGAGCGACCATATTGCACTGACCTGCACTGCTGCTGGAGTGTTTACGATTCATCGCGAAAGGGTTTAATTAAGGAAAATTAAGGTTTATGTCTTTATTGCTTCTCACAAAAATGTGCCAAAATAGTTCAGTGGAACTGCAGGAAAGGATTTTCCTGGAAATGGGCTAGTCTACCTATGCTGATTCAATCAATGTCTGAGGATCTTAATAGCCACGATGGATATTCCTCATTTGTCATGCAAAAAAAAAAAAAAAAATGCAAAACTAAGGAAACTAAAAAAAACAAAACGAAACCGCTTCGATGAAGCGAGACATACTCGATGGCAGTCATTTCCCACATTTCCCAGACAACCCTTTACCTTGTTCCCTCTCCCTGCTGCGTTACCCTGACAGATCGTCAGCGGTGGTCCTTGTTCAAACTCGGCTTCTGCTGGTCCTGACCTGGTCCTGGCCTGGCCTGGCCTCGTCCTGAAGTATTGCCCTTTGCAGCTTCAAGTTGTTGACGCATCTTTGAAGTTGCATCGGCACGTGAAAATTCAGCTCGACCAGATCTTTCATACAAAAGCAATTAGCAAGGATGAAAGGTAAACAGAAGCCGCCTCTGGCCAACAGCAACCTGCTGAGCACCACTGAGCGATACAGGACCTTCTATCCTGGCCATAAAGACGCACTCGCACATTGGTGCTAATTGATGCCAAAAATTTCTCCACTGCTTCAAATCTTTTCGATAATTTCGCCGCCCACCCCCTCCCACTTTTATGCGCGGAAGAGGCGAAAAACATATGTACATACAATCTATCAGATTCTCGCACATATGTATGTACATGTACATATGTATGTATTTACTTGGCATTCTTTTCTGACTAAGTGTGCGTGGTGCGTGGGTCGTGGTGTGTGTGTGTGTGGAGCAACAGTCAGAAAACAAATAAAAACTGCAGCCGACGAAAATGAATAAAAATGCAAGCAGAAGACAAGAAGACAAGAAAACACGAAAAAAAAACGAATACGAATACAAAAACGAGAAAGAACGTACGGAGTCGCTTCGAACGCGACTCTACTTTTATACCCGTACTCAGTCAGTACACATGTGATTTATGTGGAATTTTAAAATGTTTTTATAATTTTTTACATTTTACATTTTTTTTTGCTACATCTGTCATCGACATCTACATCTACATCATCTACATCAGTTCTCACAACAACACACGTACACTGCACGAGGCAGCATGTTTTGAGCGTGAGTGTGTGTGTGAGAGAATCTGCTGCGACAATCAACCCCAATAAATGACTTACGCAGCAAACGGGCGAGGGGAAACACAACCGCGGGGGTATTCCCGCTGCTGAAAATTCATTTGATCATTGTGGCTACAATAATGATCCGATCTGAACCAAATTCGGGAATCTGGTAGATATGGTCATTTCCTACAATACTGCATTTTTAGTTTTTTTCTATCTTCAAAATTGTGGATTTTCGTCTTTTGTGGGGGGCGGAAGGGGCGGGGCGAAATTTTGAAATACACTTGTTCAGGTTTGGTATCACAGGAGTCTTGGCCAAAAGTTTGGTTGCTCTAGCTCTTATAGTCTCTGAGATCCAGGCGACACAAAATACAAAAACCAAATCGACTCGATTTTGTGTGAGTGCGAAAGGGATGGAGCGAAGTTTTTGCATATGTTTTTGTCTATTGTGGCTATATTAATGATCCGATCCGAATCAGATTTGGGCCCCTGATAGATATAGGCTGTCTCTATGATTCTGCATTTTCGTTTTCTGCTATCTTTAAAATTGTGGACGCCACAGATGTGCGCCCTTTGTGGGGGCGCAAGTGGGCGGGGCGAAATTTCAAAACACTTTTCTAGGAGTGAGATATCACATCAGTCTGGAAAAAAATTTGATTGGTCTAGCTCTAATAGCCTTCGTGCAATGAGTGAAAAACAAGACGGACGGACAGACGGACAGACGGACAGACGGACGGACAGACATGGCTATATCGACTCGGCTATTGATGCTGATCAAGAATATATATACTTTATGGGGTCGGAAACGCCTCCTTCTGTGTGTTACACACATCCACTTTTTACCACAAATACAATATACCCTATTACTCTTCGAGTACGGGTATAATGAGGAGGAAACGGGGAAACAAACAGAGAGCAGCAAAGCAGCAAAGAAACGAAAACGTTGAAAATTTATCGCGCGCGTCATTTTGCTGCAACTATGGAAAGTAGCACGTAGACCCGCGACGTCGTCGCTGACATTGTGTTGGGTGCAGGGGAGAGTAGCGGTGAGTGAGAGCAGAGTGAGAGAGGGGTATGGGCGGGGGAGCGTGTAGCAAAGAGCGGCCCATTCGCGCTACGCATGGGTCATTGCACTTTTCCAACGCACACAGAAACGGGCATAACTCAGATACAAATACAAATACAAACACAGGCATAGACAGATAGCAAAGGGCAACATTTCAACGAAAATTGTGTAAAAAAAAGGCACGAAAAATTAGGCGAAAGCAAACAGAAACAGGGAGACTCGCAGAGAACGAGAGCGGGGGCCGCAAACAAGATACAGATACTCTGTGCATGTGTATGCTACATACACACATATGCATATGCGGCATGTGGGGAGCAAAACGATTGCAACTGCAACTTTGCATTGGTCGGCCATTTTTTTCGTTTTTTCTCTTTGCTCGCAGATGGAATGGAGCTACGAAATGAAATGGCTACGAAGAAACACCCAATTGTACCCGGTATCTGTAGCGTATCTGATGCGAGCTTTGACGGGGGTTCGGATGAAAATTCAAATATGTTTGCAATGATAGTTTACACATTTTACTTACAGATACTCGTACAGATACATATGTATGTATGTATGTCTGTATGCTCTCCATGTAGCATGCAGATACTAATGCTCTTGCTATTAATAGCGATCCACGGCCATGCCATTTGTGCCGCCAACACCACTCGAGTGTGCAGTTGCAGTTTGCTGCACATGCACATGTGGAAATTTGGGAAAAGGAAATGGAAACGCTGCGAGGCCTCGACTCCGGCTCCGGCTCCGGACACGCCCCCAACTCCTGGTCGAGAAGTACAGATAGCATTCAGAGCAGCGCATGGGGTGCGTTTTCCCCGATATTTCGTGACTTTCGTCACTATCGCACACAGGCACAGACACAAGCACGCAATTCGAATTTTATTTTTAGCAATTTGAGGGAAATTTCAAGTCGAGCGTTGTGAATATTCGTTTGAATTCATGTGGCCACGGTCACATGGTTAGGGGTGGGGACGCCAACGATCTTACATACCTTGTATCTTGTAGTTTTATGTGTAGCTCTGTTATTTGTATCTTCGAGATGATGGAGGCACGGTCTGCCCTCACGATGCTTCTGTTCCCGCCGTAGAACACGTTTCACAAATGTATCTGTGCGATCTAGCTAGAACTTCGATTCTAACCATATTTCGTTTCGCAGTTTCGCAAATAATTTCGCCACGTTTCCACTAAACTTGAGCTGGAGCCCGCCATTTTCACTGGCATTACGAGTACTCCGGGCGATTCTTTTCTGTGGTTTGAGCTTGACGTTTACTTGGGTTTCTGGTGGAAAACTCGCGAGGATCGGTGCGAAGACTCGGCGGTCAGTATGCAAATGCCGCAAAGATACAAAAAAAAATACAAAATAAGCGAAAAACAACTTCCCAGAAATGTTTCACCGAGCTTACACATGTACGACCGCTGGCATGTATCACTGTATCTGTGCGTAGACCCTGCAGGGCGAGGCAGGGTGAGGTTTACATGTGTCCAACCGAGAGAGAGAGAGAGAGAGCGGCGATGTAAGTTCTGAGGCAGAACTACAACAAAACGTTCTGCGAGCGGTACGAGAACTGACCTTGAGTTCACAATTTAACCAAGGGATTGGGTCTGGGCGGTTTAACCGACTGATTCTGTTTCTTGCTGATTCTCGCCTGGAGAGAGCAGCGAAAAATGGCGTGTGTAGAAAAGCTCTGACTGTACATGTGCATGTAAATACTTATGTATGACAGACACAAACACACACAATCATATATTTTATATATGTACATAAGTGGCAGTACATAGGCTGACTCACAAATTGAACAAAAAGTTTCGTACTAGGAAAAGAATCAACAATTCTACACCTCCAGGCTGGGGAAGAGACAGTGCGGTGAGGTAAGTTTTGGGGAGAGGAAAGCTCTCTGAGAGCATAGAATTATCAGTTCGGCCCTTATGCGCCACACGATTAGAGAGAAGTCAAAGCAAGTATTTTGCAAATAAAAAACAGAATCGAAAACAGAACCGAAACCGAAGCCGAAAAACCGACAGTTGGTGACTTGTTTATACATATGTCGAGCGCTTTTCAGGGTCACTCTTGATTATTACATAATTTTTGTTTACAGCGAATTGTTGTCTGTGCTGTTGTTGCGGGCGCAAAAATGGTAAAGTATGTTTGGATGTTCAGGTTCTCGAGTTGTTTGTAACCAAAACAAATATATTTCAATGTGACGCTTCTGGGCCAGGGTCATACACTCTGCTACGTGAATACACGGAAGAACAGTGAGCGTCCCAATGGCAATTGCATAAGAACGGAAGTGTGCAGAAAGGGCAGAAGTTTAGTGCGACCACTTCTTCCAGGCGAACTCCAGAGAAAAGAATCATCAGCGGCAACAAGTTGCGTCAACTGCCAGAAAACAGAACCCCAAAGAACGGACCCACACAACACCACGCACATCTCTATATATGTATGTACATAGATACGCGTGCGAAAGCACGGTTAACTGAATAACAACAGCAATGCCTAGGCAGAGCAGAGCGGTGCCGTCCCTAAACTTGAACTTGAAATGCTGCAAAAACAAAAATTCAAGAGCAAAACGCCGGCAAAAAAAATAACACGCAAAAAACTAGTCGCAAACAACAACAAATTACGTAAACATGCCAAAACTTACTCTCTCCGGCTCTCTCTACTGCTCGGAGCCGAATAGCAGCCGAGACAAAACTGCTTTGCCGAAGTTATTTTGTGCAAGCTTTGGATTCGCTCCGACGTTCGCGAAATTCCACGAAATTCGCAATCCGACCAATCAGAGGCCATTTTTGCACACAACAAAATGAGCAAAACAAAAAGCTCACCTACAAGCTTTTCGAATTGGTATGCCTGTGTGCGTGCAGAGTGTATCGCAGTTTTTTGCCTATTTTTGGCACAGCTTCAATCGCCATTTTTGCGGAAAAAATAAAAATTCTGTGAAACCGTGCTCTGTTGATTTGATAGTTAATAAATGTGAGTCTTAGACTTTAGCACATACACGTGGTTAGGCTAGTTTAGTCGATGTGGAAAATAGAAAGAACGACAGCAGCTGAATAAAATAGAGGCAGAAAGCTTGCTGGAGCGAGGTTAGATCTGTCCATTTCTGCGAAAGTTCTGTGAAACTAAAAAAGAGACAACACAGTTAAATTATAATTTATTCTATTTTTATTTGAGAAAAAGCAAACATTTTGCTTCTCATGCTCAATAACCTGGTGAAAACCTGACAAGACGTCATGTTTTTAAAACAGACAAGAGAAAACCAATAGTTTTAGATAGATATCGCTCTGCAAATATACATATGTAAGCTTTTGCCAAAAGTTTGGGCTTTTTATAGCTTTTCTCTTAAACGAGATCTAGCTGAGGTGCGAACCAGGCAGGTGTAAAAATGTGCGTAGGGTAAACGTCAAGAACGCGGAACAACAATCTTGGAGAATTACGGAGCCAATTCAGACCTGACCTTTGTTCTGCCTTATTATCCTTATCCCGTTTCCCCAACTGATGCAACCTGCTACAGTTCAGCTGCTGCTCACCAACTGACTGGCAACATGTTCCCTTTTCCCTTTTTCCCTCAATCCGTGTGACTTTTCCGTGTGATTCTTTTCCTTCTCCAATCGAATCAAAAAGTTAACTTTTCCCAGGGATTTCATCCCGCATGCTCGTCCCGTGCGTGTGCGTGTGTGTATCCTGTTGAATGCCTCGCATGACGATCGTCCTCCTCCACTTCGCCCCTGCAACAGAAGCAGCAATCAATTTGTGCATTCGCTTTGGTTTGTCCTTCGTCCCTTCGTCCCTTCGTCCGCATCCTCTTTATAACGCTCCTCTTTGTGTGTGCCATAATTTTTCGTCATTCTGCTGGTTTTCCATTGTTGGGTTATTGAACCATTGATTCCCCGAATCCACTGTACAGGTGATAATTTTAAGAAAATTTACTGCGTGATCACTTGTTGCTGTTTCTGTTGCTGTTGCAGGGGGGGACTTGGAATAGATCATAATCGCATTAATTGCATCTATAACTACACCAAGACTAGGGTTCGCATTGAGATGCACCCAACTAAAGGAAACCCCTACACACCTCCCACCTCTCTCGAACAGCCTCAGTTTCGAATTGCTTAAGAAATTCTCACACATTTCCCATCTCATCATCATCTGGTGGGAGTCCAACTAAGTCAACAATTGCACGGCAGGTATCCGACTATCCCAAGGCCCAAGCGAGGCGCAAATTATTTTGACAAGTGGCCGAGAAATTGTCTTGCATTGTCCAATTGATCCAACAAAGAACATTGTATTGATGCTGCAGTTGCAGTTGAGTGACAGGCCATTATGCAATCCTGGAGTGCTCTGGGAGACTAGACGGAGACCAAGTGTCGTTCCATCTCGTTGCTATTAAATAAATATTGCGGCTCATTAATTACAATAAAAGGGCCACACACACACACACGCATACACAGAGGCACTTCTTTGGTTGAGATTGGGAGTGTTACATCAATGTCAGATGATATTTCGAGTCCATGAACTGCAGGCAACCCATGCTTGAGCTCGTCCTTGAGCCGTTTGTGCTGATATACAATATGATAATAATATTAGCTTGAAGGTCGTTAAATTGCGACTGCGATCGGTGGTACAGTCAGTACGGTTTATACTATTCTTATTTGTTCTTCTACTGCTGTTCGGCTTGTGTGCTGTACAGCCGGAAATCGCCAGCAATTGCACGTCTCGTGTGCGTGTCTTCCAAAGTATGTTTTTATATATCTGTTTTCTCGTTTTCCTACCATTTTCCCATTAAGCGTTGCTAGAAATACATACATACATATGTACATATGTACGCTGTGGAATAACAAATAATTAGCATTAACCACGCAATTGAGCGCAAGCGGCAGTGAGTCGACGTAATGTTGCATTTAATTTCGGGAAAACGCACTGCACATACTCACACTCACGCTTACACGGATGCACATATGTACATACATATGTATGCATGTACACTTACCCATTATTGAAACAAACGTGGCATCCACAGCAAGCGCAAAAGCAACAACTGCAACGACGCCAGCGCGATAAAACATTTTTGGAAATGTCAACAAAACAGCGAAGATTAGAAAGAAGGGAACGAAAAGAAAAATAAAATAAAATGCCAAGAGTTCTGTGATGTTTGGTGCAGAAGAGTGAGGAGGTAGGGTGGTGTGGTGGTGTGGTGTGTTGGAATATAGGAAAGGAAGTGCATGATCAGCGCAAGAGACAGCAACGATTTCGAAGACGCCATCTTTGCGATGGATAGCAAGGGGAAATTGGTAAAAACACAAGATACTCGTACTTGTGGATACGCAGATACATACATAAATACATATGTATGTATGTACAAGCGCACACACACCGGCATGCATACAAATTTGAAGTCGGTTTGTTGCATGCCTCATATGGCGGCCCTACACCAACATAAACTCAAGTTGAACGCATGTTGCCGGCCAGATCACGAGTTTTCCTGCCAGAGGCATTCATATGCTGGAAACGCTCGAATTGATTGGGCAACTAACGTGGTGGTGCTGCTAGTCTATGCAATGTATCTCGCTAATGTACATACATACATACATAGCTCATTGAATGTGCCTACATAATTGGCCCGTAGAGGTCAATAAGTCAAAACAATGGTCAGGCTTCTGCATCACACTCGCTCTCCTGCTTTTCCTCATTCCGTCCGGCAAGATCATCATTCAATGGCTAAAAGGATCTCAGACCGAAGGGAACCACACGAAAGTGAAACTCGAGGACTCGAGCGATTCGAGTGACTGACACACGCTGCTGTCCATGTGCAGACAATGGACCCAGGGATCGAGAGAATGGCATCAAAACGCGACAAATTCATACTACTTTGTTTTGTTTTTATAGTTTTTCTTTCTTTTTTGTGTGTTGTATGTTGCTTTGTTCAAGTCAAAGTTCTCAAACGTTCCTTGTAATTGGATCCTTTTCGAGATCCTTGCGCGTGTGAAGCGCAACGAGTGCGTGTATTTCTATTTTCATATCTGTTTTCATTTCCCCTGGTTTTCCTATTCCTTTTTCGTTGTTTATGGCAGTGCCGCACAAAAAATGAAAACGAAACCGAGGGATAACTTCCCTCCACCACAACGGGTCGACAGATATGGCGTACGGCGTGTAATTTATGCCAAATATGATAGCAGCGAATGTTTGTCGTGGGTGTTTACAGACATCACGTTTTCCCCGGCTTTTCCTCAATCTTGGTGTGTTTCCATATGAAAAGTGACAGTTGCAGATCCGAGTTTGATAAGGAAAGCCTGTCTGTGCCTTCAACCAGAGGCATCGACGTTTCTAGGGGATTGTTAAACAGCAGGGACCGCTGCGAGGAAAAGAGTATTTGGATGTTTACAGTTTGTTTTCGATTTAAAAAATACCAGAATTCGTGGGGGGAAGGACTCGGCATAAAGGCAATTATTTCTGCCACTGCAATGGCAACCCTGGAACCCAGTAAAACCAAACCGCAACGGAGCACGAAAATGCAGGAAATGTCGAAGCTCCTTTCACGCCACAAAAATCGCTGGCAGAACAACTTCGCAGAAGGTGCGTCCGGGGGGGTTGGTAGCAGTACGGCGTTCTGGCGTCCATCCAATATACATACATACGTATAGTATTGCAGCATGGCTTTATCTAAATTTTCCGGTTTTTTTTTTCATTTTTACTTCAACCCCTGGGCAACGGCGACAAAAAATTTGCATGTGGCCGCTGTGACTACCGCTGCCGCTGCCACTGCCGCTGCGAAATTGCGAGATACAAAATACATGTAACGCACAATCCACTTTTAATAATGCAAGAGTGCGTGTGGTTGTGAGCATTTGTGTGTGTGTGTGTGTGTGTGTGTGTCGAAGAGAGGGGAGGGTCGGTTTTGGGGTGTTTTTGATAAGTACTTTACGAGAGACAACCCTCATTTTGCGGATTTTTTATGCTCTGGCCAAAGTTCATACTATATTTACGTGACGGACGGATGGAGTGGAGGAACGGAGCGACAGGCGGAGGGCTCTTCTCGAAATGGTGGTGTGGTTGCTCCTGGGCTTATAGAGAAAGGGCATTGGCTGGGCCTTGCAATTTGCAACATGCAATGACTCTTCGATTGGATTTGGCGAATCGCATTGGCGATTTTGCCAAGTTTGTGGCAGTTCCTCGCCAGCAATTCAGGGGTTGTGGGTTTGGTGGTGGTAACTCGACGCGACTGTGGGAGGAGCTCTTGGCAAGCGAATCATCTCACAAACAGTTGCGAAACGCGCAAAATGGCAAACATGAAGAGCCAACTCACAGCGAAATATTCGAACCCTCAGGATATGCACTGTCCACCGCTGTCGAACTTGGGTCCGAACCGAAGAAGGGATTTGTTCGATAATTTACATAATTTTAAACCCAATCCAGAATCTCCGGTAAGAGAATGGAGAGGAAGCCAAGGAATATGTAAATGCAAATCAATCGAGACCTTAATGAAAATCGATCAAAATTGATTTGTAGCCTGGTGTGCAGAAACACAAACACCGCACCCCAAGATAGGCGAGGAAAGGTCCAGGAAACCGCCGAAGGAGTTGAGAGCGTGAGAACGTTTCCTTCGGTGGTTTTTGCACGCATAATTTACATAATTTTTAACCAACTAAATTGCATGCACATCTCATGTGGACGTTATGCAAATGAGCGTCGCTGTTGCTGTTGCTGTCCCTCTTCAGTGTTCAACCCCCTGCCAGGACTCAGGTGTGCGAGCGTGTCGGCATGCTGCGACTGAGGCGCCGTCCACGTCCACTGTGCGCATAATTAACCCCTGCCTGGTCCTTCTGTCTACGTTTTCCTTTTCACATTTTCATTTTCACTTTCGTTTCCATTTAGGTTCTTTTGGCAGTTTCGCAAGTCGAGGTATCTTATGCAAATCAGGAATCACAGAAATGAAAGGAAATGGATAGGAGGGGAGAGGGATGGGATGGGGGACTGCAAGCAAGAACATCTCTTACCCTATTTTCGCTAAGTGAAAACCTTATGCAAATTTTCTTGTTTGTGGAAAACTCTTTCTGCTGCCACCGAAAAGATGCGAGATCTGCGTGATCTGCAGGATCTTCGCTCTAATTTAACTGTTGGGTGTCAGGTACACTGAGCATCGTCTCTTCGATCGTGAGAACCTTGAAAAATTTGCATAATTTTCTTGACAATTTGCCGGCTACGTGATCGCCGAAAAGACAGCAGAGATCCCAGGACCTAGATCTCCGATCGACGATTTCCGATGCTGAATCTCCATCTCCCTTCCTTGAGTCATCTTACTTTTGCACAATTGTACGTGTCGATGACTCTTAAATAGATTGACTAGATTTAAATATACTAAATATATTTAATTGGGGTCTGGATCCTGGATGGGGATATTTTTGGGTGGAAGTGCATTTCTGCAGAAGTCAGCAGGTTTTTTTTTGTTGAGCTGGGGTGGTCAAAGCTCTTGGAGCAGCTTTTGCTTGTCATTATCTGTCATTATATACTGCCATTTCTGCCGACGATTGCCCACGCTCCAGGCCTGTTTTGTCGAGCCCTCTTCCTAGAAGTGCTGACCGATTTAAAGCTGAGCATTCGCATCAATGCGCCATTATCAGAACGGGAAACTAAAACAAACAATATCACATCAAAGCCGGCGAGCCACCCCATCTCCACCACATGCACCCACCTTTCCACCCACAGGCAACAGCCCTTGTCTAATATTTTGCACCACTTCAGAGGCTTTCAATTTCACCCCGCCTCCGACCGCGTCACGGGCAGGGACTCTCCCTCCTACCAAAATGTGGCAACGGGACATAAAAACTGCTTTTTGCAATTTACATCAACATTTTTATCACCCACCCACCCCCGTCTGCCAGGACAGCACCATCCAACCAGGAGTACAGCAACAACATGCTTTTTCTATTTACACATCCATATACTCGTATCCCGTATCCCGTGTACTACATACAGACACGCCCACACCAGCCGTTGTCAGCCTCCTCCGTCTTTTTGCGACACTTAATTACACACGCATACGCTCCATTCCACTTTGCGGTACTTCCGCCCCCGTTGTCGCAGTCCGCCCTATTTCATCCCCCCACCCCCCACCATCCGGTCGAGAACGAGCTAGGACAGGCCCAAGCCAGAAATAGAAACGATGCCTAGCAAGGTGTACATAGTACATCCAGGGTACAGTCCTGTCCTCGGAACAAATCCTTGACTACGACTCCTCGAACTGCAAATTATTTTCTCTTTAGTCTAAAAAAAACGAAGCGCTCACGCAATCTGAAGATGCCAACAATGCCAATGGGACTACCTGCCCATAAACCCTGGTAAAGGTGTCAATATTGCCTTATCATCCCAATGTCTGACCTCTGTCTGCGTCCCCACTCCTCGAGACCATCCATTCTTCGTTCATTTTTTTATCTCTGACGGCGATTAATGCGAATAAATTTTATAGCCGAGAATGTGCACTCGCATATGTGTGTCCTTTCGAGATCCGTCCCTTATGTTTTTCTTTGGACCTTTCCATTCCCTTCTTTCTTCTCCTTCGCCTTCGCCTAATGTTTTCTCACTGACTTTTGTGCCTATTGTCCGCCGTCTGCTTTGGAGTATGTGACTTTTGATGTTTGTCTTCGGCACCTGCACCAGGAATTGTCGATTGTTCGCTGCGAGCTGGTCGATCCATCGTTGCCCGATGCTTACGCGATCTTCTTGCAACTCCGTGAGAGACCCGAAGAGCATTTTTATTTACTTTTTAGCAATTGCTGCTGACTCAGCATCCCATCCCAGAGACGGAGCGTTCTCCCCTCCCCTAATTAGGATTGGGCTTGAAGGGCATCGCATAACAGGTCGGTCGGTACAGGTACAGGCTGTTCCCGAAGAAAGGGATACAAGAACAGGTTTTCATATATTTCTACCCTCCTCGTGGCCGCGACACTTGTCCCCGTGTTAGAACCCAGCTCCACGTTCCCCTTTCCTGGCTTACGATCCTCTCCCCGTCCATTTGCACGGCCATTGTTTGCGATGTGTTAACCTTAAGCGATTTCTGACTTTGTCTATCCGTTGCCTGAGCCAGCCACTGGCCTTTGGGCTCTATTGTTGGGTCTCTGACTTTTTTGAGTCTCTTTGGCACTCTTTGGCGGTTGATTTTGATTTTGATATAAAAATACTTGATAGACGGCCGGCCAGACAATAGTTTTCGTTGTTTCTGTTGATGCTGACTGTGGGAACGCCGCGAATCCTGGCCAAGGACAAAGACTTGTTTTTGATATTCATCTCCAAAGCAGCGGGACCTCGCATTGCACAGCAAAGATGCAGGTTGTCTTTGGTTACGATAGGATCCTGGGAAAAGAACCATTCAGCTGGCTCATGACCCTCGGACGAGGTCTGGGTGGGTGAGAGTGAGGCGCACCCAAAACACACGCACAAACACTGACACGTAAACACACACTATTTATGGACTTCCGTTCGCGAGATGGTGGAAAAGCTACACGGTTCATTTTATTCGCGCCGAATGTGAGGACCGGCCGCTCCCTCTGCCGCCCTCATTACGCACCCAGGCAGCTCTCTAGAAGATGCATTCGTACGCATAATTCGTAAGCAACACGAAGCGAAACTCGAGTCAATGACCCTGACGGGTGCTGATAAACATGCCAACATAGAACTAGAGAGGGCTAGAGAGCGCTTCAATGAAATGTTGCAATTGCAATCCAAAAGATATCTGATACACACATTTAGCTGGCGGGTTGCGCTTTCGGCCCGCCCGCATCTTTGTCAATAAAAAAAATTGATTGAGAAATTGTGAAAATTAAATTGGAAATGGCCTAGTGCTTGGTTGTGTTAGTGAGGCAGCGAGGGCAGGGAGTGGACGAGCCGTGTGGATGGTGAAAGTCTGACAATTAAACGCCAAACAAATTTCTGCCAATTATTTGACATTAATTATGTATGAGTCCTGGGAAGATGAGGGTCAGAGGGCTAAGGCTCCGCGAGATGCAAGAAAGCATTTTGTAGTCGTTCCTTGGAGCTCCTGGCTACAGGAAGGGTTGGAAAGGGTTCAGTAGCATGGTTTACCGTCCAGCATTTGTGGCTTGTCAACATCAAATCTGTGCGATGGTGGTGGGGCGGGGTAATGCTGGCGCTATCGGATCTCTCATGAATCTTAATCAATACTTCATTCGTTCGGTTCGGCTATGGCGGTTTGCACTTCGATCCCTTCACATCGGAACGCCGATCCCAATGCATTTTCCTGCCTCTCTCATTGTACATATATATATATTCTCATATTGTGAATAAATCTGTCAAGCGTCTCTTAGGCGTTGGGTGCCCACGAAAATGCCTCACAAGTCATTGACTCTGGAAAGGTATCTATCTGCATGCGGTGCGTTGACGCTGCCGGCCCAGAACGTCAATCGACCAAGACGCTGGCCATGCCCATGCCCCCCCATGCCCCCCGCCCTCTGAGAGGTCTAGTCAACCAATTAAGCCATGAGACCAAACTGAAGCTGCGCTCAAGCTGCTACAAAATGCAATCAAAGAAGGTTGGAGGAAAGCAAAAACCTCAAAATGAAACATTTTTCAAAAACCTAGAGGAGAAAAACGCATTACACGATGAAGAAAACCGGGTTTTGGACGGGCTACCTGTGCCGGTTTGGTCCCGGTGCCCCAAGAGACGCCGCAAAAAAACAACAGCAATAGGAACAACAAAAAACAAAAAACTATCATCCAAGTGAGGAGAGAGTCGTGAAAATGTTTTTCTTAGCCGAAACCCAGAGCAAAGCTGTTCCGAGTCAACATCATCAACACAGTCAGAGACTGCCGACCAGATTTCGTATCGCACTAGCTGGGGATTACACAATTTATGCATTTGCCTTGGACTGACCCCGACGAACCCTTACCCTTACCCTTACCATTCGATCGAGGGCCGCAATTGATACAGAGTAGTGTCTGCGCGTCTGTATGGGTTGACATCTTGTAGGCGTGTTGAATCGCGGAGGGAGATTGGATTGGAGCGAGAGATGGAGTTCGGAATCGAAATGCATTTGGGACGGGACGGGACTGGACTGGCACTGGTATTGGTATTGAAATTGGGCTGCACAAATGTGCAGCGATCTGCAGCGGAAGATAAAGAAAAAAGTCGAGACCGAACCTGTTTTATGGCCAAAAAAACGATCGAAAATAAATGGATAAAACGACAAAATGAAATGCATAACGTAAATCTCACAGCAGGTAGTCTCCGCACGATGCACATGGATATCGCTCGGACTTCGCTTGGCAATGGCAATGGCGACCTATAACATTACGTTTGATGATGACTTTTCCAGTTGGCTCGGGGCGTCGTCGCCGGCGACAATAAATTTATACATTTTTCCTTGCCCGATTTGGGTAGATCAGTAGATCGGGTTTGCTGCAGATTGCAGCTCCAGATTATCCTCTCTGCACATCTTAAGAACTTCTAGTATACATACAACTGCGCACTCAGCTGCAAGTGAATGAATACCCGACCAGCAGTCGGAGTTGGAGGAGAAAGGTTCAAATTTCTGCGCTTGGTTGTCTGCGTGGGCGATCTGCTTTCAATGTTTTCACATGACAGAAAGGGTTGTCTTTGATTGCCACCGATTGATCGATTCTGGCCGATGGATGCATTTGCGTGGAAGGGCAAACATTTGCATCATCTCCTTTTCTCCAGTCTGCGTCGAGAACGGAGTAGAGCATGGAGTGGGAATCTGAGCTATAGTTCTGCGGTTGAAAGTGTGTGAAAATTCATTTCGCGAGTACCAGCAGAAAATACTTCGCGTAGACTTGCCGTTTTTCCAATTGAGTTTTCCGCTCTTTTTTATTTCGGCGATTGCCAATTGGCAGAGCTGCGGGTCAAAGGTTGCTTATCTGGGAAACACTAAAAAAGGGTGACCACTGGCAAAAGCGGGCGCTCGCTGTGACTTTTCCTTAAATGCATTATCTGCAGATCGACTTGGGACCGATAGGCAATTTGTTTATCTTCAGATACTTTCCTTTCCCAATGCCCATTTCTCAGCGTGTGTATCTGAATTCGGTGCGTCGGACAGCAGAGACAGCAGCGACAGCAGAGTGCACCCAAATAGTTATCGCAAACAACAGCAGAAAAACAACAATATCTATCCGAAAAATGCGTAGACATCGAAAAAGTTCATTGACTTTCGCATACAAAATACAAAAACAAAAAAAAATGACTACGGCAACAACAACATATTTTTAGTGCGTTTATTGCTGCTGTCTGCCTCCATCAGCGGCAACAGCAACAGCAACAACAAAAATAAATATGGCCGCCCCAACAGCGTGCACAAAAGAGCAAACTCCAAGAGAGTGCAACAGCAGCAGCAGCACCAACAACAAATTATATTAAAGTGAAAATGAGCGATAACAACGCAAGCACAAACACATGCAAGGCTGCAGCAGATACAGCCACAGCCACACATACACTTGCAATCATGACACAGCGCCACCAGAAACAGTAAACAACAGAGAAGCAACAACGGCTCCCCTCACAGCCCTCTCCCGACCCATCTTTGGGATCATTGGGAAAACTGCTTGGCCAGTGCAGCCATTTTTTCGTTTTGCTTTGCTTTGGGATGACCGTGCAGTGCCGATGAGGAAATATTTTATCAAATAAATGGTTTACTTAATTTTAATTCTTAATTTTAGTGTCTCTTTAGCGCAGTGCTGCCAGATCTTCACAGTCAATGCGAGCTTAATGGTGGCTGAGCATTGCAGCGTTGCTTAAATGGATTACATTTCCAATTAATATCTCGATAAGCATAATTAATTCATACATACATACATATAATCAGCCTGAACTGCTTACATTTTTAAAGGAAACTTTCCATGTACATATATATATGTATGTATATATTAAAATTGCCCGCCCAAAAGTATGCTATGAAATCTCCAGATGCTTCGAGGCAGCCAAAAATTAATTTTGCGTTTGTTACTCACAAATACTTTTTGATCTTTCCAGCAGCCCAAAAGTATATTTTAGTTGTGTTACTCTAATATACTTTCTGATCAGACGTCGATGTAATGTAAAGTTGCAGCTTAGGTAGCACCAATAACAAGCGCTGTAACAGCAACAACAGCCAAAACAACGGCTCTGCCATTAAGCAGTTGGAGAGAGACGAATATAAGACTTATGTACATATGTACATCTCTGTCGCTTTAAATTTATTTTTTCATTTGTTATACCCTTACTCGAAGGTTATTTGTGGTAAAAGTGGTGTGTACATACATATCTCTGTATTATTCTTGATCAGCATAAATAGCCGAGTCGATATAGCCATGTCTGTCTGTCCTTCTTGTTTGTCAGAGTCTATAAGAGCTAAAGAAACCAACTTTTTTTCAAAACTCATGTGATATCACACTACTAATAATGTATTTCAATATTTTGCTTCGTCTCCAGAGAATGACTATGTCTACCAGATTTCCGAATCTGGATCAAATCGGATCATTATTATAGACTGAATGAAGCAATTGATTTTCATTTCCTAGCTTCCTCCCCTTCATCGCTGCATCCGCTATTCATTCCCTCTGCTTGCTTGGTTCAGCTTGGTTCAGCGTGCGGGAGAAAGAGTTAGAACAGCGTGATGGTGTGAGAAGAGATGTAGATATATATACACAGATGACAGATCTAGCCAAAAAATGTAAAAACTGTTAAAATATTTTAAAATTCCATATAAACCATAAGCGCATATAGGTATATACATAGGATGACTGAGCACGGGTATGCTGGAAATGGATTTATAGCATGAATTCGGGTAACAGACAATTTGATCCTCCAGGACCAATAATGAAAACAATGAATTGACGCAAATATGTATAAACTAAGCTTTAATGTACACATACAAATCTGATTCCCTAGATTGATTGTGAAGATCACCACAATTTTGTGTTTTTATACAGAAGGTACAGAAGAGACTGCCTCAGAGATCCTCCTTTGATGACCGCTTTTCGGGAGATACTTTGGTTAGGTTGGGGACACGAAAAGCTTCCAGAATATTCAACTTTTGCTGCAGCTCCAGCTTCTTGGCGTCGGTCACTTTTCCGGCTTTGAGGCGCAGCAGTCGTTTTGTCTCCTCCTCGAGGAAATCGTATCCATTCTCATGGATCTTACGCATGTACAACACGTAATATTTGCCGGTCCCACTCCCCTGCTGAGCCTCCAGATTCTTAATCAAGCTGAGCTGAGCTTCGTCCGGTAGGTTTGCGTAGTTTTTGATGGCATCGTTGAATTCCTTCAGGCAACCATCCCGACCGATATACAAGGGGGTGTTGCTGCTGACAAAGGCTTTCAGATTGTCCAGCGTGACCTCCAAGTGACTGGGGAACTTAACGAACTGCTCCACGCTGCCCTTGAATAGGAGTATGGCCGGGAACTTCTTTTCGTCAACATCAAATCGCTCACCCAGTGCTTTGTTCTCCAGTTCACCATAGTCCTTGATTCCAACAGTCGCCACCAGCAGCTCTCCAGTTACCTTGTGAGCTGCCTTGGAGAAGGCAGCAAATGCTTCGTGCTTCTCCCCGTAAGGGAACGCAATGTCAAACTTGACCACAGCAAACGGAAAGCGCTCGACGGTATTCTGAAAGTTGATTTCGTCCAAGTCCACACAGCCGGCACACGAGATTGCCCACGTAGCATGCCGCGCCAGAAGCGCCGTCAGTAGCAGTGTCACCAGAATCCTCATCGTTGTCTTTGCAAAAATAGATGTTTCAGAACCTATGAACTTGACCTTTCCCCGTCGGTCCTCTTTGCGAACTGAATGCGGGTGGAAGCTAGAGTAAAGTCGAGTTGAATTCGAGACGCAGTGTTTTTTTTCCTCTTACCTCTTCGTCTTTTTTCGCTGCGCTCACCAGATATTCTTTAGTTGCTATAGCCACGCGGGCCTCTTTACGCTCCGCTCACCTGTGCCGCTCTCAGCGGCGACTTCTGGTTCTCGATCGAGTTGAATGACACGTCAGTACAGCGATTCTCTCTTACACTCACTCAAAACCGGCCAAGCCGAGTCTCTGTTGGCCAACTCTTGGTGTTGGTTCAGCTGTTTAGGCGGCTGTATTGCTCAAATGGAGATTTATATTGTAATGTTCAATTTTCTTCCTTTGCTCGTTGCTTTTGAGCGCTCCACACAAATCTAGAAATAATTGACATCCGAAAATTGTTGATAGAAAACTCATTTCAATCAAATGGATCATTTGGCCAATAGAGCGTGCCAGTGACCCAGACTAATTAGACATATAGTAGGCCACTGTCATTACAGTCTAGCTGCGAGAGAGGCCGAACATGATCATTTGCAATTATAGGTCGTGAAGGTCTTTTTTTGGGGGCCATATCGGCGAAGAACATGCTCTACCAGGACCGTGGGAACTGTCTGTCGATCGGCATTAAAATAAGTTCGATTTTTGATTTCCAATTTTTCGTGAAATTCGTTTTGATATCTTGGGCAAATAGGGACAGTCTTCATCAGAATAACCAGAAAATAAACCATGAATAAACGTTGATAATGAACTCTGTTCATGATATTTGCTCCTCCGTTGTAAGCATCAACGCGTAAGGATCCGAACCTTTACAGGATCCGGAAAAGATTATATGGTTCAAAATACCCAGGGGTGAACCCCGTAAATGAGTATAAGACATAAAATGAAATGAAAACACCTGCATGTAGATGGAAAGGAAAACTAACCCCGTTTGCCATAATTTTCATTAGCTAGCAATTGAAATTTTCGTAGCCTCCCTTTCCTACTCCCCCAGATGGTTAATGGACATTTTCGGCAATTGTCGATTAATAATTCATGTGTGCGGCACACATGTCGGATACCTCAGCTCTCCCCGCCCGCCAGCGCTCCACCTACTGCTTTTGTCCCGCCTCCTAGCAAGCTAGTAGAATAGTTGGTTTAGTTTTTCCATTTGCGGTTTCGTTTGTCCACTCTACGGAAAATTGAACATCACGGCACGCAATTTGGAAAGGAAAAGCATTGCGAGCTTCACACGATCGATATGGGCGACTGGTAAATTATCTTTTTCGATGGGCGGGCGTGTGCCTAGATAGAATGGAATGGGGTAAGGTTATGGTGGGAGTTGGTGTGGGGGTGGAGTTGTGTCAGTCCAGTTCAGGTGCAAAGAAAGCCCCACTACAAGCAATGCGCCATTTCGGGATGGAGGACAGTTATGGGGTAATGGTAATGCGGAGTGGAGATCCAATAATGGGGACTGACATGCGTGTGTCAATCGCACAAAGGTCCAAAATTACCTGCTGGTTGGGCCTTTATTGACCCAACTATGTTTGATAGTTGGCGGCCTCTTTAGCAACGCGAAAAATGAAGTACAAGTTCGGGCTGTATGTAGAACGAGTATGTGTACAAAGTTCATTGCGTAGTTGGTTTCCGAGCACTCTCTCTTTGCACTTCATTCATTATGCAATACTGTGCCAAGCAATTTGTTAAGTACACCCCCTCTGAGAACCTACAATAGACAGTCCTTCAATTAGCTGCCGTGACGAGCCTTTTATTTTTAACACCTGTCCATCCAGGGCCATACGTCACAGGTATCCGTCATTCTAGTTAAATACAATATTAAAATCCAAAATACCTCTCAGTATAACTTCCAGGCAACCAACTTCTGCTTTAAAACTATAAATAAAGATTTAAATATAGATAAATCGTAGTTCCAATGGAGGTGGCACAGCTAGTACATATAGTAGTAGTTTGAGTTCTTCACAAGCCATGGTCAAAAGACCTTCAACGGACCTCCGTGGTGCTCCTAGAGGAAACCTGCAGGGTTTTCCGAGCTGAAAACTAATACTGGTACTCGTATGAGGCATTAATAATATAAATTGTGCGCTATTACGTTGTTTTGGGTTGGGGTTGGGGCTGGGACTGGGACTGGGTTGGGGCCGAATAACACAATGACCTTTACGCGAAACGACCAACGTGTGTCGCTGTCCCCACTCGGTGGGGTGCTCGGCGACCAACTGACATTAAAGTGATAAGCGCGCAAATTTCAGGACATGGAACGCCTGCAATCTTCGTGGGGAAATCTAACGATTGCGCATTGTTTTTTATGGGCCACATCTATTGGGTTCGGGACAAGAGCCAATACAAAAAGCTAATCGTCCCCTGTCAAGGGGAGGTCCGGTCTGGACATGTGTTCCATTTGCATACCCACTGCCGAATGAAGTGAAGGAGTGTACTAGGCAAGTAAAACGGTCCCTGGAAGTACATGCTCGTATGTACTCGTAGAGTAGTAAGTTGGAATTATAGGTAATTTTAGAGTGGTGCTACTACTGTTAGATCAAGGTGGTGTATCCATCAGTTTGACAAAAATGTTATACTTCGAAATTGCTTTCTTTTTTGGCAGCCCGTCTAATTATGTGGACTAGTACATTGAACGAAGACCATGAATTTTTCATGGCACACGTATGCCAAAGACATGCAATGCTTGAGGCAATTGACAATTGGGATGGAAAATAGATTAAGTTCAAGGAGTGGGGCTCCCCCAACTTGCGTAAGAGCCCACAAAGTTTCCAATTTGTTGTTGTTTTTTGATTTTGTTGTAAAACTTTAGTGGGTTGTTCGTCGACAGTCAGGGACCAGGGACCAGGGAGCACGCTGGGGTAACGCTGAAGCTCATCAAATTTTGATGTTGTGGCATAATTTCATAAATGGGCCATCGAATGACCCACCTGAAAACAGCCATATGTTCCCTCCAATCCCACCCACTCACACACACTAAGTCCACGGGTTAGTCCAATATTTCGCATGACCAAATCGAAAATGCCAAAGTCAAATCCTCGTCTAAGTGGTCAAATGGGGCGACGGGGAGGCGGCTCATCATAATCGGTATTTATTGAAAATGTGTTTTTTTTAACCCGTTCTGTTCTGTTCATAACAATAACCTTTTTCCACGAATTGACTCCACGAGGGAGTTATCTGTAGTTAAGGGTTGGCCGAGGCCGAGGTAGGCCTGACTTTTGTGTGGCTTGTGTGGATGTGTGTTTATTGCTTTTCATTTGCATTTATTGCCATTTCGATACGTGTGGCTATCATCCTTGGCAATTTGAGGCGTTTAGCGCAAATTTCTTTTCAATATTTGTGCACCCAATAAACCCAAATTGCTCAGACCGAGTAGAGTGGTCAGTTAAGCCTTTATCGTTCTCTGAATTTGATTGCAAATTCGGTTTCAGTTATTTAAGCTTTTATGCGCTCTGCGTGCTGAGAATTCGAAAGATAATCGTCAATGCTTGACGATTTTCATTGGAAATTCTTTCTTACTAATCAGGAAATGTTCGCTTAGACTAATTAATCACTTGCATGCCTTATTATGTGTCCAGCACTAATTGCGCCCTTTCAATATTTGTCCATGAAGTTGTGGGACGTCATGTGCGTACTTCCAAATCAAATATAATATACTGTCAAAAGCCTAATGATGATTTCTTGGCCGATTGGCCACCACCAAAGAAACGGTTTACCTGCCTGTCGGAAAATTCCATTAGAGTATGGTCTATTAATTAGCCAATCCACCCACAACCACGGGTGAAAGGGAAGGGCCTGCATGGAGGGGTCTGGTGCGCTACATTCTAGGAAACGGCTTTAAACAAGATTGAGTACTGTACTCTAATCAAGCCTGCTTTTGCATACGTTTAGAGAAAGTAAGCTGCTAAGGATCACCATCACCATCCCCCACTCCAATATCTAGTTATTTCTCTCAATGACCATTTCCCCAAGTGAATTTTAGCGGGGGAAATTATCGTATAACAGTTACAAATGGTATGCGCATGCGTCGTCCCTGTTCAGAGCGTAAGGACTTCCAATGCGTAGGAAATTACCTCGCCTCCTTCTGTCCGTGAGTTTGGGCTATTGTTTACAAACAACTGAAGAACGGATTGAGTGCAGAAGTGAGTGCACTATCCCTGAAGCGGTGGAGCGGCATTGGGAGCTGCCATGCAAATATTTTCAATAATTACTTCCACTTGTTGCGCAATCCCGAATGTGCATGTGCACCTCGAAGGAGGAGGACTCGAAAAACTTGTCCGTTTCATGTAGTCCATTCGAAGGCAATTACTTAACTATGTGGGTAGGGAAGGGGATACGTGGACAGGCAACGGGAACATGACCAGACAGACATGCAAATTGCAGTTTCATGAAACAGAATTGGATTGCTCCTACCGCTGGGGGTGGCAGGGTAGCAGGGTAGCAGGGTGGGTGGTTCTTCGCATTTCGCATGACATTTTGCGGTCCCACTGCATTCACTTAACATTCTTTTTCGCTTTGTACGATAACACCACCCTTGCCGTTACGCCCTCTCTCCACCTTATGGGCTGAGCTTTTGTTTTATAACATTTAAGCGCAGCCGTCATCAAATATAATTGGCGTCGTCGCGTCGGAGTGCCTGAAATTGCCGGTCTGCATTTGATTTTTTGCACTGATTTCGATACCAACTGGGGATTAGGGCTGGCCAAGGCTGGCCAGGGACACCGTGCTTTGCTGCTTGAACCAATGATCAGCGAATCCCCAGGTCCACATGTAGGCATTACTTAGATATTCCATTACTTTGTGAATCCTTCTGGCGTCCTGGCTTCTTCAGAAACCGCTGGCCTTTGAACTAATAACAAGTCGAAGAACAACAAAAACTAAAACAATGGCAACAACTTGATGCAATAATTTGCCGCAACTTTTATACTGACCACAACAACATGCAATATGCAGCAGGCTGGTCAAAACAATGGCAACATGAACGAAAAACGAAATATTCGCAAGAGGATTTTTCCAACGGGGCATTTAAAAATGCATGAGCAGAGAGCACTCAATGCGGTTATCGTGTCCCTGTATGTGGTGGCCATCGACATGGACATGGGAATGGACATGGGCATGGGCATGGGCGTTGGCATGAACATGCAGGTGCAAATTCTGCGGTGCAACCGCAGGCGCCCCTAAGCCCCAGTGAACCGACTGACTGACGAATTGACGGCGGCATGGCTATGAAGTTGAACGCCTTTCGTTCGGCACTTTATCGGTGGGGAGCGCACTTTATATCTAAACTATGAATCAATGCATTAGTAAGTCACCTTGTACGCTCTACTTTAATTACGTTTTTTTATGGCCGGCCCTTTACCAATCTCACTCCCAGCAAAAAGTTCTACTCTATTTTAATCGTGACTTAAAAATTGCACACAATGAAAAACAAAGCGAATTCCTTCCCCAGGACGTAATATTATTAGCAAGGCTTTCTTTCCTCTCCTTTCCCTTTCTCCGTGGAGTGGATGCACAAATATTGCATTACTATACATCCGTTTTCCCCTCTCTTTGGAGCTCACGAGTTGTCACGCGCTTTGTGGCAGGCAATTGCGAATTGGATTTCATGTTAATGCAGAGTCCTTATCGCTGAGCACTTGAACGAGTCGCAATGGGTTCATTTGTGTTCAGTTGGACGGTAATTTCACTTAATTGCGATGATGTTGGGGGTGGAGCCTCAAGCAGCTGGCACCCAAGTGCAAAAACGCTTGGATGAGAGGTTCAGCCCCATCGCATTACTGATTCATATCTTCGCAACCGCCGCCGACGCCGCCGCTGCCGTGGTCTGTGCTTCTGGGCTGTTCATCAAATATTCAGAAGTTTGTAGCTTATTGAAAATTAATAGCAATTTCAGCAAGTGCGAATAGTCCTCATCCTTTTGGGAACGCGATGGTTTCAGTATGATAGCCTCATTTGTTTTGTGTGTACATTTAGGTTTTTATTTTTGTATTTGAATGCAATCGTGGTTTACAATATAGAGTTTGTTTTTCAACGTTGCCTTGCACTTTCAATATTTAATAATAAAAAGTAATTATAAACAACAGTTGCAATAAAAAAATAAAAATAATAATAAACATGTGGATGCATTTTCTCAAAGACGGTTGCGGATACGATACTTTAAAACTTCTTAGTGTTTATGTCATGTGGGTTGTCAGCTCGTAATCGTAATAATATTGTATATAGATACTCGTATATGTAGGTTGTATAAAAGGTGTACTGCATGTGCTGTTTATCTCGGTTTTGTAATTTTAACTTTACTTGTAATTTTAATTTTATGCGTGGGTTTGTGTATGGTGTACATATATGTTTTTTTTTGGGTTGGGAGTGAGTGTGCTGTGTACTTCGAAAATCTTTAGAAATAGTTATAAAATCTACTGTGTTTGTTGTTGAATTTCAATCTTCTCGACTGTCATGTCCGGATTCATGGCCGTCGCTTCCTGCAAAAAGTAAATACACGTTATTGGACTTCTCTACTATACTACAGCATTCCGCTTAATACTCACTTGTATTGCCTCAGCCAATGCTTTGTCATGATCAATTGGATCTCCGTCGGATTGAATGGTGATCTTCTGTTCCACACGGGTCTCTACAATCCCATCGCGTTCGGTTTTGTACTGCGAAGGAAGGATGTTATGATGTGGGTCATTAAAAATCTGATAAGCGTAATCAGTGAAAGATGCATTAACCTGAACCCATTCGAACAAGTGACTGATGTATGGAATATAGTACAGTGGAGCGCGTACGGTCACAGGAAATAGATTGTAGAGGGCGTCAAGTAAAGTAGCCTACCTCTGAATACTTACGCACTCAGCGAATGGGACTAGTGACAGGTCGGTGTCGGTTGCCCAAGAGTACTTACGGTAATGGTTTCCACAGTGCGGGTTTTACTGCTCACGGTTTGGGTTGAGATGATTTCGCCGTGTCCCGAGTATCCGGGTGTATCCTCGCCAAGCACCACACGGGTGCTCTCCACATGGGGGCCAGTGGTTGTGGTCGCGGAGCTCGAGTAAAGCGGAGATTTCTGTTGGGAGAATCGAGTCAAATATAGAGATTAGATACGAACATCCAAGACATACACATCCTTCGTTTACAATATGATTAACAAGATAGCAGGGGGATGCAGAACAAACCTGGTTGTCTGTGCGCACCACACTAGAACCATCATATGGTCCATCGATGGGCGTGCCCGAATCGCCAGAGCTGGTCGAGGAAACGCTGTCTCGTCTCTGATACTAAGTTACACACAACAGCCACAACAGCGAGCAAATACAAATCAAGAAGGGGAAAATCAAATCAATTCATGCAAAACGAAAAGTGCAGTCATGCGATCTTTGATCCAATGATCTTCTGCCATACCTGGTCTCCGCTAGTTACCGTTGCCGTCGTCTTCACCTCCTGCGTGACAACGCGCTGTTGTTGCTTGGTGGGGTCATGTGTGCGGGTGGTGGCGACGGTCTTCTCCTCCAACTGCTCGGTCTTGGCATTCTTTCCCAGATCTTCATGCGTGGTGGCTGTGCGGGTGGTGACAGCGGTGGCCGTGACATAAGCGCCGCTCAGATCGGTTGGTGTTGCATCAGCCTAAGGTGGTTGCGTGGATGATGGTGGGTTTAGGTTAGTGCGTACAATTTAACAACATTCAACACAACGGCAACAACAACAACAGCAAATAGCAAATAAAAATGAAAGAATGTTAAATAAACTTCAATAAAGCATTTGAAAGTATTATAGTAGAAGCGTCTGAGAGGTTAAAAGTTAGAATTAAAGCGAGAATCAAATACAGAAACAGATAACAGATAAAGGAAAAGGTATATCCCTTGCTAACCTTGTGTTCCTGTGTCGAGAATGTCACTTCTCCCGTTCCCAGGTTTCGGACCTCCTCCTCCACATTATGTGTGACGCCGTCGTTGTTCTTGGTCAGCACCTGTTTCGTTGTTGTCTTCACTACGGTGGGCGTGCCCGCTGGCTTCCCCAGCTTGGAGCTGGCGCCTGCCTGGCTTGGACTACTTAGCACAATGTCCTTGACTGTATCGCTGCCGTATTGCTGGGTCATGTCATCCTCTGAGCTTCCCTCGGAGTCACGGCGTAATGCCCCCTTGCCAATGTGTTTTACGCCATCGAAGAACTGCTGCCGGGTGATCGGCACCGTCTCTGTGGTGGTCTGCACTTGCGCCTGCTTGCCAAAGTGGGACGGATCGATCTGGGCGTAGTTAAGGATCAGTTTTCCCGTAACCGGATCTGTTACGGCTGTGGCCGGGTCGATGTCGCCCGTGTTGGGGTCTATGTCGCCGTACTCGCTTTTTATGCGACCCGTTACGGGGTCAATTTCGCCAGTAAGGGTCATCGTGTGAGTCACAGTGGTGCGGGCTCCGGCAAAGCGGGGATCATTGGGGTCGACCTGCACAATTTCACCAGTAACCGGGTCAATCATATTATAAACGTAAACGGTTTTGTTGAAGAACTTAAGAACACGACCAGAGACGGGATCGATCTCACAGGTCTCTGGGTCGATCTCCTCTGGGCGACCGCGCTCATCAGTCTTAGAAATGAGCAGAATGCGAACTATGACGATCTTTCCGGTCTTGGGGTCTACGCGAGCCAGCTTCGTGTACACCTCGCCGGACTCTGGATCCACCTGAGTGGCGGCGTATAGCGGCTCACCCGTGGCTGTGTCCACCTCGCCGGTGGCGGTGTAGATCTTTCCAGAGGTTGGTTCGATCTTGATAGTGTTGGGGTCTAGCTTGGTCTGTTTCTTGATCTCGTTGGTCTTGGGGTCCAGGTAGCCGTATATGGTGATGACGTAGCCCGTCTTAGGGTCGACGCTGCTGGAAATGTATTGCTGCTCCTTGGTGCTGGGATCGCTGGCACCCGTGGGGACCCAGATCTGGTTCGACTTGGGATCCACAATGATGTCTTTGTCCTTGGCGGCGCTGACCTGGGCAATGGGTGCTTTGGTGGCGGGGTCGACGCGTTGTTGCACAATCCTCAGAGAGATTATCCTGGCATAATCTTTGTCAGGCTTGTTGTTCTTGGGGTTAATCTGGTTCTTTAGTACAATCTGGCCGGTAGCAGGCTCAATCTTAATGTCACGCGTCACTGTCTTACCCGACTTCGGGTCGTTGAAAGTGATGGTGTGCTTTACCAGATCAATCTGCCCGTACTTTGTGTCGATCTTGCCAGCCTTTGGGTCAAACTGACCACCTGAAGTCTCCACCTGAGCAGTCTTGGCATCAATAATGTTCTTCTTCGAGTCGAACTTGCCAGCCAACGAGGTGACCTCCACTATCGGGTCAATTTGTTGGCCAACCTCGATTATACGGCCTTGGTTGGGATCAATCTTATTTGTCTTAGGATCGATGACACCCAGAATGGTGATCTGACCAGTGCCTGGATCAACTTTCACATTCTTGCTCACCACGATCTTTCCTGACTTTGGATCGATGGCCTTCAGTTCTCCGGTGCGAGTATTAATCTCTCCGTACTTGGTATCCAGCAGCCCAGTATCCAAATTCAGAACTCCCAGAGAGCGCTCGACCTCCCCGTTAACGGTATCGATCTTGCCGGTGGCGGGATCAATGCGGCTGGTGATGACCGTTAGCTCCACCACCGGATTATCTTGCGGGGTTATGCACACAATCTGGCCCAGCGTGTCATCCAGGCGTCCCGTCTTTGGATCTGCTACTCCGGAAACCAAGTGCAGATTACCCGTTTTAATATCCACATCGCCCTGGTACAGTTCCTTCTTTCCCGTTTTAGTATTAAGGGCTTCCAAGGTGCCCTTCTTTGGGTCAATCACACCATACTTGGTATCAATACGACCAGTCGCTGGATCCAGGATCCCTGTCGAGTGTTCAATCGTTCCGTTTTCGGCATCAATGCGTTTTGTAGCAGGATCATACTTTGAGGTAATGACCATTATCTTCACGCGCTTCTTCTTAGGCTTAGCAGCGGCTGCTGCGGCAGCTGCCGCTCCAGCTGCTGCACCAGTGCCTATTCCGGCCACAGCACCTGGGCCACTTTTTGTGGGTGAGCCAGGCTTCTTAGCACCTCCAGCTCCAGCAGCACCAGTCGCACCAGTATCTGCTAAGCCCACGTAGCCTGGCTCTTTATTGTAGCGCTGCGACTCAAGAAAATCTGATGTTGGATCAGATATGGGCTTATAGCTGCCTGGTGCCCCGGAAGAGTATCCCTGGGGTCCCTTTGTCGGTGAATAAGATCGCTTCTGTGAATCGCTCAGGGGTACAGCGGCCGCATCTACAGCACTGCCCTGGAGCTTAGCTCTGGTCGTAGGCGAAAGATTACCGTCTTGTAAGAGCTTAGCTCGAGACTTGGGCGACAATTGGCCACGGTTTAGCTTGTCCTGGGTGCGTGGTGACAGCTGTCCGGCCTTGAGCTTCTCAGCCGTCTCCTTCAGAGACTTCTCGTTGCCCGGAGCATAGTTGAAGGCCAAGCCAATCTTCTTTTGCTGTGACGTCGGCGACAGCTGCTCTTGACCATCGGCACCAAGGTTCTTGGCATTGGGATCCTGGTCGTAGCGGAAGCCGCCAGGTATGTAGGATTTGCGCGTTGGGCTGGTGTCTCCATCGACGCCCACAGCGTACTCATAGGGACGTGTGACGCCTGGGGTCGTTGAGCCGCGATTTTTGGTAGCATTTTTTTAGCCTCATCCTGTTCCTGCTCGCCAAGACCCGAAGTAACAACAAGACCAAGTCGACCCACTTCTTTGTCCTTGTCCTTTCCGGACTTGTCCTTGCCATCCTTCGATGGTGAACCGCTCTTGCTCTTGCGACCCGAGGAGAATATGCCAACGCCCTGGTCGCATGTGAAGCCCACAACATCGCGACAAATCAAAAGTTTCAAACATAAAATGAAAGATAAATGGGAGGGGATAAAATAAAATTAAGATAAAAAAGGATAACTTAAGATCAATTCAGATTATCTACAAACTATCGGAACCTATAGGTTCAACTTAAGGTGTGGTGAGAATGGTGGTTGGGTTGGGATGTGGTGGGATGGGATTTGTATTTACACATGGCGAGCGCTTTCAGTGTGGGTCTATCCCTTAGCTTACAAACAAGTAAGTAGTAAACCTAAATTTTAGCCTAGAAGATTTAATATCTAATGAATATAAACTTACACGTCTGCCGGACTTGTCTGACTTGTTTGAGTCGTTCAGCTCGTCATTGCCTAAAAAAAATTGCAGAAAAAATTGAGAATATTTCAATTTTTCACACACGAAGATACTTACCATTGATGCCCGATCCTGCAGCGGCAGCAGCGGCTGCAGCTGCTTTGGCTGCCTTTTCTGCCCTTTTCTTCTCATCCAGATCTCTCTTCTCCTTCTCCTTGCGTTCCTTCTCTTCCTTCTCCTTGAGCTTCTTCTCACGCAACTTGGCCTCCTTCTCTTCGTCCTACGGGAAGGAAGCAATCATTTAGAGAACATTCCAGGAAAGTAGACGTTATGGACAGAATAAATGGATTTTCGGGAAAAAAGGCAACATGCTACATATATGTATGTATAATAATGGCGGGAGTTTGCTATACATACATAAATGAAGATTAATATACAAGCACAGAAATTGAAATTGAAATGGGGATACAGTTAACTCAGGATACGAGGATTTGCATAGTCACTACTTGGTGAATGAATGTTTTGTGTAGACTGTACTGCTTTGGCCTTCAGTAGGTGAAATGATATTTACAGCTCGGGAAAGGTAGGGGGATTTGACGCCTCAAAATACGAAAAATTTAAAACTAAACACTTATATAAGTCGGACATCAAGAAAGAGTAAATGAATGCACACAAAAAAAGACTAAATGTTTACAATTGGACGGCACAGTTAGGAGTTATTCTTTGTACAGAAATTACCATATCAAGATCAAGGAACTGCGCATTCAGAGGATGCCGGATTTTGGGAAAGTCGTTTATGAAATCAAAACAAAAATAAATTACGAGTATGTAATATGTTCATAAAATTGATCAAATTGAATATACAATAATATATATATTTATGTAGATTTAAATAATTGTTAGGCCCTAAACGGAACAAATAAACCATGGCGGGTGAAGTGTCTTCAAATAAAATCCTGCCATACTTAAGCTCACAACATTCGATAAGCAGAGTTCAAAGCAGAAAAGAAGTAAATTAGGAGGAATCGAGGGAAGTAATCGATTCTGATACTGTTTATGTAGAAAAGTGTTCACGTTAACCTGAACTTGAGGCGACAGTTCGATCTCAGCGGAGGCTGCGTCGGCCACCTCGATGTGGGTCTCGTAGTCACCCTCGAGGGAGCTCTGCGAGGAGGCCGAACCTGTGCCAGTGCTCGATTGGCGCATTAACTGGTTTATTATTTTTTTTTGAGATTTATGATTCGATTCGGGTTTTTAGTGTGGAGTGGTAGGGCGAGTCAGTTCAGGCCACAAGGGGGGCAGCGGAATTACGAGCACATCATTATCATTATCATGGATGGTGGGTCACCAGAGACGAAGACGTACACCATATTGTTGTATCGGTATTTAGTGGTTTGAGTGCGTGTGCGTGTGTTTTGTTTGGTTTGGTTTGTGAGTGAGTTAGTAACAAACCGAGAAGAGAGTACAAAAAATATTTTGTTAAATCCGAAAATCGTTAAACATGGTCAAATTAAAGACAAGCTTGGCAAATGCCAGCATGAATCGTTGTCGGAAGCGTCAGTTACCTTGTCCTTCTTGTTCTTTATTGGACTGCGGCTGTGAGCGTCAGCATCATTTTCACGATCTGCCCGATCTCCTCGATGGTCCAGGGTACTGCTCTTGCGGGCCACCTTTTCCTTCTCGGCCATGGCGAGCGCTGAATGGGAATGAGAAGATATCTCAGAATTGCGATATGGGTAGCTAACGAATCAAATGTCCAGTCCTACCGTCCATGCTGCGCGACGTGAGGCGAGCCCCTGATAAGGTGCGGTCAAACTTGGGCGCCGTACGGTCCACGGGGGTAGCTCTGGTTTCGTATTGGGTGCGTCCCTTGTAGCGGTACTTTGACCCGAACCTGGGGAACAGGGTGGACTTGTTGTCCGGCTCCGGCGTCATCAGGCGGAAGAAGGTGTGATGTTCCACACAGGACTTCCACAGCTTTTTGGCGGCCCGATGATTAGCAAGCTTAAAACCAATGGTAGATTCGTATTGCTCGAATTCACCCGGTCTTATCTTGATGTAGAAGTGGTGACGCTTGTACGAGATCTTCAATATCTTTGGCCAAGCGAAGCGGTTGATGCGCAGTCTGCAAGGGATAGAGACGACGCATTATCGAAATGTTGGGGTTTGAGAATTCGAGAGGCTCTAACTTGTCTCGATAGACCAGCAAGCCGGAGGCACACACGCCCAGCATAATGTCTACACCCTCGGAGTCTTTGGCCGGGTGCAAGTCCACGCCATACATAGCCAGCTTCTTGGCATTCTCCAGGTAATGCAACTCAGCCTCGGCAGGCGATTGGCCCCTGGAAAAGTATGATAAGTTAAACATACGTCGCTAGATTTGTATGCGTTCCACTTACTTGTGGGTCTTGTGCAAGTCCATGACTTTCTCCTCAAGCTCAGGCGTTTGAGTGGGAGCGATTTTGAAGTCTTTCAGATAGGCGCGAGTGGGCATATCCTTCGCATCATAGTCGCCCATCTCGGACTGGACAAGATAAGAGCCGAGCAACGCGTGGGTGACAAAGGTGCATGGCAGTCTGCCCTCCAAGATGTCGTTGCGCACCTGAAGGCACAGGTGGTAGCGCGTGATGTCCTCCTGCAGCTGCGATGGCTCCGGCGGATAGAACTTCACCGCAAACGACAAGGGCCAAGGGTCCGTGCGAAAGAATTTCGCCACAGGCTTCTCCAAGTCCAGCCAGGTGCGCAGATCTGTGGGCGTCTCATAGGTCAGACCAAAATAATCCTTCTCAATTATGTTCAGGCCAGCACAGATGGAGTTCACCAAGTCGCGACCCTTGGCCTTCCGCTGTGTGATTGAAATAGGTGATGGGCATTGCGATAAGTCGAGTTTGCAGGGAGACTTTAATTACTTACATCAATGGTCACGTCTAGAATGGAGCCATCAAGGAGGGTAACGCGGGCTAGAGCGGCCTTTGAGAATGTCGACGAGTTGCTCTTGGGTTTGCTCTTGGTCGGCGTTTCCGGCTCAGCGGGCGCGGATGGTTTAATTTCCGCTGGCATCTTTCTCTTCTGGGGGCTCGCTACGCCAGCAGCTTGGAGGACGCTGCAAGAAAGGGAAAACTTTAGTTGGTGCAACAGCAGATGCCCCTCAGCAACACGGAACGGCCGGATGTGCCCACTCCTTCTGGTCGTGTGTGTGTGGGCGCCTTCGCTCATTAGGCGTCTGCAGCCAGAGCGTAAAACATGCCATAAAGTTGTTCAATTTGCTTGGCGCCAGTTCGCAAACAAAAATGGGACACAGACCAGACCAGCAAGGAAGCTAGCAGCTAGCAGGGGTTTCTACCCTCCGGGACAGCTAGTGCTGGGGCTGTGGCAACCATGATGTCATGCGAAAACATGGCGTTGGCGACGAAATAGTCGGTACTTACTTGAAACTGGCTCAGTAATTTTGCTGCAAGAGTTCCCAATGATTTAGCGGTTTTTTAAAGAGCTGCAAAGATGGGCAAGTCGAGAAAAGGTTCATTAAAAGTTGAATTGCGATGGTTAAAGTTTAACTAGCGAAAGCCACAGGCACAGCCACATGCCATTCCCTCTAACAAGAGCAGGCTGAAACGAGTCTCATACTCGAGTAATACTTGACTTGCCATCCAAGTCAATTCATAAACAGCACTTCACTCGATACTCGCTGGTCTAAAGCTATGGGGCAGATCTAATTCCTGAATCCGAATTATAATTGTGCTGGTGAATTGAGCGCGGAAGTCCTTTGCCTAAGCTCAAAATCAAATGATCTTATCAAGCTCACGTTTCTCACTGAGTCTTTGCTTCAAGTTCAGCAATGACATAAGTTGAATACAATCGAATACGAATATGTCTGCGTGTATATAGTATTGTATTCTGTGTGTGTGTGTCGTGTTATATAAGCCGGCAAGTCGAGGCTGCGTCATGTTCTACTTCTTATCCCATTCCATTCCCATTCCCCCGTTCCGTTTTGCGGTTGCCATTTAGCGGGACTTAAAATTGTGAAAATGATTCCATGAAACGTTCGGAACGTCGCTATCGGTGTTCTCTTTTCGAGATTTCCAGCCAGCCCCACCCAGAGAACTTCAAGCCTTCAATCAACGTTGTTGATTGAGGAATTAGTTAACGGGAAAGGAATGAGAGTCAATTGGCAGAAGATGCACTGACCGATTGCACTGCGAGTTCAATTTAGTGTTTAATTGATGTGAATTCGAATGTGGAATACACGCTCTTCTGCTGAAGAACCCACTATTCCAAAGAATATTGGAGAGGGGTATTTACTGAGAAGCTAGCTGAACCAGTTTAGCAGTGTTTTATTGAGACACGGCATCGGGACCGAAGGCAATGGGCTGATGGGTAAAACTACAAGCACAGCTGCGGGGAACACTATTTCCAGCGATCAAATGTTACAGTAGGTATAAACGAAAAAACAAACTCTTAAAAAACATCGCAACAAAATTTCAATTTCGGACAGCGGACAGCAGACAGCGGGCGACAGCACCAGCACGACCCCAAAGAGAATAAACTCTGGTGGCGTCATCGGGCGTTCAAAATTATACGAAAACTCACAAAATATGTATGTTGAGAAGCAGGCCAGAGACCCAGAACCAGAAAAGCAGACAAACATCTAATTTATATTATTTTATTTATTTTTTCTTCTGTGTATCACGAGGAGTATTTGTGTGTGTGCTTGTGTGTGCGGCTCTATATAGCATTATTTCGGCGGTGCTGTGTGTTTATGTATTCCCATAGTTGAAGGTTGCGCATACGCAATGTTGACATCATCGAGAGAAGGTTTCAATTGTTAGATTGCTGTTGGTAATTGCAACTCGCTTGGATTCGATTGAGAGCGATAGAGAGATGTGACTGAGGGCACACTTGAGTGATCGTCAGCGGTGAATCAGCGTCGTCATTATCTCCTCCGGGTGCCAGATTGCAAATTAGTTTGGCAGCAAAACCAAAACAAATCGTGCAATTGTTGTTGATAGGGAATACTTACTCGTAGCATGTAAAACTTGATTACGAGCATATTCCTTATTTTCGTATCGCATTAACGATGACATCATCGTCGCAGCGTCAGCTTATGCCCAGAAATCGAGAGCTATTTCTAGAGTATATTGAAATATTTGCAAGAGATGCCGACACCCAAAAACAGAAGAGCATTCGCTTCAATTGAAGGAGGTCGAGGTGAAATTCATCAAGTAGCAGAAGCTGGCTCTGTGCTCTGGTCTCTGGTCTCTAGGCTCTGTGTCTAATCATGACGATGTTGTACTCGGGGTGCGAAAAGATACATCTGCATGAAAAAGACACAGATGAACAGACAAACAATACGGCACACATTGCCGTACATACATATAGAATAATATTTCTATATACATATTATGAGAGTAACAAAGTTCCATCCACGTACAATGAACACAACAACAAAAGATTCCATTTCATTCCATTCCATTCAGCCGTCCACCCCTGCTGGTCATCCAAATTGAGACTGCCACTCTGAGTGCTTCTGGGCGTAGTCTGCTGCGTCTGCTCCCCCTTAATTAAGTTTCATTTAATACAACTTAAATCAAATTCAATTTGCATTGGCCCTGGACAAAAACTCGTATATGCCGAGGCGAGAGAGTATAAGGGACGGATTGCTGGTGTATCTCTACATATTACTCATTTTATTTACTTCTCACACTCCACTCAACATTCTGTCATCATATTATGTCACCTGGCGGTGCCGTCATGTCAGTTTGAAGGGTATGCAGAGCAGTTGGAGCACCTAACTTTCCTCGGTTAAAAAATGTACTTCACTAGATCCCCGTTGGACGCGCCAGTGGCCGATTGTGAATGAACTTTCGCTTTAAGCCCACTAGCATTACGCTTTTCCTCGCCGGTAAAATGCACAAAACTTGTCTGACTTGCCATTTTCCAAAACCAACGAACCGTTGCCAATAAATTGTATTTAAAATGTGCTATACAAAGTGCCTTTTTGACAGGCTTGTGCTTTGCATCCGTCCGTACATAAACATGGCCCCGCTTCCGCGAGCAGAGTTTAAATTCCAAAAAGATCTTCATTTGCGAGCTCTTTCTGGACTCACGCAACACTGACATTTCGACTGGATAGCCTGGCTGAATGTATGATGATGAGTTCATGAGGTCTCTCTGGTTTCTTTTGGATATTTTCTTGAGGTGCGAGCAGGGGAATATGAAATGGGAAATGCGTAAACATTCGCTCGTTCTGGACGTGCGTTTACGAGTATGTAGGTCAATCAATACAGTCGGCAAGAGGGTGTGTTCTGTCTTGGGAAGCCCAGCGACTTATCGGCAGAACGGAACTGAATTGCATTTGTGTGAGACATGCAGGAAAGCGACTTAGGGGCCTCGATAAGCCAGATCCGTTCCCATTTTTCAACCATACGATACGGTACAAGCACAAGCCTCAGGCCTGCAACGCAACGGGGATGACCACAAAGTGTAATCGTAGGCCATCGCCAAAAGTGGACCGAGCAGATATGTACATACTCGTTCATACTTGAGCAGACGGGTTTCTTGTCATCGCCTGCCACTTTTGGCCAGCTCAAGTGGCAGCTTTACCCAGTGTCGCTTGGCTAACTACCAGCCTGCTCTGATCGGCATTGGCTGACAGCTAGCATAACCGCGAGAGTCCCTCACCCACACACGCGAACTCTGTCAATAGCTATTTAAGGCACTCGATTCTACTTGGCCAACGAACTCTGAATGCAGTCGATGCTACTGTTGCTGCTGCCACTGCCACTGCCACACCCACATCACCGCAAATTTGATTTCAGCTTATCCGAATGGGGAATGGGGGGCGGATCCCAAATAGAGCTAGGGGAAAGGCTCGGCAAGTAAACAGCCGCCACAGTGGAGCATTCAGTCCCCCTCAGAGCTTTCCACATAAATCATAGACCTATAGACGCCCCATCAGCGACACGACTGCCGTTCCAGAACAAAAGTAAAATCGATGCGACAACAAATAAAAATAGAATGCAAAATGGTGGGGGACGCAGGCAAGAGGGCAGAGTAGCTTCCTTCCGTCTGATTGAGTTTTTTGACAGATTAGATTGGTTCCACGTCTGAGCGATGATAAAATGGGGGAGAGAGTGCTAAGAATACATGCACCAAATTTGTTATATGAGGAATTATTATACATACATACGTCTGGATTTACTTTTGAACTCGTGGACTTCCCATCTCACTAAGAGATATCAGAGTATCGGCGCGAAATCATCAAAACGATTTCTTCTCCAAGCCTGGCCTACTCTTCCGCTCTCTTTGAGCTGCTATCGGGCTCTCTTGCGAACGCTTTTTGGTGAGCTTCTAACGCTCCCAGACACACCTTGTTGGCTCTCCACGAACGAATTCAGGTTTTCCATTCCATTCGACTCTCTGACTTGACTCTGATTCCGACTTTTGTTGTTTGGCCATGTTTGCGTGCTGCCAAGTCGTTACCTTGCGCTCTCGCTCTCGCTGTTTCTCACTACGATTTATGCTCGGATTTTATGATAATTTTCAACTTACTACGTAGCTCGTTTTTGTTGTACAGTTATTAGCATTATTAGCTGGTACTCTTCACCATAGCCGCAACCCCAGCCACGGGTCTTTCGCTCGTTTGCTTTGCTCGGCTGCTTTATCTGTTTGTCTGCTGTCCACCCAATTTCGTGGCCTGCAACCGGTTTCTAATGCAACCTCTCCTTTACTCTCTCTCTCCTACATCTCTCTGTCTGGCTTCCATTTAAATACATATGTACATTGCATGAAGAAGTCTTTATGTTAATGTCTACAACTATTTGGGTCAAAGCCCACAGCTCTCCAGCCCCTTTCGCGGTCGCAGCCACGTAAACAACTGCTTTTCAAATCCCCCCCAAAGAACCGTTGGCAAGTCAACGCCCCAAGTTTTCCGGGGATTGTGAAAATCGTTCTTGGTCTTCGATGACGCATGGCTGAGGAGGCAGGAGCACAGGCACAGTCACCTGCCATTCATAACTCATAAATACACACACGCATTGCCTTTGTTTTGGTGCCTATCTTATCAGCCGCATTTTGGTCGTGTTCCGTAGTAGTACGGCTAAAAGCTTTGCAATTTCCCTGCTATGCTAGGCCACCGATATCGAAATGCCAATGCGAAAACCCGCTCAATAGTTGATAAGCAGTTGAAAAGCTGCACGACGGCAATCGGTTCCCATGGCACCAGGCGATCTATTTTGGTCCCAGTGACGTCGACATGGTAGCCCCTATAAAGCAAGGGACGTGGGACAAATGGAATACGGAGTTGGATGCGATCTATTCACCCTGTGAAGTGTGTCGCATTAAAAAATTACAAACGCCTCTATGTATAGATACGCCGCATACTGGCAGCGCTTGCTTTTTGAGATACATTTGTATCTGATCGGTGTTGTGGACGGTTTCCTTGACTACCACTGCCCAATTGGAACCCTCCCCTGCTGCAATGCAAGCCTCTGCTTCTTTCAGGCGGCACAGCAAATGTCAAAATGCGAAGGAACTGAGGAAAACAAAAAATTCGGTAAAGGAAAAGTGGAGTAAGGCGAGACAAAAGTAACAGCAACAATGTGGGACAAATACACGTACAGGGGACAAAACAAGAAATGGAAAGAATACCGTGCTAAAAGATACTCGGAGAGCTTTATAGCTTACAGATACAAATACAGATACATATACCAGCGCTCCAACAACTGTGGCCAAAAAACAACTCTCTCCCTCTCTTTGCCTCTTCGGAGAGCGGCTCTCTCAACCCGTGCATGTGTTTGTAACTGAGTGGCTATGAAGTCATTCTGGCCCAAGTGTATCTGTGTGCGTCGGAAGCATAAAATGAGACGGAGACGAAAGCCACAGAAAACTCTCGACCACAGCCCAAAAAAAAAATATTTAAGCAGCCCAGCAAAAGGCGCGATTCTGACTGAACTTTTAGATACTCACCAAGAAGTCGTCGCTCTAGAATCCTTTTAATAATCCACGGGAAGGATACGTAGATGAAGATACGCTGTGGTTGTCGTGTTTGCTGTTTTTTTTCGTTGTTTTCACTTTTACCACTGCTTTTCCCGATCTTTAATGCGTTTCGATTCCTAATGCACTCTCACAAGCCTATGCAAATAAACAAATTCTTGGACACTTTTTTCTTTTGAACGCGAAAAAAGATAATTTGTTGTTGTCGTTGAATACCTGTTGAAAATTTTACGTGAGTTTGAGTGAGTAATAGAGACTAGAGTGAAAGACAGAGAGAGAGAGAGAGAGAGAGAGCTATAGACAGGGGGAGCGAGGGTGAGAATATAGGCGTGGGCGAGTGGGAGAACTAGAAAACTGCACGGAAAGTGGTAGCTAACAAATTAATTTCCAATTTATTTTTAAACACACTGTCGAATGGCGCGCTTTTCTATTCGCAAACGGGATTTTGGGATCGGATCGCAGATGATTTTCGGCCAAACGTTGGCAGCCCGAAACGTACCGTCTTTAAAAATATTCGAGAAGGCCCAAACCCAACCGTTCGGATTCGCAGTTGAAGAAATTTTGGGAGAGTAAAAGATTGAGGTATTGAAGAAATGACTCCGCCGAAACGCAATCCTGAGCATTGCGCTCTCTTGGTTAGTTTCTCTCGGCCTTTTTTGAGGGTGGTTCGCCACCCCATGGTAGATTCATTAAAAAGGTACGGTGATAGGTGCATTTGAACGCAAGGTAGATGATAAAACATTACACCAATTACAATACGCTGTATGTATGTGGCTAAGGTGTGACAGTCTTAGCTTGTTTTGATGGTTTTAAAACAATTGTATCTTCCGCTGGTTTAAGTTAAATCAACGATTGAATTTTATTGCGCCTTTCCATTTATACATTAATTATTGTATGCAACTGTTGACTTTATCCTTAGCGCTTTCGGTAAAGACAAGGCTTAAGCGAGAACGGCTTTAGCTTGACCGCCTTGTCCACATTCCGCATTTTCTTGAAATGAAAAAAGTAGAAATAGTTGACAGCCACATCCTTCTTGACGAGATCGAAACCGCAGGCGCCCACGCTGCGTACAAAGGCTCGGGCATCCTCGAAGCGCGACTGAATCTCCGCAATGTAGACGTTTCCATGGAGCTTGAGCACGCGGTTCGCCTCCAGGAAGAAGTCGTTTAGGTTTGTCCCCATGAGCGAGAGGCAATAGACAGCCACGTCCAGGCATTGTGGTTCCAGCGGAGTTTCCGTAATGTTGCACGCTATTATGTCGCCTCGGGAAGCGACCAAGTCCATGGAGTATACCTTGTTGGGCAAGGACTGTGCCAGCTTGCCATCTCCACAGCCGAAGTCACCAATGATTGTCGTCTTGGGCAGTCGTTTAACAGTCTTGATTATGCGATTAAGCGGATTTGCTGGCCACTTTTCTACCTGCTGTCGGTAGCCGGCATGGTAGGCATCGAAAGCAGAGGAATCTGAGCGGAACATAGCCTCCGCCTTGTGGCTGCTCATTGTGTATAGTTGTTCGTTAATGTAGCGGAAGCGTCCGCCCAGGAGCTCCGTCTGCAGCTTGTTAGCCAGCGAGGGTGTCGGCAGGGTTGTCGGCGTCACTTCCATTGCCTCCAGTGCAGCCTGCGCCAGTTCCGGCTTTATTACCAGTTGTTTCTTTCCACCTTTCGTCGTTTGGACTAGAGGACGCTGCTTTTCCACGCGTCCAGATCGCACTTTGTGCATGGCCCGCATTTCGTCATCTGCCTCATCGTCGGACGAAGTGTCCGCTGGTGGAGCCAATGGTCCCACACCTGGTCTGTAGCGAAATGAGTTCTTGGCCGTGGACGTCTCCGCGTCTGGCCCCTCTGACGCCTTTGTCTTCTTCTTCCTGGGTTTCTTTTTTTTTGACTTCGTTGTGGCACCAACTCCGTTTCCTGTCGAGCTCATGGGCATAAAGTCTATTATTTCAGCTCCATCTTCCCAGGGAGGAACTGCGAACGGCATCTTGAACAGAAATTTGTAAACAAATGTGAGTGATGAACACGTGAGACCGACCAAAGAAAAAATGGCCTAATGCGTTTGAGTGTGGCAGACGCAGTGGTGAGAAATATCATAGCGCGTTCTGATGGGCGCCAAATTCAAAAATAAATTTCTTTACTTTGTTTTTTCAAATACTTTTTATTTTTGCACTAAACTAGAGTTCAACAATTTTGTGTTTCTGTTTTCCTTTCTGAATTAGTTTATAATTTTCGGTTTTACGCTTTGTCATAAGAACTAAATAACTTAAGGTCTAGAGAATATTTTTACAACTGAAGACGACAAAAAGTGCTGCTCGGAGAGTTCTCTCTTTTGATTTCATATTGCCTAAAACCGTGACTATGACAATCAGTTTAACATACAAATAGGGGCCTTTTCAGGCATTTAGTTATTATGTTCAATTTGCATGTAATTTTGTGTGTTATTAGTTTAGAAAAGTCTTACTTTCTAATTTTGTTTCCCAACAAACCGTATCTGCCATGCACTCCTAAATACTCTTCTTTTTGCTCTTTCTCTTCTCACTATCCAATCCATGTTTCACAGATTCATCGCTTCCTTCCTTCCATTTCGGTATTGAGCCAATTCAAAAGCAGATTTAACCAGCTAAAAACCTTGCGATTTACAATTGCTAAAGACTATGAAATATTTATTAGTTCTAATTGCCTTAGTGGATCTCGTTATGTATAATTGTGTGTATAAATATGTATAATTGGATTCTCTTGCTTTCGCCCGCAGCTGACTATTTATAAACGTATTTATTGGCTTTGTGAAGCGTGTACACAAATCTCTAAAATAACTATTGATTACCGTAGGTCATTAAAGTTAGCTGTATAAATTAAAGCATTTCTTTGTAATACAAAAATATAGCTACAACGGAATCAACGGGCAGACGTAGACTGTAAGACTTACGAGTATCTATTGTATGTATGTATGTATATATGTATTTATATCGAGTGTATCGGCAAAGTATAGCGCAAAGAATGGGGACTAAGACTCTTCTATGTATTGGTTGTGTTTTTCTGGATCTTTTGCTTATTGATGCTCCTGCCTCTACGTGCGGTAAAATTGCGCTAAGTAGCTATCGAACTCTCGACATGGGGGGTGGCTCTATTATCTACAATCTATCATCAGTAATCCAATTCTTAGTTATACGAGTAATTAAATTACAGTTATTAGTTGACGACGACGGCGCCTGCTTGCCTTTAAAACGTATTGTGTATTGTGTAGCGAATCATATTTAAAATATAACAAGTGGATTACGCGGCCGTCTAGTAACTGGCCTCGTGACCGGCTAAAATGTATAGATCATGTCCCTCCTCGCTGCCCAGGGAACCAGTTCTGAGCAGCTGACTCTCCAATGCAACAACCCTGCAAAATACATCAAATGTGGATCGGCCGTGAATCGGACATCGTTACGAACGGAATTAATGATGCTTACTTGTCGCTGCCCAGCAGCCGGTAGGTGCGACTCATGTCCTTGATCTCCTGCGTCACCTCTCCATTGCGCAGCGACTTCCCTTGCATGCCGTGCTTGTGGAATGCCAAAACGCTGTCTGGTAAGCAAACTGGAAGGGATTCATGCGGTCAAATGTGGAAAGGGAGTGTTGTGCCATGTGCCATTTCTTACCAATACTGTCCACGTTAAAGTCAAAGTTAAGCTGCGATACCATCTTCTTATGCTGCTTGGGGTTGCCTTGGAGCGTGACCACCTGTATTACATTGCCATAGCAGACGAGAATGGCGTCCTTCTCCACCTGGTGCACACGCACCACCTTCAGGAGGTCGCGTCGCGGCACCATCGTGGCCATGGCGTCATACTCCAGGTCCTCCGAGTGGAACCAGCTGGCACCTGCAAGACAAAGTCCGTTTAGACCTCCTTTGCCCAAGCTCTCTGCCGCAGCAGCTTCCACCACGCAACTGTTCATGTTGATCAGCTCCAGCTTAAGGCAGCCGTTCATCGCCTTGCGCACTCCCGTGCACACAATGGGGTACTCCAGCTCCGGCGTGATGATCATCTCAAAGACGGGCGTGTGTCCGTTCTGGACACAGCCATGGCCTCCCCCCAGGATGCTGATGGCTGGCCACTCGCACTGCTTCAATAGCATGAACTTGTTTAGCGGATCGTACCACTGCATCAGAAAGATGCCGCAGGGCGTCGCCCCGCATAAATACTTGTATCCATTGTAGGGGTTCCTTGTGACGCAGCACTGAGTGCAGCCCTTTGTGTCTGGCACCTTAGTGGTCAGGGCAAACTTCCTGGGCACCAGCCGCTCGGGGATCTTGTTCATGTGTAGCGAGAATCGCACCGTCTGCTTGGAATGCAGAGCCACCAGATCGTGCCTGTACAGCTGGCAGGATTTTCCTGTAATTAGCAAGGGAATCGTTAACGATAGTCGACGAAATAAGTGCCAAGCCAAGCGGAAACCTACCAGACAGACTCATCAGTACGTCTTTGATCACATACAGCCAGGTGGTGCGGCGCGGGAACAGCTGATCAATGGCCGCGTCGTGGAGCTCATTCATATTCAGGTTGTAGATGCCCTCCTCGGCGCCGATCAGCAGGTGCTGGTCCCGCGTTTCTGGATGGATCCATGAGGCGGTACAGTGCACCCGCAGGGGGCAGCCATTGAAGATCTTTGAGAAGCAGGCGCCCATGTGCACCTTGGGAGTGGGCGGCAGTCCGTTGGAGATGGGCCTGGGTGGCGTGTGGCGACGCTTGTGCGAACGCTTTGGCGGTACAGGAGGCGTATTGTTCAGCAGATCTGGTTGCGCCTCCTTTTCCACTGTGATGGGATGAGATAGGTATTAGTACAGGACTCCTCTGGAAATTCACATGTGAACTTACCTTCTTCGTCGTCTTGGGTGCCGCCATCACTGAGGCTACGTGTCCGCGAAGACTTTCCCATGTCATTGAGCAGCCCGATCAACTGATCCATGGAGCTATGTCGCCGCGGCGAGTCTTCCAACCCATTCTTAAGGAGAGTTCAGGAGGGTTACTGGGAGTTCACTTGGGTATTATATCTCTCTCTTACCTGGTTGCTCTCGTGCCGGTAATCACAGTTGGTTCCTGCTGAGGAGCCTGCCGCTCCACTGCCGGGTGTATCTCCGGAGCTGCTCCTCAGCAGATTCTGGTAGAGATGCGAGGTGTTGCTGGCCGGGGCGACGTCGGCTGCCGCTGCTCCGGGGCTGACCGTGGGGCAGCTGGAATGCATGAAGCCGTCGCCGATCGATTGCGTCACAGAGGGAGGTGTGGCATTGGCCTCAACACCGTTGGTGCCACCAACTCCGCAGCTGCCGCCGGCGACGCCTACACCTCCGATGCTACCGTTGCCGCCAACTGCATCGCCGCTGGAATTATCGAGGAGTGGTAGGCGATTATAAAACGATGCTGATGACGCGGAGGAGGTTAAGCTGGATGAGATCAACCCATGGCCATGTCCCTGGGCCTGGCCGTGCCCCTGCCCGTTTGCATTCGCAGAGGCCGGCGAAGGAGCGGGATGTGCGGTCTGAGACGCCTGTGCAGCCGCAGCGGAGCGATAATTACTGCTGTGCCTCAGGTAATGCGCGGCAGAGGCGGAGCACCCAGAGCCGGACCCAGAAACCATGCCCGTGGCCGCTCCCGAACCTGGGGCGGCGGCAGCAGCCGAGGTCGTTGGTGCACCATTATTCATGGCAATGTCAACATCCACCAGATCGTCGTCGTCCCCATCGCAAATGCTTGTAGTGCGGAGATTCGAGAATCCCAGCCCCAGGCCCATGCCTAGGCCCAAGCCCAGATAGGAGCTCAGATCGGGCATCGAGGCCAGCGAGGCGGAGGAGCTAATGGGGGTCGAGTTACAATTGGAATTGGGGGCCGCCGAGGTGGCCAAGGCGCTGCTGGTGCTGGACGATGTCAAAGCGGTGGTTGATTGCTGCTGATGGAGCTGATGGAGATGCTGATGCGGTTGCTGATGTGGTTGCTGTTGCTGTGGCTGTGGGTGCTTCTGCTGCTGCAGTTGATGGTGATGATGATGTTGGGTGTGGTGCTGGTGATGATTGCCTCCATATCCTGCACCGCCACCGCCTCCGCTGCTGCTACCGTTTGCCCCGCCTACTCCTCTTCCTACCTCCAACTCCAACAATGCCGTTGTGGGACGAGCAGCTGCACTCGGGGCCGATGGAATCTTTCAATCCCGTGTCGTGCAATGGCAGAGTGGCTCTGCATTGCGGGATCGCGACAAGGCAGACACGTGGAGAGACGTCAAGAGAGAGAGAGAATACGAGAGAGAGAGAAAGAAGATGGGCGAAAGAGAGAGAGAGAGAGAGAAAAGAATGCCATGTTTGAGCTTCTTCGATCGATAATGCCGCGCAAAACATTCGATTCTGTGAGCGTGAATCGGGGTTTTGTTGTTTGGGTGTTGGGGTTGGTTGGGTGATGCGGTCTGACGGGTCTAGTGTGTTCTTTGGCCAGAGGAGGGAGCAGAGTTTCGCTGTATATCCTTCCTCTCCCTGTTAGCCCCTCTGGATGTTGATGCTGATGAGGATGCTGTTCTTGTTCCTGCTCTCCGCATCCTTGTTAGCAGCCATGAATGTGTGTGTCTGTACATGTATGTGTGCGTGTATCTGTGTGCAGCGCATGCAATCGAAATGATAAACTCTCTTGGGCAACCGCAAAGCTCTTAGCCCCATGGTCGTGGGCGAGGGCGAGGACGAGGGCGGGTAAGCGGATTACGCTTTTAATGAAATTATTTGCGGCCCAGCCGACGTGTCGGCCTTCCTGCTCACGCCCTCTCCATTCCGCCCATTCGGGGCGACTTTATTTGGTTTTTGTTTTGGTTTTTCGTGGCGGTAGTGTGTGTGTCTTTTTTTTATTGGGCGCAAGATAAATAAATAAACTAATATGAAGCCATAAATTATGCATGAGATGCAAAATACAAATGCTCAAAGATACACATAGTACATACATACATACATACATAAAATAAACAGTTACACATAGATACATACACACATGCAGATGCTTGAATGCTTGAATAGAAAATTGGCCCGCACATGAATGCACAGAAACAGCAACAGAAAGTGAAGAAGAATAGGGCCAGAGCCAGAGCCAGAGACAGGCCCAAAGAGCAGCAGAGGAATACAGATACGAAAAACCCGGAGAGAGGAAGGCCAGAAAAATAAAACGTAAAAGGAAGAAACGCTCGGAAAATTAATTCGAATAACAAAATGCGAACAATTTTCTCCAAATGAAACGAGAGCAAACACGCCCAAAAAACAAACAGAAGGCAAGGTACAATTTACTGGAAAATCTCAGCAGCAGCTCGGCTGGAGTGGAGAGAGGGGAGGGGCAACCAAGAGTCGTGATTCGTCGAGAAATGACCGGAGGAATCCCATTTTTCGAATTAGTTTAGTGAATTTTCAGTTTATGTTAGCATAATTGCAATTTGTTTTTCAGCGTCCTTTCCCCATTCTTGCCCCTTGGGCAATAATTTCTAAACCCCCTCCAGATACCCTCCTGCTCCTGGGTATTCTCTTCGTCTCCGTCTTCAATCTTCAATCACAGTATGGATGAGCCTCTAGTTGTGGCAATGGGAGGGTGCTGCATATTTTAGTGCAGACCCCAATGACCAAGTCCTGGGATGGATGCCAGTGGGAGGAACAAGGTTACGTGCGGCACTCTTCACTCTCCACAGGTCCTTGGTATTACTTGCTAGCACTAGCCACTAGGATATGTCCTGAAATACTCTTAATAATAACAATAAAACCAATGTGCCGCCAATTTGCACACACATCAAATAAATAAACAATAAACACGGCAAAAGGGTGCTCGGACACGGACACGGATACGGACAGAGGACAAATCGAGCGTATTTCATGGGGGCCCGCCCAATGGTCCATTGGCATACACTTGGACCAAAATATAAACCAATTTTTCTGTATAAATTAGTTGAGAATTGCTTTCTGGTGGCCCCGAATATAATTGAGCCATCGATGGGTTCAATTTGTGCGTCGCAGGGTGCCTATGCTCAACATTCCTTCTGTATTTTTTCCTCCCCCACGCCTCATTCTGCATCTCCTACATTCTTTAACGATAGACAAAGGCAAAACTTTAGCCAGAATAAGAGGGAAGAACAAAGCCTCGGCCCAGACAATAAAAGACAAAACAAAGGCCGGGCCCAAAAGAAGTTCAGTAAACAAAGAAAGAATGCCAGGAGAACAAGAACTAACTTATGGTGAGGCAGAACAAAACCGAACCGAACAGCAGCCGTAACTTAATATGGTTTAAACGGACAGAGGACGAAGACAAAAAAATGTAAAAAATAATGAAAATGTTGCTATTTTTGGGCCAGGACTGGACGGGCGTGGCGTTCGTAATAAACCAAGGCGGCACACATGATGAGCTGCCGCTTCTTGTTCATAACGATAATGATGCTGCCACCGCCAGAGGAAATTCCCTTTCACAAGTAATCGTAGTATATGTATGTATATGTGTGGTCTGGGCAGCTCTAAACGGATGCCAGGGACTGATTCCGTGCATGAAACATTTTTTTTTTGCATTTGTGAATGCACGTGAGAGGCAAGAGTGCTTCGCTGGTGCAGAAGAGAGGGGACCCCGAAAGTTTCGTTTCTTTCCGGCTGCTTCTCGTGCAGAATGGAAGTGGACAAATGTGAAATGAAACTTAACGGTAAATCAAAAAAGCCACATGTGGAGTGTATGTAAGTGTGGGTGCGTGTGCGTGGATGTGTGCGTGACAGTGAGCAGAGTCTGGGGTTAAGGTGGGGTCGGATTGATCTGTTAGGTGGGGGGTTTGGGGGGGGTCACCGAGAGCCTTAATGTTCGATGTTCGTTTGGGGCTCGCAATAGTATATTTGGGGGTGTAGTTACCTTAGCTTTAGCTCCTCATCAATATACTGTAAGAGGCTCCTACGGAAATCAAATACAAAAAACAAAGATACGGAAAAAAGGAAAAGAAAATAAAAAAAATGTCATTGTGTTAAGTTTCGCATAAAAAACAAAAGCGAAAAGAAGTTCAGAAAATGTAAACGCAATTGTTTAGTTTAGAAAATTACTCGGAACGGCAGGGCAGACCCAAACTCAACTAAAGCTACTGCCAGATAGTGAATCGAAAGCATTAATATAATCTAAGGTACTTATGTATAAATATCTCTGTTCGTGTATATCGGTGTACATATGTATATCTGTGATCTGTGGTTCGTGTGTGCTACCTACAGTCAATATAGCTGGGAAAGGCGTCCCGTCCCCACTGACGCCTAATTTAACGGATCAGCTAATTTGAAATGTTCATAATTTCTCCTAATGTAATTTCTCGCAGCCCATGAGTGAGGATGTTGCTCCTTTTTTTCAGACTGCTCCGCCCAGGAAATTAATAATGTCCTCCTCCTCCTCTATGGCTTTGTGGAAGGCTCCGTTAAAAGCGTAAACAAAAAGGAAAAAATATCCTTGTTGAACTTTCTGCTTATGACGGTTTAAATGAAATTAACCATGACAGCCGCAGGAGGAAGGATGCAGAAGGATAGCCTAAGGAGCGGCGGAAAGGCGTAAGGCGTAAGGCGAGCCAGTTTTGTTCCACAAACTTTTCGGGCGCCGCTCAGCGGAAACGTGGGTGTGGCACTTAGCCAGCAAGTCGCTTGGCGGTTGTAAGCTTCCCTCAGTACATAAAAATTGGCACAGCCAATGGGTTTTATGGCTTCAATAAAATTGGGCAGCAGAATCGCGGCACAGCGCGGGAGCTGCCTGTCTGTGGGAGTGGCAGTACCAGCGAGTGTGCCAGTGGCTGCGGCACCTCCTCTTATGAGTACTACTCGTATGCATATAGACAAAGTGACTCTGGCTTTGTTGTCTGGGGCGCCGCTCAAGTGGCGGCTGCCGCAAAGTGTTTGCCACATAACTCACATCGAGCACTTTGCATCCTGCCCCTTGATGGCGTTGGCTTATTAGGCGGGTGTCTCCTCGTGGAGCCGTCCGCTATCAGAGGGCAACAATGTGTAATCGTTTAATGTGACAAATGGGACATCATCCCGAGCTTCGTGGCATCCCCCATCCGTGGCATATTGAAGCTGTCTACGCTCCGCTTGTCTTGATTTTGCGTATGACATGGCGTATGCTTGATACTAGATCCTTTGTGCTGCTGCACTACATCGTCCAATAGTTAATTGATTTCTTAAGAAAGTTTCTCGTTGAACACTATTTATTTCTAGTTTCCACTTTTCCCCAACGTATGCTTCCGCATCTCTCTTCCGCCGTCTCTTACTATGCTTTTTTCCACCTGTTCTGGGTGCGCTGATCCGCACAAATAAGGCTGCTTATTTGTAGGTTGTATCATACTCAGTGGCGCCCCGTCCCCGTCCGGAATAACTAATTACCCCTGGCCACCCAGCCACCAATTAAACAGCCCACAAGTTTGAAGCTCGCACTGGTAAGCATGTATCCTGGCAGCCAGCTCGCAATTATATCTGCGCACTCCAGAGACTGGCTCGGACGCGAACTCGGACTGAGGCGGACTCCTCCGTGAAAAGGATGAAAAATTCACAACCCTGCGAGAGCTCTGGCACGTAGCTGCAACTAAGCGCAAGCGTGTGCAACTGCAACTGCAATACACATGAAAATTCAGCAAAATACAAAAGTAAACACAGCTCTGGGGATACGTGCAGCTAAAAATTGACTGTGGCAAGTTGTAAGCCGGGCAAATTACACAACGCGCGTGTTGTGGCGGGGCAGTCCGATGTCTGGGGACTTTACTGGGACATGCCACACGTTTTGGGGAGTAGCCGGGCGGAGTATAAAAAGCGCAACATGCAATGCAGGGGCAAGTGCCAAGTTCGGTTGCTTCTCTGCACTCCTGCTGCAACATGACATTAACACGCCGCGGAAACTTAGCGCGCTGCAGCGCCATGAACGCCCAGAGGGGGGTAGAGTGCGAGAGCTCCTGCCCCTCCCCACCTGCGGCTGCTGGAAGAAGCCTTCGCTAACCTTAAGGACATGTTCATAATCAGGGTGCCCGTTAGTTTTGGCCTTGATCGCTCGGCACTGGGACTACAATAGAAGAAAAAACAGACAGGTACATAACAAGGGGATCCATGGCTGATGGATGGATGGATACTCCTCTTCTTCAAAAGATTTAGAATCTTTCCGACTGTACAAGTGTATGAGTGTGTGGTTATATATAGTGTTTCGTGTGTGTGTGTGTGTGTGTGTGTGTGAAGTGAGAACTGAAACCAAATTACCAAACTGAAGCGAAGGGAACCAGTAGTCTCGCAAGTACTTAAGAAATAAAGGACAAACTGTAGCATAGGTTCAGGCAGAGATATGTATGTACGGGGAGGATCGCGGCGCAAGGGAGCACTTACATGTCACTGGGTAACGTTTCGGGACTAGAGGATCGCTCGTTCCACATGGAATTTGTCGTCATGGCTGTGGGAGGGGGATAATTAACGTATGGCAGCAAAGAATCAGTTACCCTCCCTTGACTCTTGCCTGTTTTTAGCGTATGGTTCTGGGCTGGAACTCCATTGGCGCGTGATGTCATCTTGCTGGGAATCCGCTGCGGAACACTGGCCACCGTCTAGGGAGAGGGAAATAGAAAGGAGACACGTTAGTATACAGGAGGATAACGCAAAAGAGGGGACAATATCAGCTCCATCGTCAGTCAGTTGCAGTCGCAAAGTTTCAGCCTGCGATAAAATCTCATAAATCAAAATCATATTGGGATTTTTGAGCGTCATGCGTTACTTTACTAAGTTCAGTGTGGAATGTGGGTGCGGTGTGGGCGCTAAGTAAAATTTAAATATGTACTACGTCTAGCAAAGGGCGCTTCTAGGGGTGAACCATCCTCCCGTGCAAGCTTTTGTTTGCAAAGTTTGCAAAATATCCAAACAAATTGAAGATTTATGACTTGACAAGGGGCCCTGTCCTGCCCCGCCCCGTCTCCAAGAAAGACAGCTTGCTGCTGCTGCTGTGTGGAATGGGGAGTGGAAATGCCTTTAAAATGGATGCCTATTAAATTTAAATTTGATTTTCCATTTGCATTAGCATTTGTCGTTAAATGAGTTTGGGCCGGACTCGGCCGTCTAGACAGCTGCATTAGTTCGACCGACTTTGAAGGGAAATTAATAAGGTCAGTGTTCTTGGCAGTGTACTGGCCAGCTCCTGACCAACTCCTGCCCTAGTTTCTGAGCTCCAGGCAACGCTCGGGCTCCTCTCTGGCAGGCAGGAGAACTTAGGGTTTGGGCCTCCCAAGGTTTATAATGGCGCACTCAATCTCTGTCCGCGTCTATGTTCTTCAGGGAGCAGAAGAAATCTTGCTCCTTGGACTCTGAATGGATGGCTCTCCTCCTTAAAGGACACAACCCACAAGCGCCGAGGCAGTTAAGCTCAGTAAATAGCCACCAAGCTCCAAGAGAAGGAGGGGCAAAGTAGGAAAGTATGTAGGATGGAGATGGTGTTGAAGGGGATAAGGGAAACAAGTCAACGAGCCAGCACTAAAAGCGTAAATAAATTACACAAAGGTGCCATCACCAGCACCATCTATAGTACAGCTCTTACCTCTTCCTCGCCGTCGAGATAGTAGTAGAACTGCTGATTGGGGCTCTGGTACTTCTGGAGCAACTCCTTGGCCACCCGCAGCGACATCTCGCACTGGACGAAGGGGTGCTGCAGCAGGCGCTCGGCGGTGGGTCGCTTCTTGGGATTCTTCGTCAGCGCCGTCTTGATGAAGTTGTGGAATGTGGGACTCCACTTGTCCTTGTTGCCCAGTGTGGGCGGCTTGAAGCCGCTCTTCGACATCAGGAACAGGGCTCGCATCGGGTGCAGATCGAACATCGGAGGCTGGAGTTCAGCTAGCTCTGCACAGGGTCAAAGGTTAGTGTCACAGTGAGGCACGAGAGGCCATTCTCGAGAGTACTCACCAATTGCAGTTATGCCACAGGCCCAAATATCACAAAGTTGATTATACCCGCCCTTGCGCTCCACGGCGGCCACCTCCGGAGCCATCCAGTAGGGTGTCCCTGGGGATGAAAGAGAACGGTGAAGGGGAGGTTAACACAGCACTATCAATAATGCAATAGTAAATATGCAACATTCACACATTTAATTTCATTGCCTCAGATTATGTTGAAATGTCATTTATTCACACGCATTCGCACGCGCATTCGTTTTGTTGTTAATTTAATTAGCTTTTTTACGTGCAATCTGCCAATTGTGCAAATAAACAAATTGTTGAATTATGCAGAGCAGACCAGGATGTGGAGCAGGAGAGGGGGGTCTAGCGACACATTTCAAGCTTCATTTCGGGCGCACGTTTTATGATCCTGGCCGTGAAAAGGGGAGTGTGGAGGGGAGGCTAATGCGTCCATTACTCATACGCTATGTTGCAGCAGCCAGGCAAGAATGTCGCCCACCCAGAACGAGCAGAGGAAGTAGCAGCAGCTGTTGAAGCAGTTTCTCTGATGTACTCTGAAATAAATTTTCATCTCCGCTGATGGGGAAAAGCAAAAGCCACCACCAAAGCGAAGCATCTCGAACACGAACTCAGAGTTAATTGTATTTTCAATTTAATTAAGCCACAACGGAGGTAGAAAATCAAGTTTAATGCCTGCTCCTTGATGGGGCCAAGGCTGCTGTTGCAAGTGGAGAAGTTTCAGCCTCGGTTCGGTTCTGGTTCTGGTTTCGGGTTCTGTCTCGGTGTGGCCCTGCGCCTCGGCATTGTTTCTGCTTTTGATGGGATTCTCCATAGAGAACCGAACCGGAATGGAAGCTCATCGATGAAGGATTCACCCAAGTGTTTCGCACACTTTAATTAAAAGCACAACACAAACAGATACACGCCTACGCAGACAGACACACAGATATACAGCCTGAGTTACAGAAACAGATTCGGATTGGGATACAGAAATGCAAATACAACCGCAAAGAGACACGAGGCACGAGGCAAGAGAAAGTCAAGTATCATTTTGTTAATTGCTGAAAAAAGCAAGCAGAGGGGGTGTACGGTACAGGATGTGAGGGAATATGGTTGAAGTGCTGCTTGGGAAGGCTTTCGGGCTGCATTCCATTTAATGCCAAGACGCAGTTCCGTCAGCCTCGGGAGGCATTACGACAACACGCTACCACCCACCCACCTACACATTCACACACACATTCATCTTTATGGTATAACTGCGGCTGTGCCACAGAGGGCAGGGCATGATAATGGGCGCGGGTGGCTGCCACATCTCGGAGCCAACGAGGTGGAAGCATCTTCTTCTGCCCATCGTTTGTTGCCATTGACTCGTTAATGACACTAAACACAAACGTAAGCACCTTTTTATTGAATAATAAAAGCGTCAGGCTGTCGCCTGCCTCCATGTCCCCCTCTGAGGTCCTTCGTGGCATACCCTTCACGGGCGAGGGAGTGTCTGCTTTGCCAGGAAATGTGCAACCGAAATGAGCGCACTTGGAATCCACATAATCCCCCCATAGGAGAAAATATCCTTGCCATTGGCGCAATCCAGAAGCAGCGCTCAACGATTCTGCGGAATCGTACATATAAGGCATAAGCCATTCGAGGCTGACCTCCGTTCTGTTTGCGGTTTGCTCTGCAGACAGCCAGCGATATACAGACAATGGCAGAGTGGAGCGTGGAAGCGTGGGCGTGTTCCTGTCTGTGGAAGGGAGTGTGTGTACTTATCACCACATTTGTCACAGCAGTCGCAACAGCAGTAGCAGCAGCAGCAGCAGCAACAACAATAATGCGGGGAACCACTCCAAGTGATATGTAGGAGTAGGCGGACGTCACATTGTTTGACGCACACACACCGACAGACAGACAAGCAAAGACAAACATGTCCTAGACAGCACCTACGAGCATCCTTCTTCTGTTGCTGTCATCTGTACTCCACTCCATACTCGATGGCGCCCCCTCCCCTCCTTCTGTGCTCTTTCATTGACATGTGCCACAAAAGATGCTCGCTCGTCATGAAAATGCACCCAAAAGTGGCAACAAAGAAACAGTGTGTTGCACTGAGAGACAGGAAGAGAAAGATAGAGAGAGAGAGAGAGAGAGAAAGTGACCTCAAGGTCGTTAAACTTGGATGAGAGTCCCATTCCACAATCCCCCCCTCTTGTGTGCTGCACAAATTGCATTCCATGAATCATTCCACACCACGATGCACGCAGCAAGCGGACTTGTCCATTCGTATAAATCAGAAATGAAATTAGCGCTTGGAGATATTTATGAGAGTCTGAGGATGAGATCTTTTACGACAGCCAGGCTCAAAAGACAAAGGATAATAGGCGGCATTAAAAGTTAAACTGCTTTGTCGTGGAGCGTCAAAGTGCGACAAACGGGAGCGCAGTTGAACGTATTCTATGCGGATAAATCCAATTTGGCGTAAATTAAATCAAATCTGATTCAGTTTTTATGTCCCTCGCCACTCAAAATGTCATGAACTCTGGCGGGCTCTTCTTTTATTGGGTCGAGGACTCTAACCCACGTCCTCGCGTGAGATGCGGCAGAGGCAGCTGTCATAAGTTAATTAGCCGGGGAGTGTCAAAGGCCGTGCGAAGCGGTCAGGTCAGGGATTTTTAATTAAGTCCAAAGAAAGGCATTTGAAATAATTAATTGTGAGTTCCAGAGACACGCCGAAGAGGCGGGTAAGCTGGATAACCGCAAAGTCCCATTTGCCAAGTCTTAAAAGTCCTGCGATGACGTTGCACAAACACACAACTCAAAGGAGGCATGGATGAGGGATGAGTAAGAGAGTGGAAGTTGGAGCATACCTTTGGGCGACTCATGCCAATCATCGTGCTGCTTCTTTTGCGCTTCAACAGATTGCAAGTTGTCATGACAAACTACACCGAGAAAGGCAATGGCACACACTCTTCTTCGTCGCCCTCCCCTCTGCACGGCATCTGCTCTGCTCTGCTGACTGATAAACTGCTATTTACATTCAAATTTCGTATTCCACGCGTGGCCCCATCGTCTGCTCCCGCCTCGCCTCGTTTCGGTTTCGGCTTAAAGCCCCTGGCAAGCATTTTAAAGCATCCATTACCCCCATCCACTTGCACATGTCCCCCATTAAACAGCCTCTCCTCCTATGTGGGGTTGTGAAAGCCGCTTAGCTCCGCTCAGTGCAGCAGAAAAGAAACAGACAGAACAGCACAGAACAGAAAAATCTCTAAGTGCAGAGAAAAATAAGCAGCTGAAGTGGCATTCGGCCATTGAGAGAGGAGAGGAGACGACTTCGAGTAGAACCAGAACCAGAGCAACTGCTACAAGGGAACCCACAAAAGAAATACTCGTCGGCCAACGATTCTCGAATTGGGGACATTTTTCAAAAATTATTTGCTTTTGTGCTTCAGTTTTGGTCGACAACAAGGATTCCATTCGCATTCCTTTCCCCCATTCCTATGCTCAGCAGGATACCCAACAAAGACTGGGCCACCTGCTGGTCGTTCGGTTACTTTTGTCGGACGCCCTCCTTCGCCTCCGCCTCCACCTTGCATCTACTCCGTCTGCATTTGAAATATTCTGCAAATTGAATTGTTCCCCCATGGTGGCTCCTGCATTGTCCGGACCCCAGAATCATCGCCCGCCGCATGCCTTTATAACATTTTGATTATATTTCAGAATTCCTTCTGCGGGATCCATTATTATTATGCGTACTCCTAATTGAATTGCATTCAATTGGAGGGACAACAGAGCACAACCCAGACCCCCACCACTGGCATCGGAGACTCGAATAATTCCCTTAAAGTATACGTACGAGTGCTCGTATTCCCCAAACATCGAATCGTTTGTCCTGGCGTCCTTTTTCTGTTGTTGGTTTTCAAGTTCTCCTATCGGTTATTTGTGCTCTGTCATTTCTGACAGCTCCTCCTCTTCGTCGAGCGTCCAGAGTCGAGAAGCGTTGAATGCAATTGTTGCCGCTGTCAGGACAGTCTTCTTCAGTCCCGCGCCAGGGTGGACTTGAGTGGTCGCACCAAACACTACAGTACGGTATCCCATAATGATAAACACTTTGTACATTCCCCACTCGATTTCCATATCCACTTACACTCCCCGACTCTTGGTTGGCTGTCGATGTCCTTGGCGCAAAACGTTTTCCGCAGCTTTTCCCCCCCACCCCAGATTCCAGACCCTGTGGTCTTTGTCGTCTGCCAAAATGAAAAACGTGCTGATGCAGCATGTCCTCCATCGGAATCGGAATCGAAATCGATCTGTGAATCTGCATAAATCGAATGGCAGACTGCTGCAAAGGGGAGATGCTTCACCAGTCATGCCTTCCCTTCCACAGAACGAGTCGAGAATGTGCAAATTGCTCCTGGGAGCTGCAGCAGATTGTCACCAGAGAAGGGGGGCCTGGGCCAGCGGATGGAAGCGAATGCATAAATTGAACCGTCACTCACCTATGAAGCTCTTCCGCTTGTTGATCGTGGCCGTAATCTGGGCGGAGACCCCGAAGTCGGCCAGCTTCACGTCCCCGTATTCCGTGAGCAGGATGTTGGCGCCCTTGATGTCGCGATGCATCTTGCCCATGGAGTGCAGGTACTCCAGGCCCTTGAGCGTCTCGCGGCACATATAGGCGATCTGATTCTCGGAGAGGGGCCCCGTCACCTGGTAGATGTCCTGAAGGCTGCCGCCGCCACAGAACTCCATGCAGATCCAGAGCTTGTCCCGCCGCAGGTACGAGCCGTAGTAGGCGATGATGTTCGGGTGACGGCAGTCGCGCATCATGATTATCTCCTGCTGGATGATCTGTATGTCATCGGAAGGCTCCAGCTTGATGACTTTGATAGCGGCCAGCTCATTGCTCTGTATTCGTTTCGCCTGCAAATGCAAAGAATGAAAAGGGGAGTAGTAGGAGAGATTAGACACCGCATATATAGTAGAATCGAGAATCGAGAATCACAAATCACGAATTGGGCTGTGAATAATGAATGAATAAGGAATGAGTGGAACAATGGCAATGAAAGTACTCCCCACGTGATGATGGGGAGGGATACCATGATGGCTGCAATCCATGTTCATTGGCTTGTAACGGTAGCACACTTGCACCTGCTCCATCTGCATCTGTGGACCAACACGAATGGGGGCGACAGGGATCCGCCTGCCTATCCACATCCCATCGCTGTTCATCTTCATTCATGCAAATATTTTGGTTCGTTTTCAATAAAATTTTTACCAAGCGTTCGCCATAAAATGCATTGTAACCACGACGACTCCCCCATTCCATTCCATCCCCTCTCCACCCATCCATCCCTTCCCTTTCTTTCCGCTCGTACTATTTGCATAGAACAATAAAATGGGGCACCATCATGAAGGTGCACCATCATCATCGTTAACGCCTGAAAAGAATATTAAAATGCTTATTTCGTAGAGGAAAACTGAGCTAAATTGGTTTTCTCTTATGCGAGGCGGTGGGCAGGGGTAAGCCCACACCAATAGTTTAGTGGAGATGATGAGGGGACAGAGCAAAGCTTTAATTACAGTCAATTATAGAGCTTCAATCTGTTTGACCTTTGCCACGTGGATCGTTGGTGGGGGCTGGGCCACACTTGTCTGCCTTGTTCTCATTTTGTAATCGTAATCAGACCAGAACCGAACATCCTCCCTCCCCACCTCCCCATGGACCATAAATGGAATTCGATGGCCATGGAGCTGCCACTGTGACCATTGGATTCCATTTAAGAGAAGCCGCGCATCTGGCTTTCCACTTCGGCGCTCGTTGCAATAATTTCGCATCGCTTCCTTCTGGTTCGAGCCGCCGTCTGCATGCCCTGTCAGCCCTCAGTATGGTGGGGGAGTGGGAGTGGGCAGCATCAGCCTTGAGGGTCTGCAGGAGCTATAGAGGATTCGTCCTACACACACACACACAGTGTGGCAACAATGCATGTATCCACTCAGAGGCTCTGGCGTCCTTTTATCCCTTCCTTCACCTGCCATCCGGCTGGCTCTGTTTATCCTTGACGTGAGTCTCTGTGCGAGTGTGTGCCTGTACGTGTACATGACTCCATCATTTATCCCTGCGTCATGTACTTTATACTGTACTACCTCCGCTACCCCCCAACCAAGGCTGTCTTCGCCTCGCTTCTTTGCTGGCTTCCGCCTCCTTCGGTGGAGCGGAGGACCAGGAGCATGAGGAGGAGCTCTTATTTTTATTTTCGTTGCATTTATTATTCAATGCTGTGGCTGCTAGCCAGGATGGGGCTTCAGCACTGGCTCTGGCTTCTGGCTGTGGCTACCTTGTTGTTTGTCCTGCTGTGTGTCTGTTTCTGTGTGTGTGTGTGTGTGTGTGTGTGTGTGTGTGATGTGGGGGGGGGGTGGGTGCACTTGCAATGATATCTTGCTCGACTTAATGAAGATAAAGCGATTTTTATTGCGCTGCAGCTTCAATCTTGCTTAGGTTCTTTTTTCATACCACGCTGATTGCTCCTCGCAGTTTTTCCCCCATCTCTCTTTCCTTATTGTTGCATTTTTGATGTTATTGCAATCTGGGCTTGCTTCCAAAAATTGTATTGCATACTTTTCAACAGCAGGAGGAGCATCAGGAGGCGTTTGTTCCTCCCCTCCGTACTGCCTCACCATTCGACTTGTCATGCGGCGGCCATCGTCGGCTCTCCTTGTTCTTCTGGTCTGTTCGTCTTGTTTATGGTAAATAAATTATGCGTGATTTTTAGACAAGTTCCCTGTGGCTGCTGGCTTCTGCCTGTTGGCAGCAGAGATGAAAATGAAATGTGTAGTGGCAGCAGCTGAAGCAGGACTCTCTACTACTCCTTCAGTTCCTGCTCCTGCTCTTGCCCCAGCTGTGGTAAGCATAAAAAGCTGCTGATATGCAGAAGCCAAAGAAGAACCGGAGAAGCTGCTTCTGCTCCGATGCCTGTCAGGAAGTGAGCGCAGCACATCCTGCTATGCTGCTATTCCACTATCCTTCAAAGATAGACCCACAGACCTCCACGATATGCAGCATCAACAAATTTATAATGAGCTGCGCCAACGTCAACGTCTTCGCCCTCCCGCCCTCGGGTGGCATTGCAGCCATTAGTTTTGGTGGCAGCCAAGTGCGGCAGATGCGGAGGAGGCAGCAGATGAGAGCAGTGGGGCGGTGGGGCAGTGGGCGTCTGCTTGTGCAACTTCCGACTGCAAAAGTCATGGAAAACAAACTTTTAACGACTTATTTGGGGTTCAATTACAGCTCTGTCGCTGTGCTTTGCTTCGGAAGGATGGTAGGTTCTCGTCCATTGGAGATTACTGCGATTGATTTCTGCCGCCGCTCTCCATATTTATTTTAATTATAAATGTATTAAATCATTGTCTAAAGGCCATTAAGCGACGATAAATTAAAAAACCATTTATGCCCGGCTGGCCGGCCCTTCAGCATGTAATTATTATGAAAAATACTCCAGCTCAGGCCCAGCACAAAGGAAAAACATACGCGTATGTATTCCCACCCCCAGTAATGTATGCTGCGGAAAAGCAATCCGAGACCGAACCAATCAATAGCCTGATGATCAGCCGGAGAGGGGGAAGCAGCTAGCAGTGAGAAAAGGATGGTTGGTGGTTTGCCTACGCTGTTTCCTGTGTGTGTCCGGCGTGTAATCGTTACAATTTCCGACATATGCACATTATGCATGAATAAGCTAGCAGACTCAGGAGCAACGCAATCCATTCTCCGCCCCTCCTTCAGCCCCCTGTTCTGTTCTGCGGCTGACCCTAGAAGGGGATGGAGCTAACCTGATACCTTCCCATATCCGACCCATATTTCCCTGCGTACTGTGGAGTGCGGGCCTTTTACATTATTTTACATAATGCATTTTACGCGTTAAGCACAAATTTTCATTCACGGATTGTTTGCTAATTGCACGAGTGGAGGGGAAAAAACTTTTGTTGTTCAAAGAGCCGCCTGAACCCCGGGTGAGCTTCATGAACGGAGTGGAGAGGAGTGTGTGTGCTAGACGAGGGAATACCCTACTCGGAGTTACGTACTTGACACTGCACGTTATCCGCTCTCTGCCAGCCTTGACTACCTTTCAGGTTATGTAAAATGAGCAGAGTCCTCTGCTTCGGCAGCAGGCACGGGGGCACACGTTGGCTGGACACGCGGACTTAATTCAGTTTCAGGAATTCCGATGAAAATTCATTTAAAACGTCACAGGGAATGGGCTGAAATTGTCCACGTTTATGTGGTATCCACCACGTCCTGTCCTTGTCCTCTTTCCAGTGGCGTTTTCGTTTGTTTTGCATTTGATGCAAATTGTTTATGATTTCATTCCAATTGTGGAAAGGTCTCGCTGACAGTGCTGCCTGCCCCCGCGGGAGCTTGATTCAATTTGCAGCACACTTAAACGCATTTCGCGGTTTGGTTCGCTTTCAATTGAAATTGAATTTCGATATCGATCAAGGCCTCTTCGCTGCCCCCTGGAATGGAGGAGCACTTGACACTGGACAGAGGCACAGGCACAGCTCAGTAGCAAGCCACTCGAGAGTCTCTCCGGCAGTCTCGATAACTCATATTATCCACTCGAGTTTATCCATGAGCCCGCAATTTCCCGGCAATTTTCACGCAATGACCAAAAAAATAAGAAGAGGTGTAGATTGGCGGGTGCGCTGTCAAGTGCCACCCAAGCAATTGGTGGGGGTTAGGGCCATCCAATGACGACACTGCTGGCATCATGACGAGCGTTTTTATGTGTGTAACATTCGCCATTGCCACACTTTCAGGGGACGCAATCGATGGGCAGGATATTGTAGGTATTTGTCTCTGGCCGAGACAAAAGGCTAATGGGCCATCGGATGACGAACAAATGTGAGACAATCAATCAATCAAAAGGTCCCCCAATCGATACTACAATGAATATACCCCGCCAACAGCCGTGGGCAGAGTTAGCGTCCTAGTCAGATGGAGAATATATGTATCTAGGTCTGTATCCCAAAGAAGAGGGGACTTTCCCAACCGAATCAACATTGCGAACGATAAAAATGTGCAGTATTTTCATTCAGAGCACAATTCTGTGTTTGTCGTTTCAGCCACGCCTTCGCCCACGCCCACGCCCACGGATGCCGTCTGCCAAATATAGAACAGCTTTTTCATTCGGCTTCCCGCTCCTCCTCCACGGCTTATTGCGGGCCGCTTCTTCTGTTTTCCGTGTTCTCTTTTTCGCTTCCAGAGTTTCCCTCTTTTCCATATTGTACTTTCCGCAACAAATATTTGCCATTTTTCGCCGTCGGTTTTGTCGGTTAATGCGGGCATTATGTCAGCTTTTCAAAATTGTTTATTCGTGTGTTGCGGAATGTGGTGTGATTGGAGGGTGTGCTCTGGAACCCCCAACACCTCCCTTGTGATCATCCAGGGTCAGTTGAGGGGGCGGTGGTAATGAACCCGAATTTGCTCTGTGCCCAACATTCGACCCCGCGTGACACTTCTGCTCGGCCATGTGCGTATTCGATGTAATTAGCAGATAATCATCCGTGGTGGTGCATGATGCATTCCTCTTCCGCCTCACATATGAAATAAGAGAATCTCATTAGATGATATCCGATGAACGGATTAAAACGTATGAGAAAATATGCAAGGCAATGAGAGAAGAAGCAACCGTAACTCTGTACTCTCCTCGCACGTCTGTCACGATTGGACACAGGGCGTATATATGTACATACATATGTAGGCATGTATATTAATAAGAAGGTAAGGAATTGCCACTCTCAGGCAAACGGTAAGCATTTTTGGGTTTCCATTCCATTCCACATACCTTGCTTTGGCCCAGCCTGCCGTCATGCGATAATATTCATAATGAGCGTTCGCTCAAACGCGGCGCCAGCAGATAAAGCGATTTAAATGTGACGCAGCCAGCGAGAGGGAAGCACAAGCAGAGACCCAGAAAGACAGCAGAGAGAGGGAGTGAGAGCTGGGGTATGGTAGACAGACAGACAACAAAGATAAAAGCAGAACAGGACTGAACTGAACTGAACATGCACAAAGCATCGGCGGAAATGAGCGTAATGTCCAGTCAACCCTCCTCTCCCGGCAGACATACGAGTCCCGAGTACTTTGACCGCTTTGGAGGGTCATTAGCAAGCGAACTCTTCTCCCCACGTGACTCAGAAACCCCCCTACTGAATGCGGACCATCCCGCTTATTAGATCAATTATTGTTTATAATTTGCATGTGACCCCCAACCCAGTCCACGAAATGGGATATGGCCAGCCACATCCAGGAGGGACAGCTCTGATCCAGTATGAAAGGGGTTGGGGAGACAGTAGACAGCGGGTCACGTAAAGTTCAGAACTAACATATGTACATATGGCGAGGTCTTCCCGTTTCTTGACATTAGAGAAAGTAAGCGAAGTCTGACTCGAATGACTCACGGGACCATTCTTAGGGGTTATGCTCCAAAAATGTCGAGTCCTTCAAACTGTTGTCTTGTCCTGGTCAGTGGGCCATTCTCCCCTTTCGCTACGCCACTGCCACTGGCTATGCTCCACTTTTCGACTGTCTCTTGATTAACCGTTGCTGCCTCAACCGTTTCACAGTTATTAATGGCTTCTTCTCCGCCTCCCAATCTGCTCTCCCCTTCTCATCATCTCTTCTGTATCCGCACCTCAAGAGCTCGTTTACAGTTCGTTCTGTATTTATGTGTCACATAGCATGCCTCTCTCTCTCTCTCACTCTCTCTCTCTCTCTCTTTTCCTCCTCTTCCTCTGTCTCTCGTGCTTAAACAAACAGCTTTTGGCTTCTGGAAACGCCCGTCCTCCCCCAAATCTCTGTTCCAACATAGGCGTAGAATTTAGCGTCTTTGTATCCCCTCCTCCTACCCCATCACCATCCCACCACATCTCTGACCCTTCCATCGGCTTCTGCTATTTGCTTTTCATTTCCAACGTTTTCTGCACATCATTCGCAACGACCTCATCGCCCATCGCCATTAGCTGACGATGGCCCCATCTTGAAGCACTTGGAGCTCCGCTCGCAAGCGTGGGCGACGCATACGCGTATAGGAGGGCCGGCCATCGGACTGGCTACGGCCGGAATGTTGATCTGGCTTCCGTCGGTCAACAGGTTCAAAATTAGCGCTTTAATTTCATTTCAAGAGCTCTGCTCATAAATTTCAATAAGTGCCTAAGCTTGGGCTTCCAATTAGAAGGGGTAATGAATGAGTGCGCGGAGAAGAGCGAGGTAGAGAGAGCTCTCTCTCTCACATATTAAAAGCGCGTTGAAGCCTCCATTCAGCTGCACCTCTCAAAATGTTATTTGAAAATACAATATTTAAATTTAAATTAGTTCCCGAACAAGGTCGAAAGCAGGAGAGCAGGTCATGCAGATAAAAACTTGTATCGCCTCTCAGATGAAGGTCAGTGAGGATGGAATATACATACGACAGAAGATGGCGGATGGAGCACTCATCATCATCGTCTACATATGCATAAGTGTAGTACATATTTGTCTGTATGTGTGTGTGTGTATCTATTGCAGTTGTCATAACACAGGCGAATCACGTACCGTACTCGTGTGTCTACGGTTACGGCTCGACGGGAGCGAGAGCGGGCGAGCGGAAACCTTTTTGCCTTTTTACGCCCACTTGCACCTGCCGTTAGTTATCAGTGTAAAAGTTTATCATAGCCTCAGTAACCTCTGCTCCCTCTGCTTCCCCCCCTCCATCATATTCCCTGCGCTCTGGGGGCCAACAAAATTTTTAACGAACTGGTTTATGCATGAGCTACTTTACTCGCACAACATTATGCATTGACAACATTGGGGCGTGGCTCCCGGTCGATTTTGGAGTTCAGTTCAGCCTTTACCTTCACATACCACACATATTAGATACGACGGGAGCCAGTAGCAACCTTGGCTAGGCTTGCGAGCAGAGTGGAGCATAGGATTCTCCTCCCTCTAAGCTGATATGGTCAGGAGGCAACAAGATTGCGAGGATCAAACGGTGTAGGATACTTAATTGAGGCCTCCTCTAGAGAGGAGAATGAAACCACAAAGTGTGTCGGCCACTCGAGTGGTGTTTGTGTTTTCCTTTCCTTCAGTCAAAAGGATGTTCAGTCACCTTTCAACCCGATGCATATATGCATGAGGCAGGGGGCAGGGGCAGGATTGGGTGTGTGTGCCTCAGGGAGACAGGAGAACAGAGAACCCTTCACCTGCACCTCATTAAGTCAGTCACATAAAGTTCTCGCACATTTTGCATGCTGCTAAACTAATTTGCTCTGGTCGAGTACCTGCCTCCTGTCAACTTTCTTCTTCTGGTGTGGCACCTTGAGTGAGAAACAAAACAAGAAGTTGCCTCGCCTTGCGACAGGGCGGGACGTTTATAGCCTCGGGGAGGAGTGAGTACTTACGGCAGAGGCACGGGAAGGATAGTTAAAAGAGATTCAAGTGGCTCAGTTTTGTTGCATGAATTAAAGTTTGTTAGCGCCCTCCGTCGCCTTCCTCTCCACAACACGGCTTTCAGTTGAGTGCTGCCGGCTTTTAGGCAACGTCCCGCCGGATGTCCGCCGCTACAGCGATTTCGTGTCGCGACTACGAAATAAGCGAAAGAAGCGAAGGGACACAAATGTACAACAAAGGGCGAAATGCGACGGATATATTTCTTCTTTCTCTATCTTACTCACACAGCCGTTCGAGCATCTGTTTCGATGGTACAACACGGCGTATGATTCATTTTAGCATGTACTTTTTGCAGGTCGTGGGGCATTGGTACGATTACAAATTCGCCTTTCAACACGAGAGATTTGTGCGCCGCATGAAAGCGAAATAGAAACCTAACAGAAAATGGATGATTAACTGGGGAAAATTGCAAATGGTCAGAAAAAAGTCGTTTGCTAAACCCAAGGCAGAGGCTATTCTATGGAGAAAAACACCAGAGCGGTAGAGATCAGTATGTGGGCATTAATGGTCGGATGAGAACCTCCCCGTGTCTATCCCTAACAAGAGATTCAATACGATTGCTTCGTGAGGGCCATTTAGACAAATTCCCTTACCAGAAATCGCCAGAGTGCCCTAGCATGATGCGACGTTTCAGCCTTTCTGGGCCATTTGCCAGCGTCCAGCTTCAATTAGACGGCAAATTAAGCTAAGCCAAAGGGACAAGGCAAGGGACAAATGAAATTGTGGCCCAGTCCCAAATCCTGGCCACGCACGCAACAATTCAAGGAATCCCAAGGACGCCAGAGCAGGGCATGGATTACCAAGAAAGACTCGGGATAAAGCTGATTCTGACACTGAGGCTGAAAATGAAACTAAGACATGTGCGAGGGTACACATATGTATGTCTACATTTGTCCAAATGGAAGAAGATGCTCTCTCTCTATCTCGTTTTCCTGTTCCGAGAGAAGGCTTAGGCAGTGACAGGCATATGCCAGCAGGCAGCGGAGGAGGTCACGATCCCGCTGGATAATCATGGAAATTAAATTATGCTTTTCCCATGCATATTAAACTACAAATCGCACGGGGATTCAGCACCAACTCTGGGGCTCCAACTTTCGCACACGGCAAACAAACAGGGAAAATAAAATGCCTGGCCGGGAGGCGGCAGTTGAGAAACAAGGGCGGCGCGGCAGGTCGTCGACACGACAACCACACTAATGAAAATACTTGTCATGCCCAAGGAGCCCGCTTCGGGTCGCCCACCCCATCAACCACCACACTTAACCCCTCTGTCTTCGTCCTGGCTTCTGGGTCTCCTGCGCTGGCTTGCTTTTGTCATGATGTTGATGGAATTAAAATAATTTCTCTTGGCAATTTCCTTGGGTTTTTCGCTTCTCTTCTTCCACGGTGCTGCCCGTAAGATTGGATTCTGGTCTGTTGTGACACCTGACTTACTCCCCCTCCCGCTCACCTTTTAATTCTCCATCTTCTCACCATTAAGCGTTTGTTTCAACTGAAACATCCACTCCGATTGAACGACTTGATGATGATGATGCGAGTAGGAATTTGTGGCACTCTCTCTCTCTCTCTCTCTTTGCGTCTGCCCACCGCCTGTCTGCCTGAAAATAGCCGCGGAATGGCAACAATAAAGAGAAACTGCAAAGGCATCAGTAGCAGCAGGGTGCAGCAGGGAACAGAAGCTAAAAATGGCCAGAGATTCGCGTTTGCGGCCAGCTACAGAAATAGCCAAGAGGAATCCCATATCCCATCCTGGGCGGAGTGAGAATTGGGTCAGCAGTGCAGCAGCTGCGGTTGCATAAACTCCCCATCCCCATCCCTTCTCTTGCCGCATTTAAGGGAATAAAATAACAGATACAATGTCGAGGCGGCGGGGCAGAAATTTATCACCTCCGTTGCATAAATTGATAAGCAATTTCCAGCAGATGCCGCTTCAGGCGATTGGCACGGGCGGGGAGTTCAGGAGGACTTCAATGCAATTGCCACACGGGAAATACAAAATACCCCATAAATTTCCAGCTAATAAAGCAAAGTGCAAACAGACAGAGAGGACCAATGGCCGATGGCCTATGGCCGAGAAGGGGGTTGTGGGTCGAAGGAATGAATGAAATATGCATGGGGCATGGGACCCAGTCACTCCTCCCCCACTCCCACCTGATGACAGTGTGGCGGAAATTTAATTTATTTACCGCCTGACCAATCGACAAGGCATGGCATTCAGCATCCAGAAAATGTATCTATTACTTATATTTTATTGGCCCTGAAAGCGATAGGAATTCGGATGTGGTGATGGGGGGTGGCGGCTTAACTTGTTCGTGTTGTAATCATCAATCGACAGAGGAATGCAGACGTACAGACGGGGCAGAGAAAGGCGGGGACAGTCGCCAATCAATTGCCGTAATCATAAATGGGTTATCAGCAACCATCCAGAAGAGTGGGGAAATGTCTGGACATTACGCATATGCATACGCAGTGGAGCGTATTACACACGGATTGGCACAACATCAGCAACGGATTGACAAGCGGACACACACACATTTCACACACACAGAACAGAGTGACTGACTGACTGAATGGATGACTGTGGGGCCAGTTAAAGACCCTGAACCCTCGAGGGAGAGCACTCAGCCTCGTCCTCACTCTTGGCTGCCCAGCGGCAATCCACGGAGCAATGCGAATGTGTGCGAGGATGTGTTCAGTGTTCAGCTCTCAAGGATATCGTGTCCTCTCGCTGCCAGAAGCAGCAAAAAGAGCAGGAAAATCTCTGTCAAAGTGGAAGCCAAGACACGACACGACATGAGACGAGACAGGACACACAGCCATCCCTATACTGTACTGGTACTCGCACTCGCACTGAGATACACGACACTTAAAGAGCTTCTACTTATACTTATATCTGCTTCGGTGGGCGCTTCGTCTGAGCGTCCGTCGCGTGGATTTGTTATCCGCCTCTGGCGCAATCAGGTTCGAATTTTGCGTAGTTTACTTTTTATATTTCATGCTGAAAATTGAGCAGACGGGCATGGGTAGGGGGAGGACAGGGAGCTACCTCGGTATTCTCCGAGGGGGGAAAAACTATCTGAGAGTAATCGATGGACCCTAGGGTGGGCGGGGTGCCTGTTTGCCATGCACTTCCAAATCGAATTTATTGGAAGGGGATCGAAATTGATGTGCTCCACGCAGTACTCAAAAGTGGAGCATGGTGCAGGGGGTAGAGTCCATGGGGAGCGGCACCCGCATTAGCTGCCAGGCTGCTGCTGCTTGCTGCAGCTGCCTCATAATATAATATAATGGCAAAGCTCCACGCAAAACTTTCGCTAAATTGAATTTTTATTACGAAATTCTCCTTGTCTTTTCCCTCTTCTCCATTTGCCCAGCGCCTCAAGGTAGCACAGCAATAAAAGCAACGAACGGAGGTCTTTGCATCCCAGGCCTCGAGGGCCAGCAAGAAGAGCAAGAACGGAGGAGCGCAATTTATGTGCGATTTTTATTGGTTTTTCGCACCGCTCCGAGCGACAGACGTGGCACAAACGCAACGAATAACAAAGGAAGATGCGGTGTTATGAATTATAGAAAGGATTGTTGCCCCCCGCCCCAACGATGTTGTCATATTCGATAAGTAGGATTTCTATATATCGGATGGCAATTCAATTAGCCCTAAGGTAGGGGAATGCTTTTGCCACCCCGTGCCCCGCTGGCAAAGCTCCGGGGGCACAATGATACATTTACGCTTATCTGTTCAGTTAGGGCCCAAGAATTTCCGTTGATTTATGACCCAGCGATTTGTTCCTGCCGACAACCCACGCAGAGCCACACATACAGAAAAAAAAGGGAGAAAAAATGCGAAATGAAAAGCCTTCGCATTATTCTTCCTACATTTCACATTTCTGCTTGCCACATTGGCCAACTTCGCGGCTCATTTGGATTATCAGGAGGAGCGGTATACGAGAGTCGAAGCCCCCAATTATATGGGAGTGTACATCATTCAATTCATATACTTCACCATCTGCAGCTTCAGCCACATTATCATCTACATATATCCACATCAGCCCCATCATCGACAGCATTTCAGCTGATGACCCCATCAATGGCTTCTTCCTCTGGGCTCTCCAGTGTTTCTTCGTCCACGAATCAATCGATTTTTATGCTGATTATCGACGCGCGCGCCCTGGCTCTGCTCTCACACATTTTCCGAACAATTGAGCCAATATTCTAATTATTTTCACTGCTTCTCATCCAGATTTGGCACACGGAACGAAGCGATAAAACGCGTGCGAAGCTTAAGAGCAAAGAAAGGAGGCCCCAAGACCCAGACCCAGACCCAGAGAGAGAGAGAAAGAGAGGGAGAGGGAGAAAGAGGCAAAACCAAGGGGAATGAAAAGAACAAAGCATGCCAGAGAGAAATTAGTTTGTCGACAAGAAATGATTGAGATTGAGTTGAGGATTTTCTCTTCACTTCTCAAGTGGACGACGGAACGATGACTGGGTTTCTGGCAGGGGGAAGGTGTGGAAAATATTATATATTCTGATTTCCCTCCCTTCCCAGTCTCCCTTCCCCATCATTCTTCTATTCGCCACCTTTTCATTTGTGTTTCATTTGCCTCATTTTTGAAGCGTTTTCCTAGATTTTTTCCATTACTTGCTCGTTGTTTCACATTGCTTGCATTTTTCATGCCTCCTTTTCCGTCGCTTTGTTGCACAGTTTTTGCCACTGCCTCGGGAAAATAATAAATTTTCACGCTTTTCCACTGCTGCTATTGTTGTTGTTGTTTTTGTTGCTTTTGTTGCAGTTTCTCCACTTTTGGGGCACTTTTAGTTTTTGCCTGCCGTTGTGCCGTTGTTTTTGTTGTTGTTTTCACCATTTTCACACGACTTTTCTGTCGCGTCGTGTTATGCCCCAAGCGCCACTCCCCACTCCCTACAGCCCTACACCCCTCAGCAGCAGGACGGACGGACGGAGACCCCGAACTATTGTTGACTCCGACATTGCTATTGTCCGTTTCCAGTCTTCAGTTTCCATTTTCCTGCTGACTTTGCCATCGAGGTTGCCTGTCGCTGTCGCCCGCGGGAAAATTGCAATTTAATTAAGCTGCTCGGGTGCCCCCCGGATGACCGGATGCTCCACTGCTCGGTCCACTATCCTCCTCCTCCTCCTCCTCCCAACAACCCTTTTTCCTTGGTTGCCATGCAATTTTCCATCGTAGGCAAATAATTTGGTGCTTCGAATCTGACGGCTTTGAAGGGCATAATTAAAAGTCGACTTTGTCGGCTCACCTGCGATGGCAGGACACAGAATCAAATAGTTACAGCGATGCTTGATGGTCTGGAGTTCACCTTTGATGTTCATGGATGTTCATGGATGGCCATGGATGTTCATGGATGGATGCTTACCTGAAACGGAACGGGAGAAGGTCGAAAATATAATTTTAGTTTTTAGCAACATTTCCATCTAATAAACCAAGCGAGAGGAGAGCCCACGTCAAAGGATACCAACATTGTAGTGAAGTGGGGAGTGGGGAGTGGGAGGCGCAGGAAAGCGTTGAACATATTTTCCAAATTGGATCTCAATCAGAGTGGTGGGGTTGCTTGGGGCACGGATGGATCCAAATCGAATAATAATCCGTTATTGAAACAAAATTTCCTCGTATTTTCTGCTTATTTTTTCTGTTGGATATTTCGAGCTGCTGTTCATCAAGTGCCTGGACTCGGAACCACCATCGCACGTACTAACATACACATACACCAGTATGTACATACACCATATACATATGTATAAACATAAATTTTTATGTATGTACATAAAAAACAATCCAGTCTTCGACTCTTTCCACCATTTTATATTTACACCATACGTGGCCCTCTGCTTTAATATAAATGCACAAAAGGCAAGGGGGCAGGGCGAAGAGCCACAACGACACAATAGCAATAGAGGAGGCAGTGGAAACCAACTGTTTGTTTACGCAGAGCTCATTTTATTTTTGGAGGAGACAGCATATATGTAGGCACCACCTACCGGCAGCAGTGGCAGCCGGGGCCAGGGACCATGGAGCACCGAGTGACGGGGGCACAGACTCAGAATCACGGCCAGAAAAATTGTTGTCGGTTTGCTAGCTGTTTGTTCTGTTCTGTTCTGTTCGCTTCGCAGTATGGGCAAATTTCTCGCATTTCTCGCTGCTTTTGCTGTTGCTGCTCCCCCGGTCATACATACATACATATGTACATATGTTAAGCGCCCAAATCGATGGCGATGGCGAGTTCCATGAATTCCGCGGTGTTCTCGTTCACACCCCCCACCCTCCCTTGGAGAAAACTTCATTTCTGCTCCATCATCATTAGCGGTAAAGTTTGTTCCACCCCCCAACATTATACAAAGCGGGGTGGGGGTGGAGCGGACATCCTCCGGGGAGTGGCACTTAAACCACTTAAAAACTTTAAATTGTCTTATCGGTCGTGCAGCAACAGCAACAGCAACAAAGAGCTGCAACAACAACAACAACAACAATGATGCTCGAGGCATCAACAAAAACTAACCTCAATTTCAATATACGTTAAAGTACAGAGAATGGGGTTGCGGGGGAAAAACCGCAAAAAGTTGTAAGGCCGAGAGAAAATGCAGCAAAAAGCGTCGACAACATGGCCGCCTGCGGTAGGATTTGTTGTGTGTGTGTGTGTGTGTGTGTTACAGATGATAATACATATGTGTGTGTGTGTGTGTGTGTGTGTGTGTGTGTGCGTGTTTATAAACAATTGGGGAAATTAGTGGGAAAATGGCTATGAAAACGGATGGAAACAATCCGCAGACAAAATACACGGAACAAAAGAGAAAACGCAAAGGGAACAAAGCGAGAAAACTCGGCACAAAATCGCAGAGAGAAACTCGAGACCATTGGACAGCGGAAAACTACGCAAAAATGTCATTTAAAAGTCTCTACAGGCATCAGGGATCGGGAATGTGCAGGATAACATTTTTTTGGCGCAATGGAAGAATGTTTTTTGGGATGCCAATGAGAAGTGGCAATCCGAACAGCCGGGATGGTTCACTCCGCTGCACAAACAAAGAACTGACCCCACCGCAGACAGATACTGACAATGACACTGACAGACGTGCAGCAGAGGCTGACGGATGCGAATAAAGATATACTAATGTGGCCACATTAGAGCTGCGATGTGGGCGTGCCAAAATAGGCATTAAGTGTTACATTTAATTAAATTGAAACCACACACTTCTTTAGCCGACAACAATTCTCTAAAGTGAACGACAACAAAGGACAAAAACTTTGTCCATCCGCCAAAAAGTGCAAAAAAAGTTTCCCCAAAGTGGAAGGCAAAGTGAACAGAAGGGGGATGCTAGAATCTCGTGAAAAATTGGAAAATTATCATTTCGATTGCGTCGATCAGTGCATAGAAGATAGCAGCTGCAGAGGAGACGGAAAAGTATTTTCCCCATAGCTCTCCTCTTTCCCGCTGCATCGTCTGGGGCTAGAGTTCATTGTCCTGGCAATCAATTTGAGGAGTGGAAAACTTTCAAGTCCCGAGCACAAGTAGAGTGGAAATCCAGGAGGAGCACGAGCACCACCCACAGTTCCGTTCTCATTCCCATTACCGTTGCTGTGTTGCCATTTACCTATCCCCTCTTCCTGTGGTGCTCTCCACCTTCTACACCCCCGAACACCACCGTCCCAGTTGTTGGCATTTAGAGCTTGGGCTTGCGTGCAAAATTACTTTCCTGGCCACCAGGACGCGCATTTCCTGTTCCATTTTCTTCTTGTCTAACGGAGAGGTTCGTTATTAACACGGTTCCGTTCTGCTCCGCTCCGCTCCGTCCTACACGGGCTGTTCTTCTGTTGTGGTCTCTGCTTTTATTGATTTAGATTTTCCCTCGTTTTCCAGCTCCATCCAGGATCATAAGTTATGCAGCGTCACGATAAGGAGGCACCACAAATCTGCTCGTATGATGTTCTACCGCCCACTCCCCGACTGTCCGGCAGCGCAATTAAAATTTTCGCTTCTGCCCTTCTGGGGGCTAAAGGCGTTCGCTTTGATGGGCAGACGTTGAATCCCTGGGCGAGGTCGCATCAATCAAATTATACCTTTGAACAGAGCCGGGAAACTTTTCAAAACCGATTTTCTAAATTAGGAACGAACGAGCGCTTGCACTCCAGCCCTCAGGATCCACCCAGCTCCCCAGACCCCCAGCAACTATCTGCAGCCTCGCCGATTAGGCCAGACTATTAAAACGCGACCGAAAAGTTACAAATTTAATTAAAATGAATTTAAAATTCAATGAGGGAAACTTTCCCTGACCTCTTGCCTCCGCCTCGAGAGAAACTTTTCCCAGCAGCCCGCTGCTCTCTCTCTCTCTTTCTTTTCTCCTCGGCATCCGGAATCGAATGCATTTCAGACTTAATTTTCGACTGCTGCGCTGTGATGTATGCAACGCTCTCCATGCCACTGCGTTTCCATGGAGAAAACGGGGAGATTTGTGGGCTAATTGCACGAGACCACAGAGGAGGAGGAGGAAATAAAGGAGTGGCAATGAAAGAGGAAAGAAAAACAAACAGGGCGCTAAAGCAGAACGGAAACCTAAACGAAAATGAAATTGAAATAGAAAATTGAAAATTGGAAGAGAAGTAAATTAATTTTGGTGGTGAAGGATTTTCCTGCCATTCTCTCTCAGTCCGTCTCACTCAATGTTCGCTTTGTCAAGCGAATGGTCTGGTCTCCAGCCACATGGTCCTGCCTGCCGTCTCTAATTGCCCCAGCGAGGAGGGCAAATTACACGACGGAAATGGAAAATAAGGCAGAAACCAGGAACCAGGCCAGGAGCAAGGAGCAATGAGCCAGGAGCTAAAAGCCATGAGAGCAGAGAGAGGAACTAGCTGTCGCGGTTACTGTTTAATTGAAGGAAACCTTTTTTCTCACCCACTGCCTTTGCTCCACTCTCTGTTCTCTCTCGCCGTTTCTGTCTGTATGTGTGCTTTCTCTTGCAATTTGTCAACGTTTCTCGCTGTAATTTCCGCTCTTCTCGACCAGAAATCCCTCATCCCGGCACCCGTTACTGGCTTATGCCTTTCGATCACGGTGAGCCTTTTAAACTAATTGAGTTCATGTTTTATTAATTGCCAGGACTCACTGGACTCAAAGGAGCAAAGGACCAGCCCCAACAACATGGCCCAGGCACGCTCTTCCGGCTTTGGCTATGCCTCGTAAATAAACGATTAGCAAAAGGACACACACACACACCCACACACACACACACCCACTCACGCACGAGTGCACACATCCAGCGACAGTTCCTGTGTGTGTGTGAGTGTGTCGGAACATCAAAAATGTAAGGCCAAATGCAAAGAATTCCCTCACAGCCTCCTCCTGGACGGGGCTTAGCAAACTCACAGATACGACAGATGGACTGATAGAGGGGTGGCAGGGCTACTCCCTCCGGTCAACCCTCTCACCTTGAACACTCTTCCCCCAGTTACTCCCCTTGAAAGATGGAACTATCCAAACTTTTTTCAGTCTGTTGAACTTTTCGAGGAGTGATGCCACCCACTCCCTACTGCAGCAACGCACGATTCAATTAGCCAAAACTAATCCCAGCTCCACTTTGTTTTCGTTTCATTTTTTTGCCCCCGTACATCTAGCATCTATCATCCGTAAGTCGCCTGGGGGCTGGAGGCTGGAGGCAGAGAGCGGGGACTAGAGCGTGGGCGGATATTCGAAAAAGTATCAACTTGGCCGTTCACTTAACCAAATTGCATTCATAGGACAGGACTTGCCCCCGATTCAGAAGCTCCTAGTACCTTCTCCAAGGAATAGAAACCAAATGGAGAGAAATTTCGAGTGCTAGGCAAAGTTTTGGCTTCTTCGGCCTGGCAAAAGTTGGCCCCAAACAGCAGCAAAACAACAGACACGAATGGAGCCATCAAAGCAGTAGTCCACTATACCTATCCCTGGTTGGCTCCTTGCTCCATTGGTCCTTTATGCATATTATGTTGCCCCTTCTTCTGCCACTGCCTGCTCACCCCTCCCTCCTGTTTCTACGGCTTTTTCTATTAGGCTCTATTCACCATTTTGTTGTTTTGATTCCCGCCCGTCCTGCCCGCCAGCCTCTGCGTCTGTGTCTGATGACTGGAAAACATTTTCAACAAATTGAATATCATTTGGACCAGCTGCGGGTCACTCCCATTTCCACTGCCCTGTCCCAGTCCTTTCAGACCGTTGTTTTTCGACCTGGGAAAATACTTTAATTACTTTTAGTCGGGGTCATGGGGCAGCACGCCTCCTGCTCTTCTTGGTCCCATTTAACGCCTTTCGTTAAGCAATCAAATTGAAAAGTCTACAACTGCCAAAGGACGAACACAACTTTCAATTTGCCATAGCCCCCACTCCCTATACCTTCAATGCAATCCACCAGGAACGTTGTCGAAATATTAACAAGTTTTCAGGACTCAAATATTCATTCGGAAAAGGACGATGAAGGCTGTTTCCCTCTCTCCCTCTCTATATATGTATGTGTGTGCCTCTGCAGGAGATACGTGTAAAAAAGGTTGCACCCACCTTCATCCACTGTGTGGGTGCCACTTGGCTTGCGGCAGTATGCACGCAAAAAGGTAAAAGGTCCTTGTCCTTGTCCCGTCACATGTCCCCCATCCCGTAACGAAGGAGGGAATCCAGAAAATGTCAGGAATTTCTTCTTTACACTAAAGTGCACGCAACGAAGTTTGTCACGCTGGATAAATCCATCTCCATCTCTTACGCACGCTCCTATCCCTTCCGAAAGATGTGCTCGTGCATGGCCCAAAGGATACGATGGAAAATGCATTTACAGATTTCCCCTTAATGCTCCTACCCGCCCTGCCCTCCCCAGTCACATTATTATATCCATAGCCGCAACATATATGCATACATGTTGTCCGTTTTACATGTGGAGCATGAGGCATATGTATCTTTGTTCAGAATAACAAATGGAATTGCATTTCCCAGCTGTACCCTCTGACCTCAGGATAGTCCAGTTGCCTTCGGGGACAATGGAATTAGACCGGAAGACATGTGCGGAAGCTGCAAAGGGATTCCAAAGATATCCGTTTCCATCTATCAATAAACCAAATGCCCAAATCCAATTAGAATCCGCAGCAAACAACGCAAAAGCATCAAATTCTCGGATTATGCAACAAAGAGTTCGTTTCATTGCAACAGCACCAGAGGCAGCAACAATCAGCCGCATCACGAAAGTCCAAGCCAAGAGGCAGGGTAATTAAAGCACTTCACCGCCTCCGACTCATACGTGCCACTGCCCTGCTGCTGCTGCTGCTCCTGCTATGTATAAGCCTATATAAATGGCAAACGTTGTTTTGTCAACATCATCATCCCCCCGCCATCCGTGCACCTTCCAAGAGTATGCTAATTTGCCTGTTTGATGCATGCCTCTGTCGTCGAGTCTTCGAGTCGTCGAGTCGTCGAGCCGCTGAGTCAATGGAAGGCCGGGTGAATGGGGCAAATGAATGAATATCAAGCGGGGTTCTTGGCGGCATTAATGGGACCGAGCGGTAGAAGGGGCCGGGGCTGTGGCAGGGGCACACACGTTGGGAATGCCAATGGCACACTTTCGGGAATGTCTGCCCCCGTCTATCCACTGTAAACATGTGTGTAAGTACCTCCCATAGTATACGCAGATAACAGCTTTGGGTGGAGGCGGGAGGGTTGTATGGGTGTGGGTACTTGTGGAGTCCCATCGATATATCGATTGTCTGCCATTGCCCCCCACTTATCTCCCCGTCTCATGGCACCTCCTCTATCCCTCTTGCACACCTGTTACGCGTCGAATGTCAACTTTTATCACTTTCTCCCCGCTCCTACCTGCCCCCCTTTTGTTCATCAATCACCTTTGAAATGAGCATTCGCTCTGTCCCCCCAAACCGCCTGCTCCTGCCACTGGCTCTCCATCGAAACGTGACCGTTTGACCAACGACCAGTCGCCAGGCTGAACAGTTTCTTAACGGTTATTGCGTTTTAAGACAGTTAGCAGATATCCCACTGGCCATTTATTCTCTCGACTCATTTTTAAAGCCCATGCCCACGGAGAACCTGTAGATAATGTTCACTTGCTACCCCACGGTAAAGTTTTGCCCAGCAACTATTTTCCCCAAAAGAAAATTTATCAGTTTGGAAACTTTGAGTTCCCTTTTGTTTCCCTTCAAATGAGGCGGAGGCGGAGCCAAAGCATTGGCAATATTTCCATAAGATTTTCCATTTTATTATTTACTTTAGGCAACACTTTGGAAGGCACACAGTGGAAGGGTGGGGCAGGAAGCGAGAGAGGGAGATGGGAGTAAAACTCGATAGCCAGTTGACGACAATTTCTCCTTCGTTGGATGTAAAATGTTCACACATTTAGATCAGAGTGTGTGTGTGTGCAAATCGATGTTCTTCTCGTTGCCACAATTGAGTCTGAGTGGTTTTAATGTGGGGCAAGCAGTGGTGGAGCATTCATGTTGTAGGCAATTATTTTCCATTTCGGATACGCCCCCACAGTCCTCCGCTCTGTGTCCCACCCCGAATTGATAACCGAATGCGATAAGAGGAAAATTGATTTGCAACGAAAAGGAAGACGACTAAAGAGGGGAAGAGGAAACTAGCGGCCTACCTGCCGCAAATGGAAAACATTTATATTGGAGATTAGCATTCAGGACTCAAGATTGAGGCCGTTCGTTAGTGGGAGGACAGGATGATGGGGGTGCAGCACAACAATACCCACCCCCCTTTTGAGAGGAAGCCAAAAATGGTTTTCCCTTCAGAACAGGGGGAGAGTGGAGGCGTCTGCAGCTGTCACAGCCGCTCTTTGATAGCAAAAAAAGAGGAAAAACATTACAAACTGCTGTGTTGGCGTTCCATTGGAATTGGGCCAGCGGCAGGTACGGGTCCGGAGATGGAACTTCGGTTTCAATTTGTTGAAAAATAGAAAATTGCATAATTGAAGGATCTGCCGTAGTGGGATGGCAGGAACCTGTACCGTCATGTGGTTGCGCCTGCACATGGGGAGAGGAAGGCACCAACTGCGGTTTGAGGCGCCTCCTGCAGTTTTGATGGAAATTCTCTATCCGTTTCTCTCTCCCTCCCTCCCTCACTCCATCGCTCTCTGTGTGCTCCATTCTGGCTTTCGGCAACTTCCGCCCTTTATTTTTGGCTTTTTCCCTTTTTCCCTTTTGTTCCTGAATTGTTTGTGAAATATTGGTCAGCGGTTTCCATTCTTCTCTTTTTTCTGCTCGGTCGGAGCTGGAATATCCAGGCCTGAGACTGGGTCTGGGCCTGGCCTGTGCCGCAGAAGAGGCACCCCCTGCGAGAACATTATTTGTTGCATGCTTGTGTGAATGGGGGGGAGTGTGCAACATAAAATATTTGACAACAGTTTGCGTTCTGCATTAAATTACGTAATGTTCTGGAAAAGGAACTTAATCAACATGCTTTTCTGCCCCTCCTCCCCCACTCGCTGCCAGCCTTCTGTTACAGGCATAAATCAAGAGCAGCTAGAGAAAGAGAGAGCGAGCGAGCGAGAGAGAGAGAGTAAGGAAAAACTCAAGCTTTTCACGCAGTCGCGCCATTTTCCAACGAGCACCGCCTGGGCCTGGTCTTGGGCCCGCTACATCATCATTTACCGCTCAGCGGTTGTCATTCGTCATCTGGATTGCTGCTTTAACACATTTATCTTTTCAGTTGAAGCTTGCAGTTCAAGGTCATCGCCTCTGTCTCTCTTTGTTCCTCTGTGACTCTCATCTTACGTACCGCAATGAGAAAGCGTGAAAATGAGTTCATAAAAGGTAGAAAAGAGAACAGAACAGAACAGAACCGTACTATTCTCATCGGCAGACAGATGCGTAAAATAGAAGAGCATCGCATAGCCGAGGCGTAGCTCTAGGAGGGCGTACACTCTATTGTGGGTGGCAGAGTAGAATGTGTATATAAAATATGGCAAAACTTTTATTTAAATTAAGCATCTCTTTGTTCTACTCTCTCGTCTCTGCCCACCCCCCCCCTTCTCGAGCAGTCTACGCCACTGTCTCTCCCGCTCTAATGAAGCGCATTTCGCCAGCAAACTTTGAACTTGAGGCAAACAATGTTCATTATTGGACCACGCCATAGCAGAGACTCGGCTCAATCTTCACGAGAGAAACACACACAGAGAGAGAGAGAGAGAGAGAGATATATACATACATATATAAATTATTAGATGGGGCAAAAGCGTTGCTTAAGACTTTTTATTTGACTTGAAGGTTCCTTTGGCTCATTTCTGCTCTGCTCTTGTGCTCCTCCTCCCTTTTCTTCTCCATCATTTGCTTTTCTTTCTTCTTATATTGTTGTTCTTTTCCTCATTCCTTTCTGTTTTGCTGTTGTTGCTGCTGCTTATTTCTTTTTGTTCCCCTCTCCCATCTACTCATGGTTTTCCCTGTGATTTCTTGGTCTCTCAGTGCCATTTGTCTGCGACTACTTCATTTTTATCATATTTCTTTCACCCATTTCCCCAGTCAACCCTCTTCCCTACCCCTCTCAATGCTGCCCTACTATTACAAATACAACTTCAATAATTTTTTTTTTTTTTCCTTTTCCCTATTTCTCCTCTCGTTTGTCGGGTATTACTTTTTATGGTTGTTCTTTGACGACCTCGACGACTCTTCTTTGGGACTTGTTGTCAACATTTGCCAGCAAATGTGTTGCCCTCCCTCCCTAGAACCCTCGTCTACTACTACCATACCCCTCCATTAATAGTTTATTTCGCTTCGTTTCTGCTTCTGTTTCAGATTCAATAAAAAACTGTTTTAAGAATCGAAGAATCTGGTTTGGCTCTCTGGCAATGGAAACTCCATTAACTAATTGCTTCCAAACCTAAAAACATATGGCATACCCTGCATTCACCGAAACTCCTATGGTATTCGAACAACATATTCCGTTCTTTCTCTCTGTCAATCTGTTCTTCTGCTACACAAAGGAAAAAGTTTACTTCAGGCGTAATTATTTCATTTAATTGGGTTTTTATGTCTCCTGAATTCCCTCTATCTCCCGGAGCTATTCCAGTTTGTTTCAACAGCACTCCAAACATTTTTGTCACGCTTCTTGCTCCCCTGCACTCAATCTCTCTCTATGTACTCCCATTCTTTCATATTCTTTCTCTTTCTCCCCCACTGTCATAATAATTTTAATAATTTCGTCATGTCCCCCACAATTAAAGTCAGTTTAGTGTTTTGCGGTTAAAACCCTGTCCAGCCTCACTTATTCTCTCTCTCTCTCTCTATCTGGGATTTTGTCACTCATTAATTATTGTCAAGGTCCGCTGCAGTCCTTCCCCCGTTTATGCAAATTCCTTAAAGGTTAATCATTATTTTTGTTTGTTTGTTTTGATTATTTTGTCAACAGCTTTTGGGGGCAGACATCGCTTCTTCCTGGGACAGGATGTTGGAGGGAATTATAAATGATTCTCACTCCCTCTTTTACCTCCCTCTCTCTCGCGGATTCCATAATTAGTAGACCCACAGCTGGCTTCCAAAGTGGTTGTGGCAAATCGATTGAGATCTCCCCCCACCCGTTCCCCATTCGCATACCCCACTGATTACTCTTTCCAGACGCGATCTCTTGAGCATTTGAGAACCTCATTGTTCTCCCACTACTTTCTTTCCTCCTCTCCCATTCCCATTCCCTTTCTCACTCTCACTCCCGCTGTCTGGAAGCAGACTGCAAATTGGAATTACACATTTTAATGGGAATTAGTTTGGCCAGAAAGTTTTCGACTCGTCGCAACTTTTTGGTTTGGTGGCTAATGGAATTATGCAAAGCAACAAACAACAAAACTTTTGGACTCCGATTACAAGCGGCTGGCTGGATGTTGGGTGGTGGATACCCCTCCTTCCAAACAGTTACCCAGTTTTTAAGTAGCTCATTTTACTTGCATAATTCTACAAAATTTTAATCATCTCGTGGCTTTCTCTCCCCTTAGGAAGTGCGCCGTGGCAAGTAGCCGGGCAGGAGGAACGGAAAGGGAGTGCCAAATGTACTTGTGCCGAAGGTTCTCCAGGAACAATTGCCACTTGAAGACCCCCAGCGGTTCGCTGAACTTCGAGAAGCTGATGCCAGGGCAGCATGACATCGATAGCTCTCTCTCTCTCCCCATGCAACTTGCGGCAGCTTCAATTTTTAATTTCAGTTGCAGCGTTCGACTCTTTGGCGCCTGCGTAACGCTGCTGCATGTGGGCTGCTGCTGCTGCCACACCCACCATCTACAACTTTGTGACTTTATGTCTGAAATATTCGTTTGATTTTTATTCTCACTTCATTTTTGGAGGGTGGGAGCCGTATGTGTGTGGAGGGGAAAGGCAGCGAAGTCTTCACTTGCATAAGTTTATGTTTGGACGCCACTGATGATGATTTTAATATGGCAAAACTCTTGACGGTGCAAAACTTCGGCATGGGGCGAAGCCAAGTTATAATGAAGGACAAAGTTTTGGCAGCTACACATATACATATGCATTCGTACACACACACACAAAAAGAGACAAAAAGGAAGATGGAGTATAAGACTTTACGAGGAGATGGAAACCCTGGCTAAATCCTTTGCGAAATTGGCCAAATAACGAGCTAGAAAAGCTGTAAACACTGCCCCTTTCCCAGCTGGGTGTAGCGGTGAAGGATGGTGGGTCTGGCATACATCCAATTTATGGGATTCCTTTTTAGACGGGTCCATCTCCATTTTCTCCTGGTGAGTGGCCATCGGATAAGCAAAAGAATGTGAAGAAGAAAGAATGGAGGAACGAATCCGTTCAATATTCAAGCAAAACGTCAAACGGAAATGAGTGAGGAAATGAAAGGAAAAACATAAGCAGAAGCAGCAGCAGCAGCATCAACCGCAGGGAGGACATTTGCCTCTCTTCTTTCTCTGTGGCAGACATTTGGACAAAGATGAATGGTGACATTTAGACGTTGCACAGCCTTCCAGGGTCAAAGACTGAATCAAAGACAGGTCAGAGCACAAGGAAAAAGGAGCAGGATCCACAAGCACAGGCATAGAAGTACGTGAAATTAGCCAGCAGCATCTGCTACTTCCTAGGTCCTGTTCCCGCTATTACTGCTGTTCCTCCTGTTTCTTCCCAGAAACAGAAACCGCCAGCAAGTGACAGTTCCAAACAACAAAAAAAGGTGACAAAGAAAGGGGGATTCGTCCTCGGTTACGCCTCACTCCCATTTCCAATCCCACTTCCTCTCCCGACAGGAAAGTGTCTGCCTACAGCTGCCCCATTCCCCGATCCTCGTACTCCGCCACTCATTTTCCTCCACCCAGAAGAACCCAACTTCAAACACGGCAAAGAAAATATATAAAAAATTCCGATTTAGACTCGGAAAATCTCTTTTACTTTGGGTTTTCCCTCGTTTTTATTTGACTTTGGGGACGTCTGCTGATGTCGGTGATAGCTAAGGGGCCAGAGCGGAACGGGGGCTGGGGCTGTCTGGGGGAGGGTATGCAATATTTCTGATATGTTTTAAAGCGAAAGGATAATGGAATAAAAGACCAGGAGAACGAGAAGGGAGGCCCCTTCCTCAGGCAATCCTAATATTTGCACAACTGGGATTTTTCGGGTTTTGCGGCGGAAGCAAGGGGTTCGGAGGGCGGAGGAGGGTTCGGGCTGTAGGCTCAGGGGTCCCTGGAGTTGGGTTTTTATTTAAATTTTCGTACATTTGAGTTGATTTGGCGAGTGGATTAGTTTAGGATCAGTGGACAAGCGGAAGGAGGGTGGACGGAGCACCAAGCAGGTGGGGCGAGGCAGAGGGGCAGACACATAAATGGACACACAGATGGAGACGATGATAAGCGGCAAAAGGTGGCACGGTGCCACGGAGTTCTGTGTAGACTGCTGCGGGACTCCTTCTGGGTCAGCTGGGAGTGAGGTGAGGTGGTTGGGGCGGTCCATTACCCAAACACGTGCTCTTATTGGCAGTGTCCCTGCTAATTGCCACAAATTGTTGATGTTCCTGTCTCTTGTTGCCCCATGAGGAACGGACCATGTTATGTTCAAACCAAATTAAGGCGCTGCTCCCTCCAGAGACCACCCACACTCCTCATTGCACATCCTAATTCCCACGTATAGAATTATATTCGAAAAGATTATCCTGAAGGAATAACCCACTCCTGTGGGTAACGATTTTAGTCGGAATAGATAGATGTGAATCGATTGCAATAAAGATGATACATAAGTCTGCAGTTGCTCGTTATAGTCAGTGTAATGGGGGTGGCAAATAGCATTGAATACAGCATCCGATATCTGCCGGTCGATCTCCCAACAAGTCAATGAGCAGTACCGTGTAATGAGTGAACATGGATTACATGTTGTATCGAGTTAACTCGAATACAGTGTCCGTCCAGCATGGAAACATTGTTGCCACAATTGTTGTTGCATCCAGATTAGACACAGCTGGAGCTACTGAAATACCACCCTTTGCCAGAAGAGGCACAGACAGACAGAAGGAGAGAGAGAAATGGCAGCCACAAGCCTGAACAAAGCATTGCAACAGTCGGATGGGATGAAACCCCTCACCGCCACACAGTCGGGTGCCCTTTTGGCCCCATCCCTTTCGCTTGCCACAGCTAAACGCCTGCAGCACCATTGCCAAGCACCTCTCCCTCCCCTAGCTTCCTCTAACCCGTTGAAGACGTGCAAATTATTGCCACGGCAAAATTAGGTCAACATGGCGACGTCCCTCTACCGCTACCACCGCCTCTTCCACCCTGGCCCAGTCGAAGCTTGTATAGTTATGGCGCTTTGTTGTAGCTAAATTAAGGGTTGCATTGCCATCCCCAACCCCCCTCCGCACTCTTCCAAACATTTTCTGCTTTGTTTTCCGTTCCTAGAAAATCTTTGCCGCGATTCTCATTTACCATTTAAATGTGCCACTAGACGTGGATGTGGCACTGGATGAGGATGCGAATGCGAATGCGGAGGCGTTCAAACTGTCTCAGTGTTTTCTTAACGGCCATTGGAGGTGGGCGTGTCGGAATACATTTGCATATCTGCCTCCCACGTACCATTAGAGTCCATCCATCCCTAACATCCATTCATCCAGCGAAACCTAGAAAATCCTCCGCCATTCTTTGCTTAAGGAACATTCAAGAGGACCAAGAGGGTGTGGTATGGCCAGGGGATCAGCAGGTTGGGGGCTAGGGAAACCCTTTGACATTTTCTATTTGCCATTTGTGGCACCCCTCCTCCTCTTGTTTGCTGTGCCGCAACGTAGTTCAAGGCAAACATTTTTCGGCAAGTCACAGACAATGCCACTGCCATCCCCAACCTCCACTGTTGTCTAGCCTGACAAAGTTGTTGGGTTTTTTGGGTGCAAATGATTTGGGTTTGATTTTGTTTTTGTTTTGTGGAGAATTTCAAAAATTACAAAGGCAATGGAGCGAGAGAGAGACAGAAAACAGAAAATTGAAGGGAAAATGTAGCAACAAACAAGCTGCAATTCCACAGCAAACACAAATACAGATGCAAAGATACAGACGAATGCATGTTACAGTCCCCGCCCACATATGCGTCTGCTACGTGACCTCCTTCACTTCCTTCGACACTGACCACCCATCAACCCCCCACCCACTTGGCCACTTCTCGGCGCTGCTTCAAATTCACTTCACTTCGTTCCTTCTTCTAGTAATTTTCTCTAGCCTTCCATCCCCTCCAGACCAACCACCTAACTCTCGTCTTTAGAGATGGGTTCCCCTTTCCACGCCCCCTTCCCTATCGTGTCGAGAGCTTTGCGCCAATTTTTTTATGTTTTCATGCGTGTTGCATGAACAAAAACACACAAACAAAATAAAAACAACAAAGAAAGGCTCAATTTGGAGGAACAGAAGCACTTGGATACCCTCCTTGCAGGTCGATTGCTTCTATGGTTCAGATATGTATGAGATACACAATAATTCGGCTTTGACTTATCCTTGAAGAAAAAGCATGCCGCTAATGCTCCTAAAAGCTTCCACTCTTTGTGGGATCGGATGCAAAAAGTTGATGATAATCGTAGTACTCTCTGCGAGGGTATGAAACCAGAAAGAAACAACGACAATGACGAGGATGATTGTTAGAGTGTGGTGGCAGCAACAACAACAATGGTTATATTGTGTAGCGAAGTCAAGTGGCGGGCAAAGGCAATCGCACACATACACATACACACACCCACACCCACACTCGTGTGGCACGCATAAAATATGTATGTATTTGTATTTGTACTACTTTCCATTGCATAACTGTAACCTGGCACTTTTCCTTTTGTGCACTTTCCTTGGAGCAGAGTCCACTTATTGGACTTTTCCTCTGCTTCGTTTCGCACTCGAATTTCCGGTGATGAAAACCTTGTTGTAGCACCTCAACCCCGCCACCCACTCCAGCCAAACCACCTTGTCAGGTGCAATTTCGTTGCTTCCACTTCCACTACCACTCCCGCTCTCCCTCTCTCTTTTTTCTGATGCACTGAAGTATTTGTTAGGAATCAATCGATGAGAAATGAGGCGAAAGAACAATTGGAACAATGGAAACCCAATGCCATGCCTGCCCACTCTCCTCCTCGTCCCATAATACTCTGTATTGTTGTTATTCTTATTATTATTACATATTACATATTTCCATTGTAAATTGATATCGCGAAACGAGCTGCAAAAGAGAGCGCAAACGAGAGAACGCTTTTCGATTGCCAAAGCACTTCAATTGCGTTTCCCATTCCCTATCACACTCTACTCGTATATACATACATACATACATACATATGTATGTATATATAGTATGTTCTGTCTGTACGATTATGGATACGAATCTGTACAATATTCGAGCGAGTGTGTTCCATGCCAAAACTTTGTGTAAACAAAAAACGTGAGAGAGGGGAGAGATTTGTAAACAGGGTGGAGGAATGAGATGAAATGAGAATGCCAGCGGAATGTTCTGATGATGTGTTGTTTCTGTGAGAGTGTGGCATCATATTGTACATACATACATATGCGTGTGTGCATACATTCCCCTGGCAACAAAATTCCGCAAAAGAAAAACAAAAGACAGGGGAACGAAGAATGGAAAAGGGGAAATTAAATTGGAATTGGAATTGAAACTGAATTCGAGACCGAAACCGAAATCGAAACCCAAGTTGAAGCATGCGCCGCCGACTTGGCGGATGACGCATCCTCCCTCCAAGAGAACGCAAGAGAGAAAATCCAGAATGGTAGAAGAGGAGGAGGGGTGGTGGGGTGGATAAACACAAATAAATATCACATTCTCAATATTAATCCCCACAATCAATGCAAGCGCGTGGCTGCGAGACACAACAGTGCAAGGGTGAGGAAACAATGGGGGGGAAACGGCACCAGATTCGTAGGTGACCCATAGCCGATAGTCGATAAGTGAAGCAGCAAGAAATCGAATAGAATAATATAAAAGAGTTGTGGGGAAGAACATGGTGATAATATCTCCTGGAAGCCCACATTGCAAATATTCGTCTCCTCTTTGAACCACTTGTGGATCAGTGATTTGACCTCTTTTGGAGCCACCCCTAACAACGAAAATGCATTATGCCAAGCCTTGCGCTCCACACCCCAGACGCAGACCCAAGGGCAGCTTCTTGGGCAGAGAGAATTTGTCATGTTTCCACAATGCAGCGACGGGCAGCAAGATGAGGCAGGGAGGCTCCAATGGCGGAAAAAGAAAGAAAAGCAAAGCTAAAATTGCGCATATTTTGTGCTGGAATAGCTTGGAGAACCCGGGGGGGAGAGGCGTGTAGCGTGGAGCACGCGGTGGCAAACAGATGTACAAATGAGTGTGCCAAGTGGGACGGATAGGGGGGGAGGGGCTGGCGATGCCACTAGGGCTTGGTCTGGGTATGGGGCTGCACATGCATCCAAGCTGGCAGCAGGAATGCAAAGAAAAAAAAAAGCGGCAGATGTGAACGGGGGTAAAGCATTCTAAATCAGAGGCACGCTTTCATTCGGTTGGTTTTTTGTGTGCGAAACATTCCCCGGATAGATGACGAGCGCTAGCCAGACCGTGCTCCGCAAAGTGGCGGTTATTCTGCCGCAGGACAACCGTCTGTGTGCACGATGGCGTAAGAATCGTACCGTACCCCCTGCGCCCGTGTCTGGGCTATCAGCCATCACCTCCATCACTGCATCACTCACCTTGTATACGTCGCCGTAGGTGCCGGAGCCAATCTTCTGAATTAGCTCGTATTCGTCCTGCGGATTGCGCCGCGAGATGTCCGAGCTGAGGAGGTTGGCGTTGTGGTGGCTGTGCGCGGCTGCCATGTTGAGACAGAGTCGAGTCCCCGATAGGAGTCCGAATTCGAGGTCGAATCCTACCAGCTGATGCTCTCTCTCTCTCTCTCTCTCTCTCTGGCTCTTCTTTCGCGTACTTTGCTTTCGTTCACTCAGTATGGTTTGCTTTTCTTTGGTTTTAATTTACTGATGATTTGTGGCCACCCATCGATAAAGATCAAGATGCATTTTGTCCGACTGCAGAGAGGGGCAGGCGGGCGGCTTACACACACATTAGTCACACACAAGCACACGCGTACACACACAGACTTTCAATTGCGTAACGTTAACTGGACTTCTTTGTCTAGATCGAAATTAGCCCAAACTGAAATTAGCAAACACGAAATTAGACAGCAAGAACGGCGTCGGATACGGGAACAGGTGCGGGAAACGGTAGCACCGACAGCGACACTGGCGATATTATAACGCAGAAAATGATGGAAACAAAAACGAAATCAAACAGCAGGAACAACAACAGCAACAGCAGCGTCAGCGTCAGCGGCAGCGTAGAATCAAGGAATGTTAAATGGGAGGTATGAGACAGTTGGCCAGAGCGGCCCCCAAAGCTGGAGCTGGTTCCACCCTGTGCTTGAAATAACTTGCGAAGAATGATAAACGCATTGCAGCGTTCGCCAATGGGCAAGAGAAAGCTTATTTTGGCGGGGGTGGTGGTGGTAAGTGCTTTGCGCTTTTCGGGGGCCACAGAACAAAAAATCTCTTTTATTTTTCTCTTCCGTATGCACTTTAATCGGATATTGTTTATTGAACTCAGGGCTAGACCACAGGCATAGGTTCCCCCATTTGGAATATGCACAGACAGAACTGCGACGACACACGCGACAACAAAAACAAGGGCGACGACACACTGCTGCGTCGACGAAGGCGAGGCGTGTCGCTTTGTCGCCTGACGACTGGGTTGTTTTGGTTGTTGTTCTTGCTGCTTGCTTGTAAATTTATGAGAAACGCACCGACGCAAACACGTGACTGCTGCCGAGTTAATATATATTTTTTTTGGGCTGACGAAGTATTTTGCCAACTTATTAGTTTATGATAATTTCACGAACGAAAAATTTCACATGCTCGTCTCTACGCGCAGCCAAAAATGTTGTTGTTCTTCCCCTTCCCCTCCTGATGTTGTGATCGAAACTAGCGATGTAAGTATACATTAAAATATATCGATAAATATTTTTATTGAAAAATATTTATATTATTCATTTTTTGAGGCCGATACATTGAGTAGTGGAACACCTCAATAGGAAAAATATCGCCCATATGCTCTCGGAACCGGTTCATAAGACTTTTTAAGAACCGGTTCAAAAGACTTTTTAAGACAAAATAAATTTAAAAAAACGATATTTTGCTTGCTGCACGCTGGATGCCGCCTTTTCATGCTTTTAAAGTCATATATAATTGTAAATAAAAACTATATTTAAGCATATTGCAAACAAAGGACTGGAAAATGATGCCAGCTATACCACCCGAGAACTTACTGGTAAGTAAACAAGAATGAAAAGGCGGTATTCCCAATGGAGCGGGTGCCCCATCTGCTCATGCTGATGGAACGCTGCTCACTGCGAGAGCTGCAGGAGCTGCACCACATGGTGCACTACATATTCGGTGTAAATGGCCTGTAAATCCCCTGGGGTGGGGACTGCGCACGACGACACCAGAGAGTGGGATGAATTTGTACGAGACGCTGGAACAGTTCTTTGGCGTGTGTGGACCCTGGATGATCGTGTGCCACAGGCTGCTGGCCGAACAGGCAAAGTTCGAGATGGACATCAATCTGTTGCCGGTGAAAATGAGTCCGATGTTCTAACTGGCATCGTCCGATGTTCTACTCGGCATCGTGGTGTCCCTGTACATCGGCTATGTTCTGTTGATGGCGCTCTGTTCGCCCTGATTTTTTAGCTGTAGTTAGAGATTTATATATTTGTATACAAATAAAGAAAAACTACGATTACGTTTACAACAACGAATAGGATTTAATGAACTGCATCTGAGCGTGTGCCGAATCACTCGGAGGAACGAGTGACCCGTAGGGCCAGGCGTAGCGTCTGGTTTGGCACTGTGACCATACGCAGCATGCAGTCGACGGTCCGCTCGTTGAGGCACTGAATCTCGAATTCGGTGGCTTTTCCCAGGATGCAGCTGGGAGGCGCGCGTTCAAAAATTGTTGGATGCATGTAGAAAAACCTAAAAAAATTGCCTTTGGGATTTTCGTATCGATTTATAAAACGTTTTTACTTTTACCAGTAATTTTAATTGAAAAATTCTTAGTTCGCTCTTATTTTGTACAATTATTATTCGTGTTTGTAGAAAATACAAAATATCAAAGGGGTCGGTCTACTTGTTGACACAGAGAAAGGTTAAAAACGAAACCAAAGAACCTATTGCACATGGGGGTGTGTGTGTGTATAAATAAATAACATAATTTATCAAAGATTTCGATGGACGAAGTGTCCTGCTCTTCCTTCTTCTAAGCATAGTAATTCGATTAAGTGTCCTAGGGCCTCGGAAGGATGATGGATGGATAGGGGGCCCTTTACAATTTCCGTATACTCCGGTCCGCCGCAGCCGAGTTAAGTTTGGTTCTGTGAAGGAAAAGCAGAGATATCGGATTAGTCGAGTTTGAAGAGGCCTGAAGAACATCCAATCAAATCAAACCCAAACAGGGATATAAATAGCTTCAAACAACAACAAGAGATTTTGCCGAATCACAAGCAACGAGCTGAATCCATCGAAACCGAACCAAACGGAACGGAACGGAACATAACGGCTGTTAATTTAGTACACAACACAGTGGTAGCGCAGAACAAGAAACTTCCATGCAGATGGCTTACCCGCCTAAGGTGTGGATAACTCTCGCACCATCTATAGCCGAACGAATCTAGAACTGAGGCTGTTTCGAAGAACCGAAGGAGGAGTTTCAGAAGGAGGATTTGTGTGTTCTTAAGTGTCGGCCGCTGCCGCCCTCAAACTAGTTAGAATATTGTATTTTAGTTGTTTGTGCTGCACCTAAGCCTACTGCTCACTGTCCATCCTGTGTCCGTGTGGTGGTTGTGTGGTTGGTGGTCGAGTGGTGCGATGAGAGAAGAGCTCGGATTAATGTCGAAACAGAAGACAAGTGAGAACTGATTTCAATTTATAGCGTGGCTAAGCTTAACAGATGAATGAAGATGATCAGAGATGTTTGTTGTGTATGATTAGCATTTAGGCAAAAGCCAAAGCAAAATGGTACATAATTCAAGCAAAAATTTCAACAGAGCTCTAAACGCTCCTCCGACGCCAATTCAAAGATTAAATCAAATAAAAATTGCAATTGCTCGTGGTAAATAATCAACTGCATTTGGCGGAGTTTACAAAAGAAGAAGTACGAGTATTTAGATAGTTTTGGTAGACAGGTAATGCTTTAGATAACTAGGTTCAGATCTCTCTCTGTGAGTACCGGATAGGAGCTTCTAAAAGGATCAAGGGGTGTGTGTATTGTATGTGTGGAAAGAGAAAAAATAAAACGAAATCAATAAATTAGTATGGGGCCACTCCAAAGTCAGAGCTTAACAAGGGAAGGAAGAGGCACAACCAAGCCCGCGGGTAGCGATTCCGGTCACTTACAGTTCCATGGAGAGCACCGTGGGATTGGGGCAGGCCTGGGGTGCCCGTATGTGACACTGCTTGTGACAGATCAGCTGGCAGTCGCGACACTCGTATCCCTGCTTGCCCGGCCTCCGAGGTATGGACTTCATGCAGATCGAGCACTGCAAGCCGCTTCTGCAGGGCCATAAAAAACGAATTAAAAGAATTTGGTTAGAAGTTTCAGAGAGCGGCCTGTAGGGCGGCCCCACTTACCCGCTCAAATGCTTGGCTATGAAGGTGTGATCGTTGTAGATGTGCAACTTGGTACCCTTGCGGCGCCAGCGCGGTCTCTGGGCAATGGCCAAAGGGACAATAAAGTGGCTGAAACAGAGGCAAGGCATGAGAATAACAGGAACCTCCCGATTCTGCTCGTGACTCACCGCTTTACGCCGTTCTCGATGGTCTCCAGGACCAGGGTGGAGGCCTCATGCACGTAGGTCTTGTTGCTGGCCGAGGAGAAACCTGAGATGGCAGAGGATTCTGAAATTGAAGAGCGTCGTGAGTGGTCGGTGATGGCGGAGCCAATGCCCATGCGGGGTCCTGCGTAATTTAGTTTAGTGTTTTCGTTTTAATTGTGTGTTCGAATATCATTCCCAATAGTGGATAGTAGAGATTGTAGATTGGAGAGAGACACACAAACCGATAAGCAACCGATAAGACCAAATTATATATTTTGCATATGAAAATAAAGAGAGAACAAAAAAAGATACGAAAAGAGAGTGTGAGAAAATATAAATTATAAATATGATCATTAATGCCGTATGCGAACCGAGGGGAAGCAGATCCAAAAATGCAATATCCAAATCCAAAATAAAGCCAAATGTTTGCAAAACGTTTCAAAATATTTAAAGGTGTTTGTGTTGGATATTGTTTGGAGTGTGTGTGTGTAGTGTGTGTGGGTGTGTGAGTAGTGTAGTTTAGTTGAGGTGGAGGACCGTAAAATACATACAGATTTGTGTTGGGACACAGTTCGGTTAGCAGTTGATGGGGAGAGAGTGTGGAGAGAGAGAAGAGACAAGACAAACAAGATATATATGTAGATACAGAACAATTAACGATACAGATACAAATGAACGATCAAAGATAGATTACTTTAAACATTAGGATACATAAATTGATAGATGTATTTATGTATGTATGTACATCAGAAGGTAGGTATCAACAGTTAGGATATGCACGGGGGACATGATCTTATGTCAAATGAGATGGATGTCCTGGTCCTGGCTATCCCAACCCTTGATCCAATTATATTACGAATATAATGCAGGAAGAGTCCAAAATGTGCGGTAAGCTCGGGTGGATGCATGGCCGGTTAGAACGTGAACTGAGATGCTGGTGCAGGGGGACTGGGTGGACGATTGGGTAATTACCAAGTGAATTGCTTTTGGACAGAGTGGCACGATCGACAGATAATGAACGGGAAGAATCACCATTGAGGGTTCCGGTGGCGGTTCGGGGGAGTAGTCCTGTCGATGTTGTTGTTGTATTGGCGTAGTTCGAATTGGTGGCTGATAGTGATTTGTGATTGCTATTGGGCTGATCTGCCGAGAGGGTGCGTGTCTTGGAGCGGCTGAGCCGCTTCTTCAAGGTGCCAAAGAAATTACGTTTTTTGCTGCGCCCACGGTCGTCCAGTACGTCCATGCCCTCGCCCGCCTGCAGTCCCAAATGGGCCCCGTTCCTCGGCAGGCTGTTCGAGCTGTAACCCCCACCATTGATGTTGGAGCTGCCGTTGCCATTCCCGGCAAGACCACTGCTCCCGTTGAGGTTGTAGTTATTGTGGTAGCCGCTGCCGTTGGGCGAGGAGGCTGCATTGGGCTGCCCGAACTGGAAGAACACTCACAGAGATTAGCAGAGGAATCAGTTGGGTGCGGCGAAAACTGCAAACTTCATGCCATGCCATGGAAAGCCTCAAACTCGTTTGCGAACTCTTCAACTCACCTCCGTGGTACTTTCCTCGTTGGCGGTACCATTACCGTTACCTGTTTCGTTGAGTGGCTCACCGTTACCGCCGCCGGCCAGCGGCTGGACCTCCGTTCCGGGGTCCAACTCTAGCTCAAGCTGAAGCTGCTCGGCCTTGGCGGCCGCTGCCTCGCTGGCGGCCCGCTCGAAGGCCTGGGCCACGGCCTGGTCCAGCTCTGTGGGCGATTCTATGACCTCGATGCGACCATCCTTGTTCACCTCGACCTGGATGGGGACGTTGCCGTGGGCATGGTTAGAGAAGCGCGGGGGTTAGGCAAAAACGAGCAATGGAACAGAACGAGAAACAGTTTAGATTAGCTTGACTAGATCCTAATCCTGCATGACGGTGCTCATCATGAGGGGGCGGAAATGGGGTTAGAGACGCAGTAACTCAAGAAAACTCAAAACGAAACGGATGACCGAGGACGGACTGCTGATTTGGGTCTGGTCTGCAATTACCTTAAATGCATTCGGATTGCCCGAGTTCTGTGCGGGATAGGTGATGGAATGAAAGAAACGAAGAAAGAACGAAATTATAGAACCAAAGAGACAGCGGTTGTCGGGATATGATGGAGATAATGCTGACGAAGGAGCATCAGCATCCCACTCACCCGCTGCACGCTGTGGATGATGAGGGTGCTCTTGCTGGGCTGGCCTCCGCTTCCGGTGGCGGAGAGAGCGCCGTCCTGCAAAGCCCGTACTGCAGCGTCGGCCAGGTCGGCTCCGTTGCGGATGTGTTCGTTGATGGCCGGCGTGCTGAGTCGCAGAGCTTCCTTGAGGCGATGCGGACGGGCGCCCGCCGGGATCTCGGCTCCCTCGATAAACACGAAGTCCACAGTGAGGGCCCCGGCCACTGGCTGGGTCTCGTAGGGGCGTGGCTGGAGCTGCAGCAGCTGGGTGGATGCCGGACCAACGGCCAGCTCGTCAATGCCGACCAGGCCGAGTCCGAGGAATTTGGGCGGATCCGATGCGATCACTGGATGGTCGTACACCTCGAAGAGTATCTCTGCAGACTGGGGGGAGAGTTCGCTGGAAAGAAAATAAAATGAGTCCGGGGATCCGCAGCAAATTGTCTACCAAGACTCACAAGAGGAAGTGCTCATCCCAGTAAGGTCTGCTGCCGCGCTGGGTGCCCGTCTGGTTTTTCTGGGCCGGCTCGTCCATCTCGATGACCACATAGGGGTCGTGGGCGTCCTTCAGACCCTCGCCTTTGACGATCTTCACTAGCAGCCGCCTGCCGGACACCATGTGCTGCGAGTCCCGCAGGCCCACGCCTCCCAGGTGATGCTCCATGTTGTGCTGTGTGTGGAGGAGGCAGAGCATGCAATGAGTCAGTGCGTGAGAGACAAAGAAGTGGGGGGGGGATAGAGAGAGGGGCTCAGAGACAGAGAGAACACTGAGGTTGGGTTAGGGCTTATGAAATTCGCCTTTAATTAGCAACTCGTGTGACATTCACTAGAAATTGTAATAATATTGAAAGTATTGGTTCCCCTGAAAAGAGAGAGCGCAAAAGAGAGAATTCTTTACTGGCAGGAAACGGATTCGCAAATGGCAACAAGAGGGTGATGAGGAGAGAGAAAGAAGGCGAATTCCATAAACGAAAGAAGTCCAACACACGGCAGATGTACAGATATGGAGATATACACAGGGGAGACAGTGGGAGCAATGAGAGTGTCTGTTTGTCTGTTGTCTGTTGGTGGAACTGAGTGGGATCAGAATCAGGATCTGTACAGGAAAGAGTCCTGTGTTTCGAGTACTGTGTGGAATGACGACGAGTGACAAAGAACTGGAAATACAGACAAACACAAGAAAGGAACAGGAACGGAAACGGAAACAGAAACAGAAACTACAACAGACAGAGGCCGCACTGCTCCCAACCGCTCACCGCCAGGGAGTCATAGTGAACGGGATAGATTACGGGCAGATCCAAGGGCTCGACCTCGGCCCGCGGGCAGGTGGAGTAGATGGAGAAGTCCACCGGGTAGACGGTGTCACGCAGGGCCGTCGTCAAGATGTCGCTGATGACCGTCTGGAGCTGCTGTTCGTCCTGGTCCATGGCCTTAATGGCCCCAACGCTGTTCATGGCAATGCGAACCTGTGGCGATACAAACGACAAAAGGGATTATACTTTCATTCCTTCCATCGACAGGGCCAGACAGACAGCACACTCACATCAGGATAGCCCTCAACTCGCATCTCGCCCTTGAGTGTGTTGTAGTTCATGGGGATGGCCATGCGGGCGCGGAACCGCGACACGGTCACCTTGTAGTGGGAGGTCTCCACCTTGCCCGACTTCTGCCGAAAGGTCTTCACCTGCAGCACCGGCATGGCGTCGCAGTCGAAGGTGATGAGCTGTGGAAACTCAAAATTAGTACAGTCCAAGGTCTCATCTGACGATAGCAGACTACTCACCATGTCCGCAGGATTGTTCTCATCGCAGTTGCAGAATATGTTGTTCAGACCCGGAGCAGGGCTATCGGGCAGCACCCGGACCACTTCCACGGCTACTCCATGCTGCATTCGAGAGGCAGAGAGAAAGAGAGAATCAGTGGCTGCTGTTATCTGGCTTAGGGGATTGCGCATTACGTAACCCGCCGATTGGGGCTTGGGGCTCAGAAGCGAGCGTATTTGGGGCGCGAGTCAGAGACTCAGTCGAGAGTGACTAACGATTCCGCGCTGACCTTGGCCTACGGCTGGCTCCGAATCGGGGATGGGGGAACGCGTAAAAGGCGATAAAAAAAAAACATGAGAAAAGAAACAACGAAAAACACGTTTCGACATCGGTTACGGCTGAGCGAGTTCTCTGGCAAGCGGGCCAGACAGAGGGGGAAGTTAGTAGACGGTCGAACACTGATTTCAAGTTGAAGAACAAAGGTCAATGGACGAAGATGGAGACCAGGCTGGAGCTCGACCATGACATCAGACCCCAGGAAGGTGGCGTGGATGATGTCAAAGCCGGGAGCTTCTGATGTCATTCATTTACTCGCTCCTCCACACTGGCGGTTCGGCTGTGGGCATTGTGGGCAGACACTCACCTCCTCCACAGACTTGCGAAGCGAGTCGTTGATGGCTATCACCCAGGACATAAGCAGCTCGTTGACAATGACTAGATCGCTGTACAGCCATCGGAACACTTGGCTGGTCCACGTGACAGAGCTCTGAAAAGGCACACAGATTATAGATAAGCGAGCGCTTACCAATCTGATTTGCTTACTGTTTCGGGTCCCACCACATTGGACGGTGGCGGAACATAGCGCTTTTTGCGGTTCTCCGGTCCCGTGGAGCTCTGGCGTACCACTCGTCGACGCGGTCCGGCGGCCCCAGCTGCCGCACCGCTTAGGGGCGAAGCTGAAGAGCGACCACGGCCTGCCGAGCCGCCTGCCAGAGGCTTGGAGAGATCCTCGACTTTGCTCTTGGTGGCCAGCATGTCCCTGGGCTCGGAGAGTCGTTTCTCTGGCTTGGATGAGCTGGCGAGGGCGGCCGCACCAGGGGCCACGCTGCTCTGGCGACTGTTGGCCGCACTGGTCGGCTTTTCCTTGTTGAGATACTTGTGGTAGAGCAGCTTGCACAGCCAGACGGAGAAGAGGGCCAGCACGGCCCACAGAAAGATGAAGATCGCTAGGGAGTCCATTGTTAAATCACCAAGTCCCTCGAACGAACAGATATAGTCATCGATTTGGTCTGCAAGATCCATCGTTTAGCAGCAGACGAACGAGTTCCAGCCAAGGACCAGGCAATCGTTCATCATCATCGTAGTCGGTGTTCTGCCGGGGATCAGATCAGACGTAGAGAAATAGTGTTATTATTATGGCTCTATACTCGTACACGTAGTTTCTGGCACAGAGAGAGAGAGAGAGAGAGACAGAGAGCAACAGATGAGAGATGCGATGGTTTCTGTATGCCATGAAAGACCTCCCTCCCTCCCCCCCGCAGCCACACCGTTGAACACCGTGTGTCTATTTATAGAAGTCGAACAATTTTCATGAAAATGAAAATATGAAAAATCTTTGCCACTCACAAAGTCGTGTCCGCAGTAGAAGAAGAAACCAGTCGGAAGCACTCTTTAAGCGAGGATCACTAATATACTATATAGCTCCCAGGTCGGATTGTATCTATTAACTTTGAAATATTTATAGAAGGAACTCTGCCACAAATAGGGACTTGGAGGAACTCGAAGGCGGATCGAAGCGTTGGCAAAACGGAACCGAACAGATACCGAACCGAAACTGAACTGTCGCCCCTGTCTGCCTGTATCCAAATCCGAATGGGGGATGCTATGGTATGGGAGGTATGAGATCTGCTCTTTTACGCGAGAAAAGAAACATTCTCTGTGTATCCGTGAATAGGCGGATACTGCGCCGACGCCAGCAGCTCCTCTGCCTAGAGATGGGAGGAGAACCTCGGTCCGGGCCCCTGCCTCTCACACTGCCTCTGCGGCTGGTTCGTGACTCGGGCACGTTTCCAACTCCAACAATTTAACGATTCCATGGGGCTGCTGCTGACGTCATGCTTCTTTATTCTTTTTTAGGTCGCAACGAAACACCGCCGAAAAGTAGAGGAGGAGGAGAGCAGAGCAAAAGAGCAAAAGAGACAGAGAAGAAATGACGTAAGGGAATCAGAGGTCGGGCTCGAATGGGGGGGAAAGGCTTTTTACGACTTTGTCCGATTGTTTATACTGCGCTTGTTCTGCCTTTATTTTTAGATATGTCCGTACTTCTATGCTCTACCTTCACCTCCCTCCCTCTCGTTCTTACTGCTAAATACGACCCCTATTCTCGGATTTATTAGAAAGCATTTGAGAGAATTTGCATTCAAGAAAACATCTAAAGAAAATAGAAAATGCTTGTCCCACCCATTCCCAACCCCAACCCCAACCCCGCAGTCTGTCTGCCTTGGCACTTGTTGCAGTTAATATTTGAACATTGTTCAGTTAGTGCCCCATCGATTGCTTTCCTCCCCATCTGTTGTAGCTGTTGTTTTTCATGCAAAAGCTTTTGTCATTGCCAAGAGAAAAATGCCGAGCGGAACATTTCGGCCATTCGTCCATCGCTCAACCGCGAAAACAATAACAAAACGCCACTTTGCATGCGATAATCTGTTTTATATCAATAGAAACTGTTCTGTCTCTGTCTCTGTCTCTCCATTCTGTCCATCTTTCTCTCTCTCTCTCTTTAGTTGTACATATGTACATTTAAATATCTTTGCGTCTTTCTTCTTGTTTTTCTTAGGCTTTCTGCGCCACTGACTTTTGGGCATTCTCTTGCTTTGGGTTTTCCAAGTAGAACAATTTTCACCAGAGACTCACAGCCACTGGCGCGTCTATTGACCCCTTCGTCGGGGGCACTTGCCCTGCTCTGAATGGGGCGTCGAGAGGGCGATTACGAGAGCAACAAGTACTCTTCTCTCGTGTATTTTAACCCAAGAAAAGCACCGGGGCAGCAGAAAAAGCAGAGGAATCCGCCTGTTGCCAAAGAGGCAGCCGTCTGTCCCGCCCCAGCAGTGCCACATGACATGTGTTCACATCGTAGATTCATTGTTGCCGATTGACATTAGATCTCTACGACGCACGACCCGATCTGACATATTCTAACGGGAATGGAAGTGGGAAGACTGTCCACATCTTTATTGGGATCACACACATTCTAGAGAGAGAGGATACTGCTCGAAAGAAGCTTCACTAACTTGATGTTAGGCCCGTGTGGCCTGTTTTCCCAGAAGAGCCTCTGGGGCAAGGTAATTAATGGAAACCTCTTCGTTGCCACTGCCACTTCCAGTTCTCACACATGCAAACACTGTTTCGTGGGCAGCACAGAAGCCACTCTTTTTCTTTTATTTAATGAGCCACAGCCACACCGCTCGGAGCTGAGCTTGCCACAGCAACAGGTTGCCGCCAGCACTTCCGTTTTAATTGCTGGCTTCGAAAGGTCAAAGGGTTCGGGTTTAATGCCCCCCTTCGGTAAGCCAGCAAGCAGCTGCAACTCCAGAGTGTCGCAATCGGGGAAGTTCTTAGGGAATGTGGCGTAGGGAGGCATTCAAAGTATTCGCAATGCAAACATTTTGAATGCACACAGAGCACCAGCACCTCTCAATCGCTAATCACATTCAAATGCGAATAAATATTGAATATTGAATATTGAGAATTGATTGCGTAGCTAGGCGACAAGCGCCTATAAATAGAGATGATGGGGTAATGCGATCCAAAGCCGGCCATCGGAATACAAACCACAGCCACGAAGGTGGTACCGCGCAGATGAATCAAATGCATCAAATAGGGGGGGGCGGGGGCTGCTCAGGCGGGATAGGTCCTATGACTAGGTCTCTGACTATCTGTCTGTCACTTGACTCATTCGACAGGGTTTCACCTTTGTTGACTCTGGCCATCTAATCTTATCGCAGGAAGGCGCCTCTTCGCCTCTTGTTCCCCTTGTTTATCGCATTTAATTGTTGTTAATGAATGTGAAGTGCCGCTCGATACGGATCTCGGGAGTTGGCCATGGCAGTGACAACAGCAGCAAGCAGTCAACAGACTGTCTATTTCGCCTATTAATGGGTCAATAAAATGTGCCAAACTACGACACCGTGGTGGATGATGTCATCCAATCGAATATTCAGAGTGTGCAATGCCAGTATTCTATTATAATTGATAAGGCACCGGACAAGATTTTCTACTTCTCGAATACTGCCCTGCCCCACCCTTCTATGCCTTCGGGGGGTATGGAGGCTAATCGAGCTGCCGTGCAGTGTCGCTCATAACCCCAATTGCACTTCAATTTCCGGCTCGCACGATTCCCCGATACCGCTTGACCTTTGACTGTTTTCTCGTTCGAACAAGTCAAGGCTTGGTCTATTTTTAGATGCTCTGCTCCATGACCTCCGCCTGCCAGTTGCCTGACAGGAAAATGACAAACGGGCGTATGCCAAATATGCGAACGGGGATTTATGGATAATGTTATTAGACATACGCACGGGGACTCGGGGTCTTGGAGACACGAGGGCACGGCTGAGCTTATGGCACGCAAGCATTCTACTCTCCAACGACCACCCCAAAGAGGAGGCAAGGCGGGAGCCCGAGTTGCGTGCTTATACAACACCCAGAGTTTGAGGCAAAAGACAAAGTTCAGAAGATACAAAAACAGCTACGAATGTTTCGCACAACTCTCAGGCAAGTCAGAGCTGGAGAACCTTTCGACTTTGCTCTGTGTCTCGTGTGGAAACTCGTTCTGTTCCCATCCACGTACATATATAACAATTATCGATTAAAGCTCGCCAAAGCCCCAAAGAACCAATCGATTGGAGTGTGGAAAGTGGATAAGGGGAGCGAACGGGTTACGCATGACTGCATGGAAATGTCCTCTATTGATTTTCTGTCTCCTGATGGGTCGGCAAATGAATTCCATGCTAGCTTGCAGTCGAACTGCGAGAGGTATTTGACCCCAGCTATGTAAGTGTTTTGACCAGTTCAGGACGCTTGGGCCACCTCGGAGTTTTCAGGCCAACCATCAATAATTGAGGCTTCGTGTGAACAGTGCGGCATTTAGAATTGATTTCTCAACGCTCCAGCGTTCCGAGCAAAGAAACCTCGAAGGAGAATTCATCAAAATTTGTTTACCCAAATCGAACTTTGAATCCTCTGAAAGCTTTGACTCAGTAACGGAGCTTTTTCTACCGGCAAAGGTCTTGCAGGCTAGGTGGAAGGCTAGGTTAAGCCGGTAAAACTGCAGCACCCAAAGTTTTCCTGTTGGCCTGTTTTCCCTGCGTCAGCAGCTTCAACAGCCTGTGACACAGTTTCGACATCTGGGGGTGGCTTTTAAAACGAATGAACGGGGGTTGCAGACTCTTCCCAACCTCCCTTTAATCGCAAAGGCGATCGCTGGAACATCTTCCAACCGCTGCGAACACACCCAAAAGAGTCCTTTTAAAGCCCATCCCATCCACAAGGGAGTACTCCTCATTTAAGGACTCGTTCTCGTATTGTACGAGTATAAAAGGGGATGGATGGATGGGATGGGATGGTGCGACAGCATGAATATGGGACAAACGGAGGGGGTTGTTTTACTTACCATGCAGCACGGCGTAATACGTTTTGATGGTGTTGGTTGGTGTTGGTTTATCCGCAGGATGTGCGTTGTAATGTTTCGTGGAAGTAAAAATATATTGCATTATTATGGAGAAATACGGAGCAGGACTGTTGACAACATTTTTTTAACGTTAATTCTCTCTATCGTCTTTTAGCCATAAGTTCCTCATGTGTTCGCGTGGGGAGGTGGGAGGTTGGTGGGGAAAACAGCATGGAAAATCCTCTGTGATTGATTAGTGACGGAAAGCAATAGGTGTGTATGTGTGTGTGTGTGTGTGTGTGTGTGTGTGTGTGTGTGGAATGACCCAATGCACGTGCCACATGACTGAAGGGTTCCCAACAAATTTCGATAAATTCCAATGATAGAAACTTTTGGGCCACAAATTTCACTGCTTGTATGTTTTTGGAATAGGTTGTAGGTGGGGGGTTTCGGATTCGTTTATGGGTGTACGGTTGTAATGCAAATCAATAAGGGACGGGGGGAGTGGGGTGGAAAAGCTTGGAAAACATTGTAAACAAATCGTGCACTCTACGCTACTCACACGGGCCACCACCAATCCGCTATTGCCAAAGGCCACGTTTGCACTCCGACCGGGATGGGGGAGGGGGGGCGTGGTGGAAGATGTGTTCTTAGCCAGAACTTTCACACTTCCACACAGATTCTCATAAATGGGACAAATCAACCAAAACGTTGCCGATTATTTTCGTTTAGTAATAACGCCGTTTAGTAATCTCTTTCGTTATCATTTAAGGCACTCTTTGTGTGACGACAAAACGGGTCATAACAGATCAAAAGATCTTTTTTGATTTTGTGCTTTTATCACTTCATTCGTTGCTCCTTTGGATGATGATGATTATGGGTCAGGGGCGTCGGAGAGTCGTGGCGAGGCGAGTAGAGGTGTGAAGAATTTTACACAGGCACGTAAAATTAACTAAAAGAGAGAGACGCAAAACGTAGGAAGAAGAAGATTTTGTCAGATCTTCTTTTCACATAAAACATACAAACAAAGTTCAATGCTATACTACTATATATGTTGCTTCCGCTTTTTTTGAAACTTGTTTCTCTTGTTATTCAAATTCTCAATGTCTGGCGATAAGAAATCGTAATGTTTGGAGTTTCACTTGTATTGCTTGTTTGTTGTTTGCCGTTATATTGACACACACACACACACACACACACCCGAACGTAAAGAGAGGCACAGCACAAGAATTAATTTAGGCATTTATATGTATAAATATGTACATATACATATGGTATATCTAGTTTTAACTGCCATGTTATTGGGCCACTAAGCCACATATTGCAGCCAGTTTTGGCCAGGCCATCAGAGGCCACCACCACTTGAATGTTCATCCACAGCGGCAACAACAACAACAACCTAAATCTCTGAGCACGGATCAGCTGTTTACAGCATCAATGAAGATACTGTGTGGTTGTTCCTGTTGCCGTTCTAATAGTTTGATTTTTGCTCTTTTTGAGTTCGACACTTCTACAAATTGTTTTATGTTAAACTCACACACAGGTGCACATTTTATTTTATTTTTGCAACGCTTTTTAAATATTTGCGGTTCTTGCCAAATTTTCTATACCAATGTAGCCCGAGGCACACGTACAAACACTCACACAGAATACACTTGACTTGATGACTTTAGCTTGTTTTCGTTTCTTTCTTTTTGCTTGTTTTACGAACTGTACGGTAGAATTTTTGCCGCCGCTATTTCCTTACTTTTCGACTCGAGTTTTGTGGACAAAAAAAAAACACCAACCTTACTCGTCGACTTCCAAAGTTCCAATTGGAACTAGGGGATTGGGGTTTTTTGGGGGGCGGCAGCAGTGTGACCAGTTTGCACCGAGAAATAAATAACTTAACCCACTTAACCCCACTCTATTTAAATGACGAACACCTTGAGTTAAACCGCTGAAAATAGTACTGTTTGCATTTTCTTTTTATAGATCCCTCCTTCCTCTTTACCTAAAAAAAACATGAATACCACAGTTCACCTGAAATGCGTAACAAATGTTTCAAGTTAAACGACAATGGGTTAATCGTTTTCTGTCCATGATGGAATTCATATTCGCTGATTTTACTTTTCGATTAAATATTGCTAGCTAACTAGGACTCTGAGCGCTTAACGTATAATTTTATCCGATTGATTAATTTATTTTCTTTTCGAGACCATTTATTAAATTGTTCATAAAATAACGTTTAAGAAAGGACGGTAAACCAAAATTTTCAAACCAAGCTCTTAAAACCGTGTGGCCGTAACTGTACATATTAAACGAATTTGACATTACATTGAAATGTGTGTTTCGTAAATGTAAAGTATACTTTACTAAATATACATGGAATTTCAATGTAACTCTACATGTAATTACTAGCGTGTAGGCTCTGTTAACATAACAAAATTCTACATAGCTTTTCGCATCTGTTAAAAATTCAAATTTGCGTTTAAAACAGAGCGCGGGCTCGCTCAGCACTCGCCTAGATTTGAGGTACATATAATATAATGAGAAATAAAACATTTTCAATTGGTTTTCACATACAAACGTTGGTTGTTTATTTCACTGTACGCTCTTTTTGATGAATATGCATATAATGTTTGCGCCTCTATTCCTTCAGCCTCGACTCCTCCGCCGCTATAACTTATGCCCCTCTTACAGTTCTAAATGAATCCGTTGCTGATTTATTTTATATACTATATATTTTGATCTCAAGTCAATGTTTGCTCAATGTCTCTTTCTAATCCGCATCTGCATCGGCATCGGCATCGCCACGTATGTATATTGAATATTCTTGTTGTTGTATATAAGTGTATAATATATATTTAATTTAATACATAAAAAGTATGCGCTCGCTCCGCGCACTGGTATCCGCGATCTCCTCCCTCTCTTGTTTAAAATAGTTTACGTGTGTGTTTAATATTAAATTGTTGCCTGCCATTGTTGCCGCAATGCCTGCAGCAAAGATCATATATAAAAATACAAAAATCATAACATTTACATACGCCGCCTCGGACTGACCGCGTCTGGCCGCCATATACATAACTAGGTATTCCATATAATCTATATACTCATACAATTGCATATCGACGACGCCTCCTTGCACAGTCAATATTCTACATAAAATGATCGTTAAATTACAGAAAACTAAAATATTTATATGCATTCGAATTATACACAACTACTCCGATCCAATCGGATCCGATCCGATCCACAGTATAAATAAATTTCTTTTCCACTTAATGAACAATTTCACTTTTGTATGCCTTAAGAACTAAACTCTCCTGCCTATGCTCCTCCTTCTCCTGCTCTACCGCCTCTGCTACAGGGCCAGGCCAGGCCAGACCAGACCCCCCTCATCCTCTGCCCGCAGCATCGTTATTTGCGTTCATTCAATAATTTCACTATTTAGTCTTAGTCGTATGTATGTATGTATATGGAAGTTGAAATCGGTACTCATATGTTCAGGATCGGGCGGGAAGGCGCTCGCCCACCGCCGGATCTGGGGAGGAGTGTACAATATTTAATAGCTTTCCTTTATATATATATATATATCGGTATGTATATATATTTATATGTATGTATAATACGCAGCAGTCGATTGTTAATTTAGCTTTCTAATTTCGCTGTATAGATCGTAAAGATCGCTTAGATCGCAAGGGTTATGCATGTTTACTTGTATATCTAACGCTAAGTTGCTCGAGAGTCAGAGTCCTGAACACCGCACTCAATTCCGCTTTGAACTGTTGATGTTTCTGTTTTTTGCTGAAGACTTGCTGGTTCTTGTTCCGTTGTTGCTTAAATTGAGTTCGTATGAGATCGTGTGCTTAGGAAATTGGTTTCGGTTTATCCGGGGGGGTTGAGGGTGGGGTGTGGTGTGGTGTTTGGAAATGCATGAAAGACCTCTCGTTGTTGCTCCGCAACTGTGTGGGATACACAGATTGGGAGTGTGAGAGATGGATAGATCGATCGATAGCTGGATGACATTGTGGAATTGTTTTGCTTCGCCTCGAATCGTAATACTAATTTCGTTTAGGTTTGGTTAATGAGTGAGTATGCCCATATATATCCTATATAAGGTTATGTATATATGAAAGTGTGTCCTTCTATATGTACGTATGCATAAGGGGTATTCGTGTGTCTATTCGTGTACCACAAAAAAGAGAGGTACGAAATGTGGCATGCATTACAAAAGTGGTTCTAAAACATTTGGTGGGTAGAAAAGGTGACAGAGGATAAACTAAAAGGAATCCGCCTAGTGGGTGCGAGGGATTGGGAGAAGACAGGACAGGACAGAACAGGACAGGAGACGAGAGGAGAGGATAAACGAAAGAATTCTGGTTCTCACACTAAAATTGGTTTAGACTTATGCAAAATAATGTACAATTGTAAAGTTAATTACATACTTAGGTTCGCCGAACAGAGACGAAGACGTAACTTAAAAGTCGGTAAGCAGTTCCCACTAAAAATATAATTACTTTGACTAAAGTTCCTCCTCCTTCTCCGCATCCGCCTATTCTGCATTTGTGTGGTGTGTGTTTGTGTTTATGTAACCCTACATATAACCTAGAGAATATGCTTTATACATATTTACTCGTATGTATCTTTTCTGTGTACGTATTTATGCACATGCCTTCCCCCCACACTTGAACCTTCGGTCTCCGAATACATTGCGACATCTTAAACTACACATTCAAGCATGCTCCTTCTCCTTCTCTCCTGCTTCGCCTGCTGCTGCTCCTCCGATTTGGACCATCCGGAGTGGGGGGTTATATCTTGATAATGTGTTGATCTATCTGCGATTGAACTCCGATTTGATAGCTGCAAGAAACACGAGTGTTAGTGGGAACCATCCGCAGATCAGATAGGGAAAAGATCCACCCACCATCTATGATCTCATTCTTGACCTTCTGGATCTCCAAGCGCATCTCGCGCACTATCTCAGCCTTCAGTGTGTCCAAGTCGCAGTTGGATAGGGCCAGGGACAGGCCATCGCCGTTCACCTGTTAAGACAACGGAAAATATTAGCATTGAATTAGCAGCTGAATTCAAGAGAAAAATCTAATCTGTCACCTTTAGAATGGTCTCCTCGCTGGCACTGCCAAAGCGCTTTCGCATTGGCCGCGGCGATTCGCCGCCGCTGTTCGTTGTGTTGCTGCCAGCTCCCCCAGAGCTGCCGTTGGGCCCGTTTGTCCCAGAACCGCTTCCCGCGCCGCCACCCAGCTTGTGTGGCAGCGTGTTGGACTTCTCCCACGGACGCTGCTTCACTTCGGGCTCAGGATCGGGCTAAACGAACGATAAATTAGCTTCATGGTAACACCTCTAAGCCATTTCAGTGTGCTCACCTCCTTCTTCTCGGCCTGGGCACGACGTCGCGCCAGCGTCTTGGCCATCTCGTCCATCATGGATGCCATGCCGTTGGAGCTGCGTCCGATTGTGCCATAGTTTCCGCTGCCTCCACTCGAGGTGCTGCTGCCACTGTTCTCCGGAGCGGACTGCCAAAGGATAAGGTAAATATAATACATTAGGATCGGGTCTGCCAATGCGGGATTAGTCCTCCACTCACCTTGTTCTTCTTGAGCTTGAACTGCTGCAGTTGGGAGGCCAGCGAGCCCATGAGATCTGCTTGAGGGTCATCCTTTTTGGGTGGACCGCCCATTCCCGGGGGCGGAGGCGGTGGAGGAGGTGCGCCTGGACCCCCGGGGCCTCCCGGAGCTGGTGGTCCGCCCATGGCTGGCGGCGCCGGTGGAGCCGGTGGCTGTGGCGGAGGCGGGGCTCCGTTGAACATCTGTGGTGGCGCTGGCGGAGCTCCGCCAAAGGTGGGCGGCGGCGGAGGAGGGGCAGGAGCTGCGGGCTGGCCCCCGCCCTGGCTGCTCATACGGTTCAGAGGGATCTGGCCTTGTGACGGATTCATGGGCGGCGGCATCGGCACCTGGCCATACGGATTCTCTGCCTGCTGCTGCTGGGGAGGCGGCTGTGGGTGTGCCTGGGGCGGACCGTAGCCGGAAGCGGGCATAGCCGGCGCCTGTGGCGGCTGCTGCTGCTGGACCATTTGCTGCTGGCTTGCGTAGACGACGCTGTTGGCGCTGGCCGAGCTCGGGATGTGACCGTGTCCGTGGCCGGGCTGCGAGACCACGTAGATGGGTCCGCCCCCGTTCTGGTGCGGTGCCTGGGGCTGCTGCTGCTGCGGCAGCGGCTGCTGTGGGGGCTGTGTCGGGTATTGATGCATATTGAGATTGGGATTAGAATTGGAGAGCACATAGTGTGGCTGCTGGTACTGCTTGTGGTTCATTGGAGCATTGGAGCAGTGGAGCATTGGTTGTGGGTGGTTCAGGTGGTGCGGTTCAGGTGGATCAAGAGGGGTGGATCAAGCCAATTGCGAATTTGCGGATGAAATGAAACAGAAAGACAAACGTGGCAGCGAAATGAGGAATCTGAATCTGGGATCTAGCAGGGACATGGTCTGGACATACCTGAGAGGGCGGATAGACCGCCTGGACCATCTGTTGCTGCTGCTGCTGTGCGGCATAGACGGGTTGCTGCTGCTGCTGCTGGTACGGCTGCTGTTGCTGTTGTTGGGGCTGCGGCTGCTGCTGAGCCTGTCCAGGGGCCGGGGGGATCTGTGAGTTCACCTGCGGCGGGAGGCCGTTGGGCGTGGGTCCATTGCCGGTGGGTGGTCCGTAATGGGGACCCGGTGGGGCCATCTGCTGCTGCTGCTGCGGGCTGGGGAGCCGGCGGTGCGCTAAGGGAATTCCTTTAGTGAGCAAAGTTCAGCGGAGGATCGCATGCAAGGATGAGGAATGAGCAGGAGGATGAAAGAGTGAGAGTATGCATTAATGAGTGCGCGATTGAGTGAATCATCGGAGAATCATATTCCCGATGCGGCCCATCGATTTTGGTATGCTGTGGACTGTGGCAAGAAGAGATGGGCGAATGGATGAGAGATGGTACCCACCTGCTGGTGCGATGATGGCCCTGGGGCGTCGGCGGACTCTGGGGTATGTTGTTCTGGTTGGTCTGCGAGGTGGGCGTCTGGGCCGAGGGCGTGATGTGGCCGGCAATGCCGTTGTTCTGTCGAAGAATGGCCGCATCCTCGCTGGTCATGGTGCGGTAGCCCATGTCCTCCTCATACCCGTTCCCGTTGGTCGGCAGTCCGCCCGGGTTGTTGGCCACCCGGCCGCTGAGCACCTGCAGCGATTGAGAGACGGACTAGAGATGGATGAGGAAGCGGCCCGAGTGGCGGCACTTACCTCCAGCGCGTGCATCATGGCTCGGGCGAAATTCTCCGCATCATTCTGGCTGGAGAAGTTCAGGCCGTAGACGAACTTGGAGTCGCGCCACTGGTGGAACGTGGCCGTTGCCTGGTTGTACTTCAGCCCTTTCAGGATCGAGCAGTTGATCACCACCTCGTGGTCCTGCAGCTTCCGTCCCACCACCCGGAACGTGTTGTTCTGCTGGTGGTGGTAGATCTGCACCTTGCTCAGTCCCGACGAGCTCCCCGAGGGCACCCACTTCTTCTGGTTGTCGTCGTAGACCATCACAGAGGCGCGCGCCCCGATAATGCTCTGCTCACTGCAATCAAAAGAGAAATAAAGAAAGAGAGAGAGGAGGATTAGAGATGAGAATGTTGAGGGGGGAATGATCATATAATAGGGGATGTAGCATAAATGAGTTCAAAGGAAGACATTCTCAAGATCAGGAATCAATAGCAATAGCAATTACAAAATGGATGGATGGATATCCAGAGACAGTTCCAAGAAATGGAATGTCATTAGATCTTCTTCTGTGGATACGCTTCGCTCCGATCAACACACTTTTCACACGACTCCACATCCCAAGTTCTTTGATCTATCTATCTATCCACTACCCAACAGTCTCCTCCTACCCCTCCTACCGCTGGAGAACTGGAGAACACAGGAAGTGTAATGCATTTCTTTGCTGTCGAAGGGCATTGCTCACACACCTGTCACGCAGCAGTCTTCCAGTCGTTCAGTCTACAGTCTTCTGTCTCGATTCTCAGTCCCGAGTCGCCCGGAACGATTAAATAATTCTAATGAAAGTTCTAATACGCTGCTGCTGCTCAACCTTTAGCATTTTTTCCTCTTCTCTCAGTTGACAATTAAAGGCGGAAAGAGGATTGGATCGGGTACTTGAGCAAACATGGGGCTGGCAGGCCAACAGCAAACAGCAAATGAACAAACGCCTTCATTGGAAAAATGCAAAGGCGATGACGAGTTGTTGACTTGCCCCGCAACTCGGTTCTGCCTGTTTTTTTTTTTTGCTGTCTTGCACCGCTTTGAGTTGTTTTTTTTTTCTTCTGTTTTGCACCGCTTTGAGTTGTGTGTTACTGGGGGAAAGAGATAATGACAGCACTAGCAGCAGCAGCAGCAGCAGCAACAGAAACGACCACAAAACGAGTCGAGTCTGCAGAATTCTCGCCTTAGCCAGACTGTAGCTCTGAGACTCTGACACCGAGACACTGAGTATGAGACTCGCGAGACCTGGTCCAAGCCAAAAGCCGCGAGTAGTTTTGCACTTAAATGGAGTGTCCGCAGACGAAGCAGCAGACGGACGGAGCTCTGGCCACAGCTGTGCTGTAGACCCCCAGTCCGTAGCCTTATATAACGACAGCAACGAGTGGCGGGAGGAGGCACAGGGTGATTGGATCTGCTCTGGGGCTGGGGCTTTGATTCGGTTCGAATTCGATGCAACGTTCCAACGAAAGTGAAGTGAAGTGAAGCTTGCGATTCCCCTGGCACCCCTGGCAACCCTGGCACATGGTAATATCTGAGTAATCCTAGAAAACGAAAATTGGCAAACAAATGAGCATGTGGCTCGGCAGGTCTAGGGATCGGGGGCCTGGGGGGGAGCTTGGAAGATGCTTGGAGCCGCTGTGCACTGAACTGCTCTCTTTGGAAGATGCAGATGGATAGGTGGGAGGTGGAGCGGGCGGTGTTTAATGGGAGGCAGGTGAAATTCGGCCCGGCGGGGTACTTATTCGTGCGTTAAGCTCTGCATGCAGATTCGTTGTGTGCCTCTGCGGTGCACACACGAAAGTGGTTTCCAACTTAATTGGCGTTAAATTATAATTATGATTAAGTGGGGGCCCCACAGTAGAGGTGGGGGCAGTGGGGATGGGGGCAGAGTGACGTGTACGTAGCAGTAAAAGCGAGCTCTTTGATTTCTCACTGATCTACGGAACACATGAAGAAAGAAGCTGAGATGACAAATTCTTTCATCCATTGCCATATGCTGCTACGTGACTGAGAAACTCCCCACCACCCATGCACCACCCAAATCCACAAGGACGTTGGTCAAAGGGCAGAGTTGGTCACACAGACGGGAAAGAGGGGATAGTGTAGTAGTAGTGAGTAGAGTACTGGTGATTACAATCGGGGGGCTCAAAACATACGCAAAATTTTTGTCATGCCCCCAATGGATTTATCTTTGACCGAATTATGGCGACGCTGAGGGAGGATTCGTTGCTGATTCTGTTGATGTTGTGTTATGTTGTGTTGCATGCTGTTGTGTTGTTGTTGTTGTTGTTGTTGTTGCAGATAATGATGTATGTTGCTATAGAGATGTTGTTTGTATGGATGCTGCTGCTGCTGCTGCTGTGTTTGATGATGATGATGATGATGATTGTTCTAATTGAGAACGACATGGAACAGCCCAGTCTCGATGCGCCAGCCTTAGAAGGGTAGGAGCAGGAAGTGGATGTGGAAATGGAGGAGGAGGAGGAGGAGGAAGCAGAAGTGGAAGTGGAAGTGGCGCCACTCGACGAATAAGTGGGGCAGAAGGTAGAAGCAGCCGGCGGGTTAGAGGTCGTTGGGTTAGAGGGGGAAACGCACTTGCGTAAAGTGGAAAATATAACCGACGACGAGGAGGAGAATGAAGCACTGGATAGAATTGGATGTTGATGTGGATGTCGATGGAGTGGCTATCGTGTGAGTTGCAACTGTGCCAGATGATGATGATGGTTGTACATACAACGTCTGATCCTGGACGGATCGTTGGTGTGGCTGATGGGGAGCCTCATAGATGGGAGCGGCGCCACTGGTGGCCTTCGGCAGCTGCAGGACGAGCTGATCGTGCTCGTGGTAGGCCGACCGCTGGCGCAGGAACAGCTCCTGCTGCTGCTGCTGCTGGTAGTGGTGATACATGGGGTGGCGGTAGTCAAGCAGATCCAGCTCCTGCAGCTCCTCGATGCTGTAGTACTCGGACAGGCCCTGGCCCTTGACGCGATGCAGACTTTGGCTGCGACGGATCACCTCCGCGGCGGGCTGTGTGGCAGCCCCTGGAGCCGGCACGGGGACGCCTTTCGGGGCCTGGAACTCGCACATGCCACCGGCGAGGCCGGACGACTGGTGGTAGGCCAGGATGGGGCCCGAGGAGGCCACCACGGCATTGGGTTTCTTGTTGCTGAACGAGGTCTTGGCATAGAGTTTCTTCATGGCCATTGACTGTTGGCCAATATTTGCAGAGGCGGCAGACACGCACACAGCTGGGATCCCACGATCCCACTCACGCGCACACACACCCAGACACAGACACGGACACAGAAAACTACTCGGAAACCGACGACGGACGACCAACGATCACCAATCAAAGATCTCAGATATATCCAATTTATGTTTGTCTAGGCTCCGCTGCCTCTTCCCACTCTGATCGCTCAGATCTTGGATCTCTTGGGGGTCGCTCTCCGCTCTAGTGCCACGTCCGATTCAACTGAAACCGCGATTGAGATTGAGACTGCGGCTCGAAACGAAACGAAACGGCTCTGGCATTCGACTCGCAGCTCGCAGTCGAGGCCAAGATGTCTGACTCTCTGCCCCGACGACTCTCGACAACTCTCTCGCCAAGCCAATGGCCAACATAGAGAGCGAGAGAGCAAAAGAGAGCACGGATTGAGAGCACTAACGATCATCGCTCTTGAGAGCGGATCGCTGCGACGCTGTGATGTTTGAGCACTTTGAAGCCGTCTAAAAGGCAAATAATTACTCTTCAAAGTCAATAAAATAATGAGAAATGATGAGATGTTGCTAGATGGGAACCGACCCAGAGAGTTGGGCAGGTAGTGGAGCAGATCGCTTAGCCAACAGTTAAAACATGCCTCATGGGCTTCATCCGAATGCTGCGGTCCCAGAGGTAACTTCCACAAATTTCTCTGGCAATGGAACCTAGAAGATATCCAGAAGAGCTCCACCAGATCTAGGGGGGGAAATACTTTCTAGTGACACGAAGATCAATAACGACCGTTTCCCCTATCCTTGGGGCTCTACCTGATCAGTATCCCCAGTATATTCCCATATACTCCTTGTACAGACATTTCGAAAGGGTATACAAAAAGCGCCCAAGAAAAAGAAGCCCCAGAGTGTAGCCGGAGGGCAGGCAGCCAGCCTCTGCTGGCAATCTTTTGTTTAGGCAGCGACAATGTCTCATGACCGTCAGTCAGTCAGTTAGTCAGTTAGTCAGTCAGTCAGTCTTACAGTCAGTTAGTCATTCGTTCAGTTAGTCAGTTGGTGGATTCATTCGTCCGTCAGTGCGATAATTACTTAAGAAACGAGCTCAATAATTTATATTTCCCCCTCGAGTGACTATTACAAGTATTTTTCCTTCCTTCTCCTCCTTCCTCTCATTCCCCTCTCGCGCACTGTTTCCCTCTTTCAACTGTTCTTTGGCGGCACAAAGCGGAGAGACGAGGAAGGAAGGGGGCGGCCGGGCTAGAGCGGTGCACAGCTTGTGGCATGCTATGAAAAATTCATATAAAATTGTAAATCTCGCGACTTGCCAGAGCTGTGCTCTCTGTGTGTGCTCTGGAGAGGTCTTAAGCTTCAGATCTGTTTCAGAGTTTCGGCTTTTGCCCCCCTCAACTTCTCAGTTCTTAAACGTAATTTCCAATTAACATTATTGTGGGCCCATTCTGAATAGTTGTTGCTGTTTCTGTTGCTGCCCCGATTGGAGGCAGCCGATTATCGTCTAGCTTTAATGGCTTTGTCAGAATGGGCTCCACTTCACTCCGCCTCGGTCTAGGGTCTCTGAGAGTACGGTGGTCTAGGCCTGAGCGTGTGCCGCGGCTTAAATGATTTGGCAACTAAATATTTTTATTTCTGTCTGATTTTTGGTAATACCACTTCCATTGGTTGTGTGTCTGGCCATATCCATATGGGAGGTCGGGGTACCCGCAGGCAGACAGCGACAAAGCAAACAAAAGGCCCCACATGTGAGCAATCACAGAAAGTAGGTTGCCTGGCGGAGGGGCGGGGCAGGGCAGGGCAAGGCAGGGCAGGGTAGGGAGTCAGGAGTCAGGAGATGGAAACTGTTTACTTAAGGCAAACAGGCATAGAGGGGTTTCGGGGGGAACTCGTCTCGGAATCAATATCGAATATCACTGCGCGATAAACACGACACAAAGGAGCGCTTCCTGCTGCTGGCAGTCGCTTCTGCTTCTCTCCATCATAACAATTCCATCAAGAGATTGGGATTTAGGTCATCCTTGCACACACACACACAGGTGATGAGCGGATGAACGGATGGATAGATGGAAGGATGAATGGGAGGGATGAGAGCTGCTGTGGTGCAGTCAGCTAATTGAATCGACTGGAATCATCGCACTCCTCCACTCTCAAGCCTTAGCTTATATATATGTGCGCTGAAAGGTTTAAAGCTGCTGTCAGTGTACACTATTAAATGGCACTTTTCTGTGTGGAAGAACTCAAACAAAAGTAACATTTCCCGAGACTCGTTTCGTTTGTCGAATAAATAATTAAAGAGGAAACTTCAAGCGTTTTTGGAGTTTCTTTGTGGCATGTTTCGGCTGTTTTTTTGGCTCCTCCCCAGATTTCCAGAACAAGTTCGTTGCCGCACTCGAAATCATTTGATTAATGCACTCGATAAGAGCCTCCAATTAATGATTTGGCAATTAGGGGAGAATCCCAATCCCCACAGAGCACTTGGAACTGGCGCCAGAGCCGCACTTCGTTTACGAGTACCATGATGGACCCTCTCCGAGCAGCTCCGATCCGTGGTCCGTGGGACAAATGTTACCCATCGAGCGGCGCAATTGGAACTGGAACTGGGATACACATGCAAATTCTAAGCGAAATACGAAAGACCACAGACAGAATAGCACGGAATACGAGGAATAAAGCAGCCCCTGAGAGAAAGCTAAAATTAAGTTTAAAGCGAGGGAGCCGGATTTCCTTGGAGACATCAAAATGATGACACGCCCGAAAAATAAAACGCAAACTGGCTGCGTTTTTGCTTATTCACAATTCGGTTAAAACGAGCAGGGGGTTGGGGAAGCAGTGGAGTGGACCCGACCCCCAGGGTGGGGGCTGTTTTGGCCCTGACCGTGCAAACAGACATCGGATCGGATGAGAAAGCTCCCCAAACGGGAAGCCAAATGGGAAGCCGCACCCCGCGTTAGACCAAACAAACAAATTATGGGGATTAATAAAATATATATAAAAAAAAAGGAAGGAGTCGCCGACGCCCACCACCCCACCACAGTTCTCCTCGCCTGGGTGGGGCTTTTCGCATAAATTCTGGGGCAAATGAGCCACAAAAAGGTTGAAAGTTGACCCATAAACTCCGTGAAAGACATTATCTAGTCGATTTTCTGGCACTGAAGCTGAAACTGAAACCGAGACCATACCAGAGCGGCCGTAAAGGTGGAAAGTGGTGGAAAATCAAACTATGTAGCGACGGAGGAGGAATCTGTGAATTGAACTCAATTTGAATGGGTTTCATAATTGAAATGTCCTTCACGGGCGATTGACGTGAATGAATCTCTACGTATGCACATACATATGGTATGTATGTATTTACATATCTGGCAGATACTCTAAATGAATGGGGATAGAAAAAGTATCTATTGATTGCCAAAGTCTGGAGAATGTAAACTTACGTCATTTCAATTTGGTTTCTTCTGCGACTGTGACTGTGTCTGTGGCTATCGTTCTGGAAGTTGCTCTCACGCTAAAGGTAGGGAAAAGAGTGCTCCACTGCTCCTCAGCTCCCAGATCCCGTTCCACGTTGCTCTGTTCCGTTCCTCTTTCCTCTAGCTGGAGTGTCGGTTCCTCGTGCGGCTGCCTTCTGCTCTGGAGCTCTGAGATCTGCGGAAGAGAGGAAGTGTCGGAGAGGATACAGTGGCAATCGAGTGTCATCTCATAAATCAACTGCAGGCACACGTTTTAGTATCCAGCAGATACGTTTATCCAAACGGAAAACCCATCCCCCCACATACACACCCTGCTAAATGTTTGCCAATTTCCGTTAGAGAGGACATGAAAGGAGCTGGGTAGCGAGGGATGGCAATGGCCTCTTCAGACGGAACTATTCAACCGCAACCCGCACTCTTTTTTCTCTCCTTCTGTCCGGATGGACATAAATTGATATTGGCCAAATCGTTTTGCCCACACATTGCACACACACATATGTAGCGCATACATTTTATATGAGGCATTTTGCGTAATGAGGAAAACCATTTCTGTGGAAGCTGGCCAAGAGAGAGGTCGATAGAGGTCAACAAACTCTCTGAGAATCTAATAAACTTCAATCCTCTTCGGCTCTGGCTCTGTGTGCCACCACAACGTGTATCTTCCATCGATAAATCGATGGATTGAAACCTTGAAAACAACTGCTACGAGACACTGGATCATCAATTAACCATCATCTGCTGGAAGCAGCAGTGAAAGCTTCGACTTTGAATTAATAATCAGCGAATCGAAAGCAATAAGCCCGGAGACCCCACGGAACAATCAACTTTGAAATAGAACCAGAACGAGAATTCCCAATCCCACCAACTATCGCCACTTTTCCCCACTACCAACCACCACCCTCGGGGACTGGGGGCTTTTTACTTTTTCTTTCTTTTGGGACAGTAACAAAAGATGATAGTTCTTCCATTATAAAGACCACAGAATGAAGAACAGGGAGAAAGACAGAGGGTAAGTAAAGGTAGCAAATTTACATGACAAATGTGGAGACAAATGGGAGAAGAGGGAAGAAGAGAATCAGGTCAGAGCTCTAGAGAAGATCTAGGTGAGCCTCGAAGCAGCCTCCTGTCCAGCCCACCCAGCGGCCACGCCCCGCGGCAGTAGCAGCTTCTGCTTCTGCTGCTGCTTTTCTCCTAAGAATGTTGACCTAGTTTGCCCCAGTCCTTGCCCCATGACTCTCCGCTTACGTCATAGTTTCGCTCAAAAAGAAAAACCTTCGCTGGTTGCACGCACTTGCACAACTTATTTGGAGCCGGAAGTGGATGCAACGTCTTGCTTTGAGCAAAGGCAGAGAGGGATGGAGTGGTAGTGGCAGGGGCAGTGGCACTGCGAGGGTTGCACGACCATCGTTAATTGGAAATGGGAAATACCATAGGAAAGGACGAGGGTGGTGGGTGCCCCTGTTAATGGGATAACATTTTACGAGTTAATTTTCGCATATTCCGTCTGTTGGGCAAACAAACAAATCCTCCTGCAAGCAAAAGCCATTGAAGGACCGGCTGAGGGGGAGACGCACATGTACCGCTTCGTAGTACTCCTCCATCTATCCCCCACTGACAGGGTTGGCCAATTACCCAAAAAATACACTTAAAAAAATCAACACAAAGCTGCTTTGAGAGAGAAAATTAAAAAAAACAAGTGAAATATTTTGCACTCTCCCAAGAGGGGAGGACAGAGAGACCAAACAGAGAGGGTTGGTTTGGGACAACCACCCCTCTGGACAAGAGTCTTTTATCTCTCTCTCTCTCTGTGTGTTGATGTGTGGCGGGGGAGAAGTAATTCACTCTGTGTCCGGGATCAGGGATCTACTGGGGTGCAAAAATGACAAAATGCAAGTTCAAATTTCGACATTTAGCCCGGAACTGAGAGCACTAGCGAATCCGCCGCCGTAAGGGTTGCAGCAGTTCCGGGAACTCTCGACACGGGACCGTACTTTGGGATACCTTGCGGTACGCAACGCTTTCCCTGGAATTTCCATGCGCTCTCGATGATGTCAGGCAGTGGGTTAGGATATTTGACTCAGCCCCGACATTTACTCCACACCACACCACTCCTCTGATTCGCGTGATTTCAACGATTTGTCAGGGACAACATAACCGTTTTGTTGTAGTCACGGTATGGAAAAGGCCTTTCCGGTGAGTCAAGTCAGTCACATCCCAACTCCTGCAGTGTTACAGCTCCTCCTATAGCTTTTGCCAGTTGCACACCTCATAAAAGTCCAAACAAATCCTCATTAAGTCCGGCTCCCTTTAGACTGTTGTTCCTGCCATCCCCCACCCATTCCATTTGTCTTGTTGCCACACGCTTTATGCGGTAATTTCTCTTGTTTGCTCGGGAGTCGTCAGCCTCTGCTCCACTCTGCACTGCTCTGCTCTGCTGTGCTGTGCTGGCACCAGGCGAGCCCCAATGGAGGTGCTAGTAACTGGTTTTGGGGCCAGCTTTTGTCTCTCACCTGGATATGGGACTGGGACAGAGACTGGGACTCGGACTCGAACGGGCGCACGTGTTGGCCCCGTCGAATTATGCTTTTATTTGGCTGCGTATTTGGGTCGGACAAGTACTTCGGCGGTACTTCAGAAGTCTTCCCAACTGTGACTGGAAAACCTTCTAATTGATCGATTTGGCAAGAGAACATGCGATAATCGATCGTTGGGATGGATGATGGGATGAATGGATGGATGGATAAGATGTGGCATAGATGGGATGGCATGGTGGTTTGAGACGCTATTCCCGTTGACCTGAATGCCGGTGCGAGGAAACAAAATTCCCAGGCATATCGGGGAACAGAGCTGATCAAGCGGCAAATCATCATTGTCTCCATGATGATGATGATGATGATCTTCTTATCGTTTTGGCTTATTTGCCTTTGGCAGTAGCTGCAAATTAGAAAATGTATCTGCAAGATACATTAATTTGCCAAAGCTGTTTCAACATTTTGTGGGTCACTGATTTTCGATTGTGGGCGTGGCTGGGTAGCAGACCAGACCCCGCCATTGCAATTAACCCTAGTCAACCGATCGTCCCGATCTCTCGACTCGATAATCTCCGCTCTGATTCGCGGCGGATATTTCTTGGAGTGAAGGGGGAGCGGTTGTTGATGGGGGGGTAAGTTTTGTCTACATATGTATTTGGAAAACATTATTTTTTTGAGATTATTGTTGTTGCTGTTGCTGTTGCTGTCTCGCTTCAGCGATCGACAACGCGTACATTTAATGGAGCGCGGCAAATCTTTGTTTCTTCTCTTCCATCAGTCCATCCTACTTCCATCGTATCTTTCGTGTTTCTTGCCTTTTCGGAGCGTTTCGGAGTGGAAGAAACGCCGATAATTATTGAATAATGTTTCAATTGTAATGTTCCCCCAGAGTGGCGGGCCTGTAGTTCCACGAGTATGCATTGTATTCGTATTGTAGGTTCCTCTACGGAGCGATAAAAAAAGCGAGACCAGACCAGACAGAACCAGCAGAACAGAATGTGAAACATTTCCCACTACAAAAGGCGAAGAACTCTATTAAATTATTACACTGTCACTTGCACAATGCTGCACCAGCGGAGGGGGACAGACAGAAGGGAAACCCAGTGACAATGCAACGGCCCCCCCCCTTCCACCAATCCGATGTGGCGAGCGACACAAAGTTCAAGTGAGGAGCGTCATAAAAATATCATAATCATAATATAATCTAAAGGGTGGGGAGGGAATGGGAGGAAAGGAGAACGCCTCCCGTCACAGGGCGCAAGATGCGCGAGAAGTAACAATGGAAGGGCGGGGGAGAGCGGGGAAACAGACAAGAGTTCAGGTTACAAAAAGTACAGGTTCAATGCAAGGTATATTCCAGCACAAGGTGAGGCCTGTGCAAGAGAGTAGCCAAACAGAGCGAGTTGGCCTGACCCTCTATAGAATATACCTTTGATGCAGTGAAGGTAAAATATTTGAGTCCAGAAAATGCGAAGAAGAATATAACCGAGAGAGAGAGAGAGGGAGAGAGCATTGCGCACAGCGCCACCTGTGGGGACTCTAGCAGTTGCAAGTCTATCCTCTCCCTCTCCTCGTCATTCTCTATCCAGCGTTCCGTTTCCAGGAAAAAGAAGCTTGAAACTGTAGGAAAACCAAAAGTAAGTTTTGTGGAAGCTTTTAGCTGAAAACAAAAAGAAATTCCATTCCATTTTGTTTTTTCTGTTTCTGGTGCTGGAAACTTCAGACCGGAGCCCCCTCCCCTCCCGCGACCGGAAGCACTTCAAGTGCTTGCAATTCCATTGAGCAAAGTGCGAAGGCTGGAAGAAGAGAGAGAGAGAGAGAGAGAGAGAGAGAGCGAGAGGTTCGCTGGATTGACTCTGCAATCAGCTTCGACGGGAACCTCGGCTGTCTGTCGCAATTTGGATTCGGATTTCATATATCCACTGTAGCTCCCAGTCGGGTAAGTCGCACTCCATCCCCAGTGCCAAGTGTATGGCTAATCTCAGTCGAGAGTTCTTTCCGGGCACAGGAAAAACCCATCGCTGCAAGGTCTCCCCCCGGACGATAGTGCGGGCATTTTATCGGACTCTGGTCTGCTGCGGTTTCCGTGTCACCGAACAAGAGATCTTGCAGCATGTCCCAAACCCTTCCACGAATTTTGATTTCCGCGCACTTCGATCCAACGAGCCAACGTTTATCCCCACTCTGCACATTTTCACGATCAATTTTCACATCGTTATTTACCTTGAAAGCCAACAAAAGCACAGCAAGTACTTCTTGTTTCAATTTTTTATTCGTTTCCCAGAATAGAGGCTAAAAATACTACATTACCCATTTGTTTATGGGTCTTACAGGAAAATGGCAGGGTAGGAGGCTTTCCCCCACCCTCTGAAGATTCTTTTAGGATAATCCTAAATTAGCTGCAGACATCATAATTTTCTTTTAATTAATCTTCAACTGTGGGGAATTATATGGCTCCGGATATCTGAGGCACTGCATCTGCCGGTGGTACGGGGATGGAACGGCCCGGGTATCAGACGCCTCCTTCAAACCAAGCCAAGCCAAGCGTTAGACCGTGAAGTGGTAAGAAGCACACACAAAAAAGCAGGAGAAGTGGGAGGAAGAGGGAGGAGATGTGGTAGTGGTGTGCTAGGTCCGTGTTTTCAGCGTTTCTGTTTTCTGTCTTTGTTTGTGGCAGAGAATATCTAGGCCGTAAAAAATGGTTAAACGCCAGAGCAATTATCAGGCCAACAACTTGGGGAGAACGTGGTTGAGTATGACGCGCTGCCCATGGCCAAGTACAGTGGAGCCTCCGCTCGAGTCCGAAACTTGAGGGAACTTGAATCTAAGAAGATTTCGAATCGGGCAGCTGCAGGCAAAGGAAACCTTTGCGCTGTTGCTCTTCTATCACATTTCTTGGCTTGCATTCTGGCTTCCTCTTCCACTCTACATGGTATATATTTCCATTTCCTCACCTCTCTGTCCCACTTGTGGAGAAAGAGAGGCAGCACCGCGTCAAGACAATGGCATCGAAACGCCTCAAATGTTGATCACTTAGGCGAAATTTCATTTCTGCCGCCAGTTTTGCTTATCTGTGCAGTTCGTTTCAGTTTATCTACAATTTATTCGGTACATGTATGCATTTCTCGTATTATCCTACTATGTATATGTGCAACCACACAAACAGAATCATTGAATGTTCATGCTTAATCTATGTCGGCTGTGGCTTTTCGTAGATTTCTGCTTTTAGCTCAGAGGAGGAACATGCTCGAAGAAGTAGTTCCCCCAGTGTAGGCCAGGCGAAATAGTGCGCTGTCCACTACTCCCTTCCATTGCAAACTATTACAGGGTAGATCCATCTTCAAACAGACACTTGTCTGGCCCATCTTTTCTCTCTCTCCCGCTGGCTCCCTCTATGAACTTGTTAGTTGATTGCCGCTTGACACGACGCTTTTCATAAAAGCGGTATGATAAAATTCCATATGCGATAAGGTAAATCGTTTTATCTATTATCCCCTAACCGACTCGCACACGCCACGCTCCATGTGACTCATATTCCAGAGACTTTTCGCCAATTTCCAGTCCGAATAGAATCAAATCAAATCATTTCCTCAATTGAGACAGAACCCAGCAGCGGCAGCGGCAGATGCAAAAGCAGAAGCAGAAGAACAAACCAAACGGAAAGATAAACAATAACAAATTATTGAATCAACAAGCGAAGAAGTGAAAGAAAAGATATTAATTGGACGGGGAATGGGGATGGTGTGAGTAAGGAGAATGGATGGCAGGAGAAGGGGCTTCTGGCGTCTAATGAGTAAATCCAAACACGTTCCACACTCACATCCGATGGCCGATCCGGCCAGCCTGTGGATCATGAATTATGCAGTGGACGACGCACATACCACAAATATTTAATAGAAATGTTTATCGAAAAATGGCAATGCTGTTGTTATTGCAGTTGGGGCGGGCAAAAATGGAACCATTATGCCGCAGAAGTGTGCCATCATAAGGAAGCTAGCGGTAACGGAGCGACAGAGAGTGCATGTCTCAAGACTCGCCTTCCCCTCATGATTGTCCCGCATCTCCATATATCACACTGAAATCGGAGGGAACAAAGCTGTTGAAGTTGGAATGGAATGGAATGCATTGGATTGGGACTGGGCTTGGATTTGACTTGTTGTTGTTGTTGTTCGACTGCCAACGTGGGAGGAAGTGGATAGCCAGCCACAATGCGGAAATGTTAATTGGATTTTGTGTGTGGCATCATACATGTGGGTGGGTGGCGGCTCTCCAGTCTCGACTCTCGGGCCAGCATCTCGAGTTCAGAGTTCAATGCATTGACAAGACCAGCCTCTCTCTACATCTCTCGTTCTCTCTCTTTCTCATCCGCTTTTGTTTCTGCAGCAACAACGTGCCAAAGCTGTCTGCTGCGACACTCACGTTAGTCACAGACGAAATGACGGAGCAGGTTTATGATTCAGATTTTCGAATATTTTTCCCCCTAGTTTTTTTTGTGGTGCATCAATGAGAAATACCTGGAATTTTCGAATCCAACTCCGATTCCTGGGTACAGGGGGCTTCTCTGAAATGTAGTCATCGTAAAACTGCCAAAAGCGTAATGTAAACAACAAAAGCGAAGAGGAGGACGGAGTGAGTAGGGTGTCCTATCTACCGCCTCTCTCTCTCTCTCTCTCTCTATATCTCCCTTTCTCTGGCATACATATAACATGCTGATAAAATGGAATGGAAATGGAGCAACAAATTTGTGTGTTTGCTATTAACGAAAGCGAATCATAAAGCGACTGAGGGGTTGAAGGTGGGAGTGGGGTAGGGACATGTGTGTGTTTTGGTTTTGCTTTGCTTTGGTTTTTATCTTATCTTAAGACGTCCCCAATTGCAGCTGTTGGTGGGGGCGAGAGAAGGATGGTGAAGGTGATGGCAGGGGAGCTACAGCTGGAACTGGGCTAACGGTGTTCAAATAACTGTGTCGTCACACCCATGAAATGGCTACCGACGTTTGCCGGCTGGCTCTCTTTCGGTCTTTCTGTTTTCCCCTGTTCTAATGGAACAATTACGAAATGCTCGTTGCATGCAACCATGTGGCAGATTATGTGCCTGGTTTGGCCCGCGGAAACGCCAGGCGCAGGCAGCCACTAGCCAACCGACCAGAAGGTGGAGGGGAAGTAGGTAGCTGCAGTATGGTAGGCGAAGAAGAGACAAGGCGAATGCAAATTTTGTAGCGTCCATCGTTCGGCCGTTGTCCATTTCAATTGTTACTCGGATTTTTCGTCTATTTCTGAACGGGTTTTTGTTTCGGCCCTATATTCACGATTGCATGTACACATGTGTGAGTGTGGCGGGTCTTTGGCCCGCTTCATTTGGCAGCAAAAAGCGAACAAAAAATAAATGAAGAAATGAGTCATGGAAGTTGGCTGCCATTTCATGGGCTCAGGCCTTCGCTGGAATCGTTGCTGTTGCAACATTTAAATGTCAATGCACCAGTGGCAGTGGCAGCGGCAGCGGCAGTGGCACAAGAAAGCCGCAGTTTGGAGCTGAGGCTGGGTCTGGGGCCTGGGCATAAATTAAAGTTCAAACAAACATAAAAGAGGCAGAAAATGAGGCTGCCCCACCCGCACATGCTGCGCATCGTTCGCTCTCTGCCCCCCGTCCCAACCCTCTGGATGGCACACTCTCTTTCACGCTCTCTGTTGCTGCCGCTCTCTTAACTGAATTGGCAGGTTTTTGTTTGTTTTTGCGACAGAACAGTGGAAGAAGGGGAAGAATCAGCAGCCGCAGAAGCGAATGCAAATGCTCTGTAAAGCTAGACACATCTGTGGAAGTGGAAGAAGGGGAAGCATAACAACACCGAAAAGACGAAGAGAGAGTAGGCTAGAAGGAAGAGTAACATGAGACACATTTAAAGCACAGCCCCTCTGGCCCCACACAAACAAAATGTGCAGGGAAACAGGTTTTGAGGCAGGCAGCAGAACGACGACAGCTGTTCGAAACCAAGCTGCCAGCAGCGGGAACAGAAACCGTATACCAAACAGTTCTCTAATTTGCAAAACTTCAAAAATTTAGGAAAATGCACGAGAAAGGCATAAATTATTCGGCTAGAAACTGCACTCTATATACACACACACACACCACACACATAAACACAGACGCATGCGAGGTGCGCAAAAAAGGGCGTGTTTGTATGGAAAGAAGAAGAGGAGAGGAAGAAGCAGAAAAGGGAGCAGGGCAGATGGGAAGGGAAGATGAACCAGCAGCAGCCGCCGCCGCTGTCGCTGTCGCCGCCGGAGCAAAAAGCGGAAGTCATAGGCGCAAAGAGGAAGGGAGAAAATAGTAAAACAAAACATGCGCAGAAAGTAGAGTGGAGTTTTGGCATGGACTGGCTGATAGGTGGGGAGAGGAGAGCACAAAAAAAGAGCTGCAGAGTTATAAATAAATGTTGCAAAAAGAAAACTTACCACAACATTTTGTTTAAATCCGTTTCCACAGCGAAAATGCGTTGGTATTGGTGCACGGCGGCGTCTGCTCGGCCTCTTCGTCTCACCCTCTCTCACTCAATAACTCGCTGGCTCGGTCGCTCTCCACCCACAAGAAAGAGAAATGCGTCTCTGCTTGGCAGAGGGAATCTTGATTCTTACACTCTCTGTGGTAATTAAGAAAATTTTTAATTTTAATTAATTTACGATTCTTTGGTTTAAAACTCCCCAGTACACGTACACACACACACGCACACACGAACACGCACAGAAGCAAACACACAAATCCGACAGAGCGAGAGAAAGAGAAGCAGCAGCGACGGCGACAGCGATAGAAAACTCCTTTTCAAGGAGTAGAGACACGAAATTTTTCTGCCCTCTCTTCTACTCGAGCGGTGGGCAGGACGCGAAATGGAGTTTAGTTTTGGATATATTTAGATCTTTTTAGCACGAAGAATTTTAATTCTGGTTAATAATACTAACTCTGCTGGAGACCAGCACGCACATACACACATACTAATACACCACTGCCGTTGATTGTATGCGCCTTTTAGCGAGAGTAGGATGTTTTGTGGAGCGACGCTCTGAGTTTAGCACTAAAATTGTACTCAATTATTCACTGGAAACGCATCCATTTGGATTTCGTCCCCATCACACAACACAAGCCCTTCTCGTTTTCTCACACTCACAGCTATTTAATTGTTGCAATGACATTTTTCCGCGATAACATTACATTTAAGGCGGCCTTTTCAACTTTCAATTCGGAAAAAATTGTTGTTTCTTTCGCGGCGGCCCGAGGAATTGTGATCAGTGTGACCGCGGACTTATCGATGAAATATACCGCCTGACCCTCAAAAAGGTACCAAAACTACCATACATTTTAAATTTTTTACCGCAAATATACCGAGGAAATAATAGCTTAACCCCACTCTTTTTAAATAGGCGAATACCTTGAGTTAAACCACTAACCATACCGTTATATACAATTCTGTTGTATGGACCAATTTCAGCAGCATGCGGCTCTCACCACTTAAAAGACGAAAAGTCACTACGAAGAGAGCGACAGCGAAGAATTTCACCTCAAATAGGAGATCCGGAGAATTTTGAAATCCACCACGATTTGAGAGAGAGTGTCTCAGTATTTTCGGTATATCGGTATTTTTGGGCGGTTATTTTGAAAAGTGTATTAAAACACCTACTAGCGACCCAAAAATTTTCATTTCATATTTATCTTATGCTTTTCAACATGTTTTTTTCTATAGTCTTCTATAGTTTCTCCGGGAAAGAGCTTTAGCACCTCGGTCTCAAGACATATCCTATCAAAATTAAGCAGAGCACCTAAAACGCATACTATTCGTGCGTATTTGTAAATACCCACCAGTCGAAAATGGGTTAAAAGTTCTTTCTATACAATTCGATTTTGATATTTTCTTTGAACTGCAGGCAAGCAAAGATTCTCAGCAGCTACAAGCTTTAGCTTGGCTCTCCAGTTGATCGGGGAGCAACACTGCAGTAGAAAGGATGACTATTTCACTTTTCAGATCCAATTTAGCTGGCTGTGTCTTTGCCAGCAGCTCTAACGCAGAGGAGAAATATTTTATTTAAAACTACTTATGTATATCCTATAAAATCAGTTAATTTTTGCTTAGTTTTGGTTGTTTGTGTTCAAAGCATGGTTCGATGAGCGCTTCCGCCAGCTTCCTTTTCAAGATGTGGTGTCCCAACAGCCATCTGTCCAGACTTGCGAATGCCTTGTAGAGTGCTCGCTTGATTTGACCTCAGTACAGCAGTCGATGAGGCGCATAAAATCATTGTACCAGGCGAAGTCTTGTGTCTGTTTGCAGAAAGATCAGCAAACGGAAGCTCCCGCTGCACCTGGTGAATCATGGCGAATCATGCTCTTCCTGTAGTCCATCGTGTAGCAGTTGAAGATCTCCTCGCCCGCTCCGATTTCCACTGCCGAGTAGCTGACCGCCGTGCAGCCGTCGAACTTGGTGCGTATGGAGGGGGCACAGGCATGATTGCAGAGGCTCAGATACGGCAGATTGATGGCTGTGAGGGGCTCCGTTTGACTCAGATTATGTAGTTGACCCAGCTTAAGGTGCCTCGGTTTCTGCCACATGTCCGGCTGCAGTAGGCCAAACTGGCCTTGGTTTCGGGCAGGTTGTTTGGCGGGCAACCAAGGACGGGCACTCCCAAATTCGACATGACCAATCTATTACGTATGTATATGGTCAGTGCCTGTGCTCACTCTGGAGAAATGGCCGGCATTTTGAACAGAAATCAATAGTTATTCTTGTTTTTATCCAAAGGTTTTTTTTTTAATTTGCTTATACAAGGTGAAGAATTTGGTAGGTGGTGGCGGTAGAAAACTAAATTAAGACTAAATTGTGTATAGTAATTAAAATAAATAGAACAATAGGAGCCAGTCAGCTTCATTTACTGGCTTATGAACGGAATGGCTGGATTTCAAAAGACAAGAAAACGCAGTCGTTAATACGACCTACCATGCGAGTCCACGTCCCTCTCCAAGCGAATCAAAAAACTTAATTTGAACTACGACGATGGGAACAGCAACAGCAGCTGCAGTATTCCGACTCAGATAGTGACTACAAAAATTACAATACTTGACCCCTGTACTCCTATTGAGTCTAGTAGACGGCCTTGCGATAATTCTCCACGAAATGCTGCACCAGGCCGGGTAGCTCCGGGGCCCGGCACAGATACTTGTGGCCGTACCGCTTGCTGCTGTCAAAGCGGTGGAACTCCACGGGTCCCCACGCTCGGCTCCGGTTGTCTAGAGCGACGCGGTACAGCTGGTAGCCCAGATGGAAGGGAACGACCACGTCGTCCTCGGCGTGGATGATCATAATCGGCTGCGGAAACTCGTGCACGTGGATGTCCGACTCGAAGCGTAGCCGGTTGCTGTACATGGGTCGCGAGATGGCGAAGTCGAACCAGGGCAGGTGCTTGAAGATCCTTGAGAAGGGGTGCAGCCGGATCTCGTCCCGGATGTTGGTGAATGGGCTCTCTAGGATGACGCCGCGGGGCGCGCGCTCCTTCAGATGAGCCAGCCTGGCGCACATGTGCGTGGCCACGCCCGTGCCCAGAGAGTGACCCCAAATTATGACCGGGTTCGAGGTCACATTCGATATATACTCGTACACCATCATGGCGTCCCTTACCACGCCCTCTTCCGTGGGCGAGACGGGATCAGAGTCGGCGTACCCGCGGTAGTCAAAGGACAGTACATGGTAGTTGAGGTTGCGCAGCAGCTTGTACACCTCCGAGCGGTGGCCGCTGCCCCGGGTGGCGGTGTTGCCGTGCAGGTAAATGACCACTGTTCCGCCAGGCATCCGCAGTAGACGTTCGTAGAAAAGCTGCTCGTTCTCGGGTACGATCGAGGGGAACTCGGACTTTAGGGCCGGAGCCAGGAGCCTGAGCTCTTGCTCGTAGTCGTCGTCCCTGCGCTCATCTGGTGCGATGTCCTGGTCGAAGGCCTCCTCCACTTGCAGCTCCCTCTTGAAGCGGCGAACCGCGTTCTTCGGGAGCACATGCCACACCCCGATGCGCACCCCATCCTCGTCCGAGTCATTTTCCTTGACGGTTATGTAGAAGTTCCGTGTCGCGTAAAGTCCGATGCCGGCGGGATTGGTGAGGTCGAGGCCCTTCGGGTAGGTGACTGCAATAGAGAAGATTGGCTTAGGACTGTCGTTGGTTGTTTCCTGGGGTGGGGGCGGGAGGACTACTTACTGAATGTGAGGAAGAGGATGCCGCGCTGGAGCGTCACCGAGTAGCGAAAAACCATGGGCAGCACCACCAATACCAGGGTGAAGAACAGCAGGCATAATTGTAGGCAGCGCAGGCCCACCCTGTGGAGGAAGAGGTGTCAGTGTGTTCCCGTGTGATCTCAGCTAGCTTTAACGATGGAATGACGGGGGAATGGTGACGGAATACATAAAATGAAGATGAAAGGTGGCAGCGTGGATCAGATGGAGTTGGTGGTACAGTGGGAACCAGCGGAAACAGAATACGGAAGCGGATCAGTGTCGGCGGTGCCCGAAATGTCAATATCGCGATGACACGATGACAAAAAAAAGTAAATAACGACAAATCAGGAGGTTTATACAAATGAAATAGGGATACGTTTACAACATCTAAGTCGAGCCGGGGGACTCGAGATCGGTGCGAGGAGCTTGATGATACTTACAGCCCAATTAGCCAACTAATGAAGATCGTTCCGGGAATGATTGTAGCATAGCAAATTGTGTTTATAGTACTATGAAGCCCACTCATTGTTTTGGTCACTTTCGCTTTAATGCTTATGAGAATTAGGATATGGTTTGGTTTAGGTTCGATTTGATTCGATTCGATCGGGAGTCAACGGATTCGAATGATTCCGACCGGATGTGTACTTGAATTATTATCGAGTATTTATTTTGACGCGTTGGGAGAGAGAAGCAAACAGATTTCTAGATTATTATTAGTTTGTTATTTGTGAGGTTTTTCGTTAGGGGGGATGGTTTGCCCAAAGCGAGAAGCATGCAAGGCACCGCGATAACCGAACCGAACCCGAGCGTGGTACAAACTGATCCCCCTTCTTTGGCCAAAAATCCCTTCAGGCCAACCTTTGTACCCGATCTGATACTGCTGATAGTGGCAGTGGTTCTCGGCGCGGGTGTTATGTGTGGTGCATTTGAGAATGGATGTATTTAAACGATGATGTATGTATGTACATGTGAGGTCAATGAGGCGGTGAGTAAGTGATAATGACAGTCAGAGCGGCCGGACATATCAACGCAATACGAGCGTGACTAATGCCACTACTACTATCGGAGCCGCGCGAGGGCAGGTCGAAATCATAAGGGAACACAAACGGATTTCGTACGGCTACAAGCAAACTACGAAAGCAAATTAATCGGGGGTCGGTTAGTGGGACAAACACACAGGGATTCACCTCTTGAAGAAATGCCGCCTACGCGCAAAAAGCATATCTGCAACGAGTGAACATGAGAGTGAACATGAAAGAGAGAGAGAAGAAAGAGAGAGAGAGAGAGAGAGAAATAGAGTGCGTTAAAAGTTTGCCAGTTCAAAAATTCAAATTCAAACAGCCGCCGAGAGCGCAAGCGATATCCACATCCGACAGGCATGTCTGGAAAGTGTCAATCGAGTGATCGAGAGAGAAGGAGGCGGCACTAACGGATCTGCGAACATTCTTTTTTTTTTAATACTATACATTGACTTTTCACACTCGCGTGGATGGGGCGCGTAACGTTGTGGGTGGCGCGTCTGTTGATACTGGAGTAGAATTACGCGCGTGGGCCAGTCCCCCCACAATTTGTGAGCTAATCGCTATCGCTTGCCCTCCCCGCGGCTGTTGTGGACCGGATTGAATTAAACATGAATAACACATTTAGTTGGGATGCACTTGCGGCCAATTATTGCCTCAATTACACCGCCAAGTGGGCATCGGACACCGACTCGGACTCACCGTGTTATATCAGTCCGTAAAAATGAGTGCCAAGAAATCGCAATCAGTGCGGTGCGTTTTTCCGATTAGATAATCCCCTCTAGTCCAGCAGCTGCATGATGGCCTGCAATTTAATGGAAAACAGTTTTGAACACTTTTGACTTGTGATGGGTTGTGTGGGTGGGGCTGTGTTGCAGCAGAAGCTGCAATACATTTTCACCGGTTCAGCGGAACGGTTTTTCAGTGGAATCCGTTTATGTGGCAGAGAAGGAGTAGTGTACCACCGTGTACCACCACCCACTCATTGCTGGGGGTAAGGGCTTTTCGACATTGTCTTTCAAGGACCTTTGTTCACTGTTCACTGATTTTCACTAATTTGTATTTGATAAAGTCAAAAGAGAAACAAAAAACTTGTTTTCTCACCACATACGCTTCAGGACTAGCCGAGATGTGTTCCAAATGCTATGTGCTCCGGTAAACTTGCTACAGGTTTTAACAAATTAACTTATTTATTAATTGCTTGGATTTGGTATGAATTATTCACGCGAACAGCTGTCACTGTTGTTATTGACTATCGATGCCTGCTAGAGATGAGAAAGCAGTTTCACAAGTCACGGGATCAGTCACAGTTTTGATCAAATCTGCAGACGGCTTAGCATTGCTAAAATAGCAACAGAATATATGTAATTCATTTTTTTTTAACAATTTATGTGTTTGCTGTTTATGATTTAAATTAATATGGTTTTCGAGAAAACAACAAAATGTACGTGCTGCAAGTTGGCTGCTAGAGATGGACTGTGGCAATAAGTTATCGCACTTCGCTGTGACTGTCCCCTATCGTGGAATTTGAACGATTAACCCATTGTTGAACAGTGCGTATTTCAAGTTACTCCCAAATGAGTAATGAAAGATATCGTCCTTTCGTTTTCCAAGTAAAAAAAAACGAATAATCTATTTTTTCGCGATTTTACTAACGTTGTTCAACTGTTTAAATAGAGCGGGGTTAGGTGGGCTAAGTTCGTTTTTTCGGTATATTTACGGTATATTTTAAAAACGAGAGTGTATATTTCTGAGGGTCAGGCGGTATAGTTGTTTGATAAAGGTCACTCTGATTGTAAGCGTGGCGCATATTTTTGGAAATAATCTGTAAAATAATTGTGAAAATGGCTACAAATATAGAACAAAAATGCGAATTATTGGAGGCTGAAATGAGGGGCAACGTAGAGAAGCCACTGCAGAAGTACAAAAAGCTGGTCGCCAGCCTTAAAACAGAGCTGATGGAAAAGGACCTTAAAATAAAGACAGCCATCAGTGCCTTGAAAATGGACTTTGAACCGGAGGAGGACATCTCTGTCGGCGTTACAGACACACAGAGGGAAAACTTTTCATCGCCTCCGGCCAATCGACGCTCCACCATCAAGGAAGTTTGCAGGGAATTGCGTCGCATCAGTGACATTACCCGATCTGCAGAGGTAGATGCAACTATAGCCCCTGAGGAGACACAGAGACGGGTAATTAGCCGGTCATTGCACTTGCGGATTCCAGCGATTAATATATTTACTTGTAGATTATCAATAGTGTAGTCACGCCACCTCCAAGGCGCATAGCGGAGTTGACTTCGGCCCTGGACGACCCTGATGAGGACTCTCCCACCATTGAAGTGGTCGAGGACTCTACCACCATTGCTACAAATTGGCTATTGGCTACAAATATAGAACAAAAATGCGAATTATTGGAGGCTGAAATGATGGGCCACGTAGAGAAGCTACTGGAGGAGTACAAAAAGCTGGTCGCCAACCTTAAAACAGAGCTGTTGGAAAAGGACCTTAAAATAAAGGCAGCCATCAGTGCCTTGGAGGACATCTCTGTCGGCGTTACAGACACACAGAGGGAAAACTTTTCATCGCCTCCGGCCAATCGACGCTCCACCATCAAGGAAGTTTACAGGGAATTGCGTCGCATCAGTGACATTACCCGATCTGCAGAGGTAGATGCAACTATAGCCCCTGAGGAGACACAGAGACGGGTAATTAGCCGGTCATTGCACTTTGCGGATTCCAGCGATTAATATATTTACTTGTAGATTATCAATAGTGTAGTCACGCCACCTCCAAGGCGCATAGCGGAGTTGACTTCGGCCCTGGACGACCCTGATGAGGACTCTCCCACCATTGAAGTGGTCGAGGACTCTACCACCATTGAAGTGGTTGAGGGCGAACTGGGGGAGGACATCTCTGTCGGCGTTACAGACACACAGAAGGAAAACTTTTCATCGCCTCCGGCCAATCACCGCTCCACCATCAAGGAAGTTTGCAGGGAAAGTCGTCGCATCAGGGACATTACCCGATCTGCAGGACTAGTTAGATGCAACTATAGCCCCTGAGGAGACACAGAGACGGGTAATTAGCCGAGACGCATTGCGTCCTCCGAGACGCATTGCGGAGTTGACTTCGGCCTTGGATGACATTGATGAGGACTCTCCCACCATTCCAGTGGTTGAGGACTCTCACACATGTGTGGACGAGGAGCAGAGGGTGCCAGAGTCTCAATATGACCAGGCTACCAACCTCTTCTCCATCATGGAGGAAGCGGACAGAGAGGAATCCTCGGATACCGACCACATTTGCGATACCGATAGCGATAGCTCTTTCCACTGCAGCTCTACGGCAGGGGAGAGGGTAGTCATTCATATCCCCGACAACCCAAAGGCGCCAGCCGTGGTTATTTCATCATTGGATGTTAACATCAGTCGGGAGCCCAACAACATAGTCATTCGTATCCGCGGAAAGCCAGAGATGCCAGCCTTGCCCAATTCCTCCTACGATGTTGACTCCAGAGCTCCAGAGCTGAGCATGCACTTGTCTGTTGCCTCGCCACGCCAGAGCCAGTTCAATGGCACTTCCAGTATGGCCGGCAGCACCAGCACACCGCGTTCCTCCGGTCTTGCAGAAAGAGTTAGGGGCGGGCCACGAACCCGCCCCCATTGACATCCGCGGAAAGCCAGAGATGCCAGCCTTGCCCAATTCCTCCTACGATGTTGACTCCAGAGCTCCAGAGCTGAGCATGCACTTGTCTGTTGCCTCGCCACGCCAGAGCCAGTTCAATGGCACTTCCAGTATGGCCGGCAGCACCAGCACACCGCGTTCCTCTCCGGTCTTGCAGAAAAGAGTTAGGGGCGGGCCACGAACCCGCCCCATTGACATCCGCGGAAAGCCAGAGATGCCAGCCTTGCCCAATTCCTCCTACGATGTTGACTCCAGAGCTCCAGAGCTGAGCATGCACTTGTCTGTTGCCTCGCCACGCCAGAGCCAGTTCAATGGCACTTCCAGTATGGCCGGCAGCACCAGCACACCGCGTTCCTCTCCGGTCTTGCAGAAAAGAGTTAGGGGCGGGCCACGAACCCGCCCCATTGACATACCCCTTCAGAGGGAGAAAGTGGCAAGACCTAAATCCAAACGACAAACCAGCAAGGTCGCGCTGGATCCAACAGAAGAAAGTGTCGCAGAAGATCAGAGCAGTGCCAGCTGCAGTACCAGTGGGCGCCCCATTCGGAAATGTCGTCCTACCTCGTTAAAAGAGCCAAGAGTTACTCCAAAATCGCGCTACAAGTCGCTGCTCAAAGAGTTTACGTCTTAGACGTGTTCTTCATAGGACATATTTTCTTGTTTGTGTCGTTTAAAATCGTATAATCCCGTTCGACTTTGGTTGAGGACTCCCACTCTCCCACCATTGCAGTGGTTGAGGACTCTACCAGTGGTTGAGGACTATGAGAGAGAGGAGACTATGAGAGACTATGAGGTGACTATCTGCAGAAGCATATGGATGTGGAGGGGGGGTGGCACAGGTGCACAACAAGTCGCATGAGGAGATCTACGAGTTTTCTAGCAAGGCGGCCATCGATGCGGCCAAGAAGCTGCAGCGGCTGCAGAAGGAGCGTAATCCCGGGGGAAACGACTACTGGCCGTGAGTGAATCTGCTTGGATCAGCCCAAAAACAGACAATAATCGTTTGGGTTTCCCCGTTTCAGTGCACTCTACGATAGTAATGTCATGTGGGGCCTAGTTCCGGGTGGCAATCCCTTTGGCGTGATGTACGTGATGCTGGTGAAGGCACTGCAGGCTCAGTGCACCCCCGAACAGTACGAGGAGTTCGGCAAGCGGATGGAGAACTTTGAGGTCTGCGGAACGTATGCCCAGACAGAGTTAGGACACGGAACGTACCTTCGTGGACTGGAGACCCGGGCTGATTTCGATCAGAAGACGGACGAGTTTGTGTTGAACACTCCCAAGATATCCTCGTACAAATGGTGGCCTGGCGGCTGTAAGTGGAATGAACCCTCAGTTTTCCCAACGAGCTGTAACCTTTCTTTTCTTCCAGTGGGCCACAGCTCCAACCACTGCATGGTGATGGCCCAGCTGTACATCGACAACAAGCCCAAGGGTCCACACATGTTCTACGTTCAGGTACGCGACGAGGAGACGCACGAGCCTCTTCCCGGCATCCACATCGGCGACATCGGCAAGAAGATGGGATTCATTGGCGTGAACAATGGAAGAACAATGGGCCTGAAGAACGTCCGCATTCCCCGCACCCGCATGTTGATGCGCCATGCGCAGGTCAATGCCGACGGCAGCTATGTCAGTAGTCCCTCAAATGTCCTCACCTACTTCGCCATGGTGCGCACGCGCTGTGTGATTGCCTGGAACAATGCTGTGATGCTGGCGATTGCCGCCACCATCGCCACCCGCTACTCGGCCGTGCGCCGACAGAGTCCCATCAATCCCAAGTGAGACCCATCCACGTCTGCAGTTTAACATTTGTAGTTATTCATTCTTTGTTTTATGGCTAATGCAGGGAACCAGAGCCACAGATTATCGACCACGTGACGCAGCAAATGAAACTGTTTCCGGAGATAGCGACAAGCGTGGCCTACCGCCTGGCCAGCGCGCATCTTTGGAACCTGTACGACATTACCTTGGGCGACATATCCAATGGAAAGTACGAGCGTCTGCCGGAGCTGCACTCCCTGTCCTGTGCCTTGAAGGTGAACTGCTCCTCGGACTCGGCCATTGGCGTTGAGAGGCTGCGACTGGCCTGCGGCGGCCATGGCTATCTCAGCTCCGCCAATATGGCGAACATCTACGTGAACGCCACGGCAGCATGCACCTATGAAGGCGAGAACACAGTTCTGCTCCTGCAGATTGGCCGCTTTCTGATGAAGTATTGGCGCGCGGCACTGAGTGGAGCTCCCCTGGCACCCACCGTCAGGTACTTGGCTGAGGTTCAGAAGAAGTCAGAATTTGGTTCGTGGACCGGCACCTGGGAGAACTTGGTGCAGGCTATGCAGTTTGCTGCCGCCAAGTAAGTAAACCCCCGGCCTACTTGGCTGAGCTACCCTGACGATCGCTATACTTGCAGAAAGACCGCCCTGGCCTTCAAGAGCCTCATCAGTCGCCTGTCCAGAGGTGAAACCGAAGAGACAGCGGCCAACCACACGGGTATCGAGCTTACTCAAGCAGCAGAGGTTAGTTTGCTTACATAGTTTGGACTTTGCCCCCTCTGATCTTGATTTATTTTCTCGCAGCTGCACGGCTGCGCATTTGTTTTCTCCTCATTTGTCGACGAAGTAACTGGTCCCAAGGCAAAGACTCGTTCAGCGGCGTTGAACCGAACCCTGGAGAACCTCTTGGAACTGTATCTGGTCAAGGAGTCTCTTAATCAGATGGCCAACTTACTTAGAGTATGCTGTGGCACACACAAATCGATTGTTCGAACACTGTCCTTTATAGACTGATTACCTTTGGCAGTTCATCAACTTGACGGACACGGATCTGACCAGGCTGCAGGACCGCCTGGAAACGGTGCTGACCAAGCTCCGTCCCGATGCTGTGGCCATTGTGGATGGCTTCGACTTTTAGCGATGTGCAGCTCAATTCCACGCTGGGCTCCTTCGACGGCAATGCGTACGAGCGAATTTTCGACGCCGCCATGAAAAATCCGATGAATCAGAAGTCGGTGCCAAAGTCCTTCCATGAGCACCTTAAGCTCTTCATGAGGTCCAATATTTAGTGCCAGTGCGATGCCAATATGCATGTGTTTATGCCTCTTATAAGTGGGTGATTGTGTGATTAAAATATTATATTTAACAATATCTGTATTGTTAACATACTTACGTTACATTGCATAACGTTACATTACCATACAATGTAGAGGCCATATCCTTACCCCCCTTACCGGCGGGAAAAGCGGCTATGGAGTCCAGCGGTCCAATTCAATTGTTGTGCTATGTATTTATTATCACGATTAGTACAAGTTTAACTTGGGCTTAAAAATATAGATATTAAATTTATCTAAAAAGTATGTGCTAAAACTCGTTTTTGGTCTTCGAGATGAAGCTCTCGATCTCTCTCAATGAACCTAATACTGAATCCAATCCAGTGGGTGCTACATTTGCAGGCATATTGTTCGTATCTAATAATTTTGAAGCTAATTCAGCACCGTCGTAAATCGGCTCGGGGTCCTGGTATTCTTCTGCTGGAACATGAGTTTGGATACTTGGGAGACACATACTTTTTGAAGGGATATCCATAAATGGCTTCTGCTTAAAAATTGAAGCTTCACACTCGGCACGCGCAAGCTCTGCGCGTCTCTCCTCACGATTTCTATCTCCTTTCCTGCTTTCTTCTGGACGAGCCGATGGGGAATCTTCGCTTTCTTTTTTTATGTTTTGTATTTTTACAACAGAGGGTTCCTCCTGCTCTAAGTTTGCTCCTGATTTTACATCAGGAGGTTCCTGCTTTATGTGTCCTTCTGCTGCTGCTGCTTCTTTCTCATTCAAAGGAAACAAATCGTCTGCGATCTCCTCCTGGGTGCTTTGGGACTCCTTGTACTCGATTTGTCCTTGGGCACGACGTCGTAGCACCTTACGTTCCATATGATGTTTGGCGCTTTCCATTGCCTTACGCTTCCTGCAATCAAAATATCTTATGACTTCATTCCGAACCGAGTTTTGCTAGTGGGAAACAAACCTGTTACGCGGGCTTAGTTTTTGCGTCGAGTTGGATGAGTGTGAGGTTGGGCTGCTTGTTTCTGGATACGACGTTTTCGATGCGACTTCGATCTTGCCATGGACATCAAATGCTTCTGTCAGTTGGCGGTAGAGGGCCGAACATGTGAGCATCAGTGCGTGCATCTCCTTGAAAGCTTCCATATCAAAGAGCTTGGTGGCGACCGTTCCTGTGAGGGGAAAGGGAACTGTTGCAAAACAACTCGTATCAGCCGGCAGGCCACGTACCTCTGCGCAGCTGGGCGCCCTCGATGCGGTACTGCTTCAGCTCATCATCCTTTGCCTGCAGCTGGTTAGCAAGCGAGAAAACCTGATCCCTCAATTTGCTGGCACAGGAAATGGAGTCAAGGAAAACCCTGCGATAAAACTGCAAACAAAAGAGCGGCCATTAGCATTGGTATGGATTGCATCTGGACAGTAACTAACCAAGGCTCCGTCCATGTGTGCCAGGTGCCACTCCCACTTGAGTGGCATGTTGTTTAGCATTTTATATTTAAGTTCCAGCACGCATCCGGCATCCTGGTTTGGCTCGCTCAGCGAAGTTTGTGTGGGATCGCCACTGACCAGAGCAACGCGTACATCATCTTCTGGGAACTTTACTCGGGCGTTCAGCGTCTGCAAACATTAATTTTTCCTCTGAATCTGTGTGCAATGTTTACAGGTCATCCGAACTTACCTTCAAGCGCTTGGTGAAATCACTTGCGGCCAAAGACTCAGTGTAGCTTTGCTCGCGCTCTTGGTCGATGCACTGCAGCTGGAGGCCAGAGTCTGGGCCAGTGGCCACAAAGTTCATTACAAACTTTCTTCCATTTATTTCTTTAGTTTTAGCATTGTTTTGTCAGGTAACGAAGTTTTTCCCAGTACTGGCAAATTCTCAAAAATTGAGATGGGACAAAAATTTGGAGCAACGAACATTGTTTTTCAGGTGTTTTTAAATTATAAGAACATCATTTTTTTGCTGTAAAATACATTGTTTTAAATGAAATTAACTGAAATTAAAGGTTTTAAAGGTCAAAATCCTCAAGCTCATTAGGGTTCACTAGGTACTGGCCTAGCAGGATCCCAGAGTCTGCTCTCGGAGAATTTTTTTGGCCTTTAATTTAGTATTCAAAAACGAAAAAACCTTCTTGGAAGGGCCTGTGTTAACTGGTGGTGTAGGCTCTATCGACGGTGTTGTTTCCTTTGGGAATTTTCACATATTAGAATGAAGCTCCTGCTCAAAAACTTTTACAGTTTCCTGAGCATTTGAGATTCGAATCCGTCTTTTTAAAACCGGGGATAAAACATCGATAGTCGCCATAAAGCATTGAAAATTTGAAAACATCGATGGCATCGATGTTTCTCAATTCGGGGCCTTGTCTTATCGATAATTTTGCGCTAAAACTCGTGGCGTCCAATTTTCCATGTTTGCGCTACAATTTAATTAGCAGGTCTCCTCCTACGCATAGCAAAAGGGCGTACACATAAAAGCCAAAAAGCCAGCAGTAAGTCTACCAACGAATTTCACTTAACTTGGGAAACAATATAAAAATGTATTCCTATGCAAATAGTCTGCCAGTATCTTTTCTGCAATTTGGTAAGCTATTGGAGAACCTGCCGGACATTGCATTCGATGTTCAACGCGACCAAGCTGGGAATGGTGATGTAAATGGTGCCAAGAAAGCGCTGGACGAGTGTGCCTTGTGGTATTACAACGCCTTCTACAAGGACGCCAGTGTCCGCGAGCGATACCCGTTCAAGCTGCGACAGAAGCGACGGATACGGAGATTCTACAACTACTTCTACATGTTTCCCGAAAAGCGAAAGGCCACCAATATATTCCCAAAAGCACCTGATGCTCTTATGCGTAAGTTGTTGGAATTTGGCCATCCCATGGATGAATCAACCGTCAAGAGTTTAGCAGAGCATAACAAAAAGAGTGAAACTAAATACGGGCAGGTGGGTTTTAGAATATATAAATACGAGTATGTCCCCGAAACTGAACCCCTACACAACTTTGTCGAAGGGGTTTTTTCGCTGTCGAATTTTCAATTGTGAAATTTGAGGAATTCCAAAAATATCTGGAGAACCCCCTATATTGTGTGCATACTGAAGCTGAACAACCCTGAGTATGTGTCAAGGGGCTTTGAGGAAGCCGCATATAGCTATTACTTGGATTTTACCATGCAATACCCTTGAGCGAAAGTGCTAAGAAGAAAATGTGCCAGGACCAGCACCAACCGAAGAGGCAGACAGCAAAACCCCAGATCTCTTGAAAAAACTGGACGGTATTGAATACAGGTTTCCTGTCACGTTGGTGTCCCCAACGAATCAAGGATAAGTTGCTCACTATGCCGGAAGCAGAAGAGGATGCATCGCCCGAAGAGTTTGAGCATTTGACGGCTGATGGTGTAACGGTCGAAGTGGACAAGTGAGTACTACCGTACTGTTGTGGGTGTTGGTGTGGGTTTAGATGCGGTGCTGGCTGATTCAATAGTTATTGCAGTAGCCTGGCACTGCACACCACAGAGGGGATCTGGGAAGAAAATGAACACTTGAATTATCCACTAATTTCCAAATATAAGGCACACTCACTTAGTTCTACATCTACAAGAGCAAAGTCTGCCTGCCTGCAAAGTCTGCCTCGTTTAGCGCTGGATTCGTGATCTGCGGCACTTGGCGTATCCATTGATCGTGAGTCCAGCAGCGCGCATACAGCTGCTCGCGTTCGTGGAACAGCAATTCCATACCTTCGATTTCCTCGATCTGCCTGCCGGTACGATCCGCGTAATTCTGCTTAACCATTTCATCGAAATCGGTGTGCAGCATCAGATCCCGCCAGTGCAAGATCTTCGGCGACATCTGACTCAGGTCCAGCTTCTGCAGTTCCACTCCCTTGATGCGCAACAGGAAGCGCAACATGGTCATCTTTACGTACAAATTGAAAGGCCAATGGCCTTGGCCAAGAAACTGCTGATGGCATCGCTGTAGCAAGCTCTCGCTATCATAGTGAGTCTCGGCGCTATGGAAGCTTATAAAGGTGCAGAACTCCGCTTGTCTAAGCTGGAAGAGTATGCGACAAATCGTTCTCTTCAGGCCATGGCTATGGCAGATCAAATAATCTATATTGTGTTCCTGGTTAGGGGCAGACGGGATTAGTTTTGGTTGCCCCAACGTTCGTTTGTTACCTATCCTACCTGGTTGCTCGGCGCCACAAGACTTCCAACGGTCGTTCAAGACGAATCAGTTTGCTCGAAGTGACTGCAGGTGCCTCAGAATGGAGTTTTTCTGCTGTGCTGCTTACTGTCACGATGGCACAGCAGGAGCTGGGCTCTGGCTCCTTCAGATGAGCCAGCCTGGCGCACATGTGCGTGGCCACGCCCGTGCCCAGAGAGTGACCCCAAATTATGACCGGGTTCGAGGTCACATTCGATATATACTCGTACACCATCATGGGCGTCCCATACCACGCCCTCTTCCGTGGGCGAGACGGGATCAGTGGTCCGACAGATAGATGACCACTGTTCCGCCAGGCATCCGCAGTAGACGCTCGTAGAAAAGCTGCTCGTTCTCGGGTACGATCGAGGGGAACTCGGACTTTATGGCCGGAGCCAGAAGCCTGAGCTCTTGCTCGTAGTCGTCGTCCCTGCGCTCATCTGGTGCGATGTCCTGGTCGAAGGCCTCCTCCACTTGCAGCTCCCTCTTGAAGCGGCGAACCGCGTTCTTCGGGAGAACGTGCCACACCCCGATGCGCACCCCATCCTCGTCCGAGTCATTTTCCTTGACAGTTATGTAGAAGTTTCGTGTCGCGTAAAGTCCGATGCCGGCGGGATTGGTGAGGTCGAGGCCCTTCGGGTAGGTGACTGCAATAGCGAAGATTGGCTTAGCACTGTCGTTGGTTGTTTCCTGGGGTGGGGGCGGGAGGACTACTTACTGAATGTGAGGAAGAGGATGCCGCGCTGGAGCGTCACCGAGTAGCGAAAAACCATGGGCAGCACCACCAATACCAGGGGGTGAAGAACAGCAGGCATAATTGTAGGCAGCGCAGGCCCACCCTGTGGAGGAAGAGGTGTCAGTGTGTTCCCGTGTGATCTCAGCTAGCTTTAACGATGGAATGACGGGGGAATGGTGACGGAATACATAAAATGAAGATGAAAGGTGGCAGCGTGGATCAGATGGAGTTGGTGGTACAGTGGGAACCAGCGGAAACAGAATACGGAAGCGGATCAGTGTCGGCGGTGCCCGAAATGTCAATATCGCGATGACACGATGACAAAAGTAAATAACGACAAATCAGGAGGTTTATACAAATGAAATAGGGATACGTTTACAACATCTAAGTCGAGCCGGGGGACTCGAGATCGGTGCGAGGAGCTTGATGATACTTACAGCCCAATTAGCCAACTAATGAAGATCGTTCCGGGAATGATTGTAGCATAGCAAATTGTGTTTATAGTACTATGGAGCCCACTCATTGTTTTGGTCACTTTCGCTTTAATGCTTATGAGAATTAGGATATGGTTTGGTTTAGGTTCGATTCGATTGGGAGTCAACGGATTCGAATGATTCTGACCGGATGTGTACTTGAATTATTATCGAGTATTTATTTTGACGCGTTGGGAGAGAGAAGCAAACAGATTTCTAGATTATTATTAGTTTGTTATTTGTGAGGTTTTTCGTTAGGGGGGATGGTTTGCCCAAAGCGAAAAGCAAGCAACAAGGCACCGCGATAACCGAACCGAACCCGAGCGTGGTACAAACTGATCCCCCTTCTTTGGCCAAAAATCCCTTCAGGCCAACCTTTGTACCCGATCTGATACTGCTGATAGTGGCAGTGATTCTCGGCGCGGGTGTTATGTGTGGTGCATTTGAGAATGGATGTATTTAAACGATGATGTATGTATGTACATGTACAGGTCAATGAGGCGGTGAGTAAGTGATAATGAAAGTCAGAGCGGCCGGACATATCAACGCAATACGAGCGTGACTAATGCCACTACTACTATCGGAGCCGCGCGAGGGCAGGTCGAAATCATAAGGGAACACAAACGGATTTCGTACGGCTACAAGCAAACTACGAAATCAAATTAATCGGGGGTCGGTTAGTGGGACAAACACACAGGGATTCACCTCTTGAAGAAATGCCGCCTGCGCGCAAAAAGCATATCTGCAACGAGTGAACATGAGAGTAGAGAGAGAAGAAAGAGAGAGAGAGAGAGAGAAATAGAGTGCGTTAAAAGTTTGCCAGTTCAAAAATTCAAATTCAAACAGCCGCCAAGAGCGCAAGCGATATCCACATCCGACAGGCATGTCTGGAAACTGTCAATCGAGTGATCGAGAGAGAAGGAGGCGGCACTAACGGATCTGCGAACATTCTTTTTTTGGAAATACTATACATTGACTTTTCACACTCGCGTGGATGGGGCGCGTAACGTTGTGGGTGGCGCGTCTGTTGATACTGGAGTAGAATTACGCGCGTGAGCCAGTCCCCCCACAATTTGTGAGCTGATCGCTATCGCTTGCCCTCCCCGCGGCTGTTGTGGACCGGATTGAATTAAACATGAATAACACATTTAGTTGGGATGCACTTGCGGCCAATTATTGCCTCAATTACACCGCCAAGTGGCTGACAAGTGGGCATCGGACACCGACTCGGACTCACCGTGTTATATCAGTCCGTAAAAATGAGTGCCAAGAAATTGCAATCAGTGCGGTGCGTTTTACCGATTAGATAATCCCCTCTAGTCCAGCAGCTGCATGATGGCCTGCAATTTAATGGAAAACAGTTTTGAACACTTTTGACTTGTGATGGGTTGTGTGGGTGGGGCTGTGTTGCAGCAGAAGCTGCAATACATTTTCACCGGTTCAGCGTAACGGTTTTTCAATGGAATCCGTTTATGTGGCAGAGAAGGAGTAGTGTACCACCACCCACCCATTGCTGGGGGTAAGGGCTTTTCGACATTGTCTTTCAAGGACCTTTGTTCACTGTTCACTGATTTTCACTAATTTGTATTTGATAAAGTCAAAAGAGAAACAAAAAACTTGTGTTCTCACCACATACGCTCCAGGACTAGCCGAGATGTGTTCCAAATGCTATGTGCTCCGGTAAACTTGCTACAGGTTTTAACAAATTAACTTATTTATTAATTGCTTGGACTTGGAATTATTCACGCAAACAGCTGTCACTGTTGTTATTGACTATCGATGCCTGCCAGAGATGAGAAAGCAGTTTCACAAGTCACGGGATCAGTCACAGTTTTGATCAAATCTGCAGACGGCTTAGCATTGCTAAAATAGCAACAGAATATTATTCATTTTTTTTTACAATTTATGTGTTTGCTGTTTATGATTTAAATTAATATTTGGATCATGTTGCAGTTCGAAGTGTGATTTTGCAGCGCCAAGTTTTAGAAAATATCGGCATTTTCGATAGCAAAAATATCACAAAATATATCAAAAATATATATGAATATTTCGATACATCACAACCCTGTAAAACAAAAGAAATTGCGAATTAAAGGAAAAGGCGATTGCAATTGTAACGGCAGGGCCGAAACTTGGAGGAAATGAAGAGCTTGGACGAAATCAAGGCGGAGTATCCGCTCCACTGGCACATCTGGCACGGCGACGTGGACCAGCTGCAGGCCGAGCTGCAAATCGACCAGGTAAATGGTGGGTGAGGTGGGTGTGGTTGTGGCTGAAGCCAAAGCCGGACAGGTGTGTGTGTGTGCGCGCTAATTGAATTAGCGCGTTCCCCGACAGGCGACAGAAAGTAGTACAATAACAATAACCATAAACGGCACAATTCATCAACTTTCAGAATGATAAGGAAAAAATCGATCCGCGGGGACGCACCCCCCTGATGCTGGCGGTGCGATTGGCTAATCTTCCCTGTGTCAAGTGCCTTCTAGCAGCCAAGTGCAATGCGACCTATGAGCACGAAGGCTGGTCAAGTGAGTGGAGTGCACCACCAGATAGGCTCTGCCTGATAAAGATGTAACGCTCTTGCTCCCATCTCTCCCCCAGTTGTACAGGAGGCCGTGTGCACTGGCGACGTAGACATACTGACTGCCATCATCGAGGTGCGTGATCTGCAGCGGCACGTCCAGCGCGTGACGCACGTGCCCAAGCTGTTGCAACACCTCCTAGACGCCCCCGACTTTTACATAGAGATGAAGTGGGAGTTCACGTCATGGGTGCCGCTGATGTCGCGTCTCTGTCCCAGCGACACCTACAAGGTCTACAAGCGGGGGGCCAATGTGCGTATAGACACCACCCTGCTGGGCTTCGACAATAACACCTGGCAGAGGGGGAACCGCTCGTACATCTTCAAGGGCGCCAGTAAGACTCGGTCTATCGATCCCAAGCCCTAGTTACACTTAAGCTGGCCTCACTCTTTCGTTTTCCCCGCAGAAGAGACTGCCACGATGATCGAGATCGACCACGACACGAATGAAGTGATGGTGGAGCAGATGAGCAGCGATATCGGGGACATTGTGGCCATTCCCCCCGCTCTGGGCACTGTACGGGCTCGCCTCAATGCGCCCGTCATCACCAATAATATCGAGATGGAAAAGATCAGTTTCGAGCGCAACAAGTGCGGCATCTGGGGCTGGCGCAGCGAGAAGTCTGAGGCCATCAATGGCTACAACTGCAAGGTGTATGGGGCCAGCAATGTGGAGTTTGTCACAAAGACGCGCATGGATCACCTGAGCGAGGAGCAAATCAAGGTGAAGACTTGTCCTGTACAATCTCCATTGAATCTCTTGCAATTCAAACCACCCGCAGAACAAAACAGCTCGAACGCCTCTTCACAGTCTGCTGGGAATTGCCGATGAGGACTACGTTCCCCCCACTGATGTAGCCGCTGCACTCAAAGAGCGCGTAAGTAGAGTCCATCTATTGTATGGTATGGTCTTGCACTTGGTTAACCACCTGTTACTGCAGACACCCTCGCCGCATCCTGGAGAGACGGCTTCCCTTTTGACGGGCAGCGTAAGCGGTGGGCGCTCCTCTCCCGCCGTTCCCCAGAGCAATGGCAGCTCTGGCTGCGCATCGGGCGCAAGCACGCCTAGATCGTCGGTTACGCCCGAAGAGTACTTCAGCGACGAGGTCGATCTGCATGGCCGGGACGTAGGCAAGCCCAAGAATCTGAGCACAAAGGTGCAGCGCTTCAAGGCTAACCTATGGCTGGCCGAGGAACATCCGATACGACTGCAGGAGCAGGTGCTTCCGATCCTGGACCTCATGTCTACCATGGCCAGTCCCCACGTGTCAAAACTGAAAGACTTTATAACCATGCAGCTGCCAGCCGGCTTCCCGGTGAAGGTAGAGATACCGCTCTTCCACGTCCTCAACGCCTGCATCACGTTCGGCAACGTGTTCGCCATGACCACGCCAGTAGAGTACGTGGCCACCCTGGAAGAGCAGGACCGCGTCACCTGCCTGGTGGACGACCGCTGTTTCGATATACCCAGTCACTACACAAACCGGGGCGGCGATTCCCGGCGACAGATCCCCCTGGATGAGGACGACATGCTGCAGTACGCCATCGAGCAGAGTCTCGTGGAAACTAGCGGTGCCTGCGGAGCCGAGGCCGACGACAAGGTGGACATCTGGGAGGTGCTGCGCGGCCAGAGCGTTGTCGGATCCGACATGTTGCCCGAGGACGACGAACAACTGCAACGGTAGGTTATGGTTGACATTTTTGTATTTTTACAGGAGGCTAACAGATGCAAACCGCCAACGCTAGTCACCCTCGCTTCTCCTCGAACCTGCTTTCCCCTCACCATCAGTACGGACGGCACTCGCCGTCTCCCCGTTCACTCCTCGAGCCGCAGCAGCGCAGCCGCTCTGCGTCGGCGGGGGCTCAGTTCAAGAACGACCTGAGCTACATGAAGAAGATCTTCAAGTAGTCCTCCCCGTTACCCCACTCCTTCACTTGTCTCCTCCACCTGTACTGCTAGATTGCATCTTATCCGAGCTTTGTGTGTTTCCGTGTTACATTTCGTCCACAGGGTGCTGCAGGAGTCGCTGCTTGGGGCCCATGCAAATGCCAGTGGCTCGCCCGCCTCCGAGGACGACGATGATGGGGGCTTCCGGTACGTGGACCCTGACCTGGCCATGGCCATGCGCCTCTCGCAGCAGGACCAAAAGAAGTACGAGCTGGAACGGCAGCGGGAGCAGGAGATGATCGAGCAGGCGCTTAAGCTCAGCCTGCAGGAACACTAGCCAATCAATCCCCACAATCACCAGGAAGCAACAAATCACCACTTGACCAAATCAACCACGAACTGGCACTCGCTTTTCCCCATGTGGCCCAATCGATTCCAAAATTCAAGTTCAATTTTCTAGTGTAACACTTTCGCCTAAGTTGTATAAATATTATTTAAGTTGCCTAATTAAGTTCCTCTGCCTCCTCGCCCTTCTGGATTCTTGTTTGAATTGTGATACAAGCAGCATGAGCAGCATCCGTCTGCCTTGATCTGATCTGGTCTCAACTCGTCCACTCGCGTGCAAACCTCCACATAAGGAACCCACACACACACACTCAGTCCACAGTAATACGATTTGTACACCACCAGACGACACAGACACCTCTATACTATTCTATGATATATATGTCTATATCGTATATGCATACATATGTACGATAGATAAGCATTCATATTCATGTATGTGTGTGTATCTGTATCTGTAGATCTTGTAGTCGTAGTTTTTGCTATCTATTTAGCATTAAGTGCGTGTGGGAATGAACAAATGTCACATATCCTCCGATATTAACATTTTCCTATTTTCGTTCAGTTCGAAGATAGCTTGCTGACACACCTACTAGTATCTATCTATATACACACTATATACATATATATACATACATATATCTGTATTTACTAATCAGCATTATCACTACTTTGTACTAACAAAACACGCATTCATTCTATGCATACATACTATATGAAGTACACGAAATTGATAGGAATTATTAAATCCACTCCTTTTTGAAGCAGTTGCATGATCCTCTGTTGTCAGCCCCGACCTGACCTAGATGTACTTGAAACACTTTTGCTTGTCCTGCGGAATGCGAGTCTTGAACAGAACCGAGTCCGCCCGGTACTGGGTGTTCAGCAGAGGCGTGTAGCCGAACACCTGGCTGAAGAAATTAATGCACTTGTGGCGGTCCTCAAGGTGCTTGGGTCTTTGGCTGAGCGAAGACTTCAGACCACGGCGGCGAAAGCTCCACCGAGAAGTGATTTTCACCGGCGGGCGTCGGGTGATGTGCGAGACGAGGAAGTTCATGGCAATGTCCTCGCAGTTCATGTACTCATCCACCTGGTCGCGAATGGCCTGCGGCAGGTGATAGGTGTAGAGGTACATGTAGTACTTGTGGAGGAAGGCCGCTCCGGTGAGCACCATGCTCAGCTCGCAGCTGCAGCTATAGTTGTACCTCCACATGCCGCTGTCGTCATCCCAGGCATGATAGCGGCCGGGCAATCCCACAATACGGTCGCGGTGCTCGCGCCATACCCGGAAGCCGAACACAATCTCGTCGTGTCCTATTTGAATGTCGTCGTCCATCGAGAGCACTGCCTCCGTTTCGATCACATCGAAGGGCAGGAAACGGTTGTTCAGTGAGTTGCCCGGCCCGCGTACAACCTCCACGGGCACTCCGATGTCCGGCCAGCGAACTTTGATTTGCGGCGACTTTGGGGAGTTCCAAACTACGACCACCTTGTGGAGATACGGCAGCCCGTAAAGGCGACGCAGCGATCCCATCAGTGCTTGCTGCCGCTCGTATGTCAAAATTACGATTGTGAACTGTTCCCTGGGGTAGTTCCCGCCGAGGGCCTCGCTGAACTCCTTCCCGGCGCCTCCCATGCCCTTACCGATTGGCCGGAATCCTGTGTGGGATCCAATGAACTTCGCCTCGGACGGAAGGGCGGGGTCGAAGGGCAGTTGGGGATACATGTAGAACGGATCTACCCAGTCGTTCCAGACCTCTTTGGATTGCATCCGGAGAATGGTGTAGTTTCTTTGAAAGGCGGGACTCGGATATGGCGGCTCAATGGGTCCAAGAAACTCCTCCGGCTCAATGGTTAATCTAATCTTTGCCACCAACGGCGTAAACGTACTGTTAAAAATGCTCTGTGAAACCACGGCTGGAATTGGACGAGGAGGTATGCCGAGACGATCGCGTAGGCTGGCTATGACCGTATCCACCGTAGCCTGAACAGAACTGAGGTAGCGCTCCCAGATGAGACGGCCCTGGCGCCGCAGAAGAAGCAGGTCCGCGTCCTGGACTGCTCGCAGGAGGAAGTGCAGCTCCGTGATGCGAGCCTTGGGCATGAGAAGTGCCGCTCGACGCCAGTCCAGAGTCTCCGCATATGGCAGACGCAGTTCGTCTGCCCCGAGGATGACGGAACGGCTCCAGAGCGCAGCGCCTTCGTATAGTCGGGCCAGCATGAGGGTGGATGCGACCCGCCCGTTGAGCGGGGAAGGATCAGCGCGAAGGTAGACTCCTTTAGCAGTTGCTTGCGAGAGGAATCCGATCCACAGAGCGTCCAGTCGGACACAGAGTCCGCCTCCTGCTGCTCAGTGGCGGGCACGCACTGGAACTGTAGCTCGAACTGATCCTGAGTGGGTCCCTTGGACATGTCGGTCAAGTGTTCCAGTATGAAGTCGTCCAGCGGGTGGGAGGCTTGGGAATCTGTTCTAGGTCTCATCTCTCCTTGAAACGAAATCAGGTACTTGCGACGGGCGGGCACCATGCTGGCACACTCCTGCCAAACGTCTCCTCCGGGAGGACCCAGGATGGGGGCACAATCAGGTCGTAGCCGGGCCGGAACTGGTCCAGCTCGAAGGCGCTCTGCACGACAATGGCTCGCATGGTGTTCTGCTGAAGCAGTGCATTCGTTCTGCGGGAGGAGAGGTCACGACGTGCCATGTTAAGCAGTACATGGTTGCGGCCATCGCCGCCCCAGTAGGTCAGGTTGTATATCTTCTGCATGTCGATGGGGCAGTCGTGTGTGTGACTGGGAACAGTCGGCTGCTGCTGTTCTGATCCGGTTGTTCCGCAGCAGGTCCTGCGCCCAGCAGAGCCTCGCCCACCAGGTAGATGCAGGCCTGCTCTGGATCCCTCACGATGTGCGCGTTGTAGGCGAGAGCCTGTTTGAGAGTCGTCGTAAGGAAGCCATCGATGTCGTAGCCAGTTCGTTGAACGCTGTGCTCGTCGGGGTCGTATAGGTAAACGGGGAAGCCGGAGGTGAGGCTGCAACGTGAGTGGTCGAAACAGTTGTGCATCGCACACGAGGCGGCTAGGCCAGTCGCGACAGCAATCATCTTTTGGGGCAGGGAGTTGGGCAGGAGAGTGAGCGGCAGGGTAATTTTAGGAGTGTTTCGGATTGCCTCTTGGGCATCCTGCGCTTGCTTCACGCCAATTTTGAGCTGCTCCAGTGTCTCGTGCTCTCGCAGTCGCTCCTTCTGGAGCTCCACGAGTTCCTTCTGGTGCTGTCCGATGCCCCACTGCAGCTTTTGGATGTGGGACTCCAGTCTGGTCGCCTCGGCAGACAGATCCAGCTTAGTTTGGTGAGCTCTATTCATGCGGAAAACCAGACAGGACATCAGAAACAGCAGAATGAGAAGCAGGGCGAGAATATTGCGGCGGAAGTGGCCTAGCCAGTCAGTCTTAACCACAACCGGCGCTTCTTCCTCTTCGCTGCTGCTGTCCAACGGAAGGTAATCTTCGCCGGAGCTGGCCATGTCGAAGCAACAAGCGAGTGCTACGTATCCTCCGATATATGTAGTATACGTATATGTTCCACTTGCGTTCAATTTGTACACATCTGCCACCGGTGTATATATTCTATATTCTCTCCCCGGGTTCCAAAATGCTGGGAATTCCTTTGTGTAGCATAACAATATACGAATCATATGATAGGTATTGCCAGGTGCTATTTGGTCTGCGGCAAAAACTTATTTTCGAATAATTTCATCCCTACATATGTCACACGACTCGACTTTATTGGGGATTAGGCAATCAATCGCTTGACCTATCCCTTTCTCAAGTCAACCCTGTGAAACCAGTCGTAGGCTTACGGAAGAATCAAGTGGATGGTGCAGTTAACGTCCCATTACTAAAACGCGCTGTTCGATTTACATGAAAGGAACAGGAGTCGTCTAATTGATCATCTTTTGTCGATACAAATTGATGCAGATGCGTTCATCAGGCGCTATATACAGAGTCAAGTGGGGGGACATACTTATACATACAATCAATATAAAGGATAACTAAGGATAATTAAGCAAACGTAGACACACACATAGGTAAAAGACATACAATCTGTTTTGGTATATCCGCCATATTCGGCAGGCCGAATCAGACCCAGACCACACGCACACGCCCATGCATGGGCGTGGAAAAGCAGACTGGGTAATCTCATATTGCTTATCAGTAGCGCTACGCTTCGAGTCAGAGTTCTCCTCCAGTGGGCTACGTAGTATATATTGTACATAACTTTGTGCTTTGAACTAGGAGTCGGATTCGGACTGGGAGCCGGTGTCTAGCGCAATAAGTGAAGCGGCCGCCGTTGTGGTTCATCGTTTCTGGATGGACACGGGTGTGGGTGCCCCGACCCGACTAGATCTAGATGTACTTGAAACACTTTTGTTTGTCGTGCGGAATGCGAGTCTTGAACAGGATTGAGTCCGCCCGGTACTGGGTGTTCAGCAGAGGCGTGTAGCCGAACACCTGGCTAAAGAAATTAATGCATTTATGGCGCTCCTGGAAGTGGGTGTCGTCCTCGCTAAGAGAAACCGGGCATCCTGGGCAGCGGAACGTCCACCGAGAAGTTACCTTCACCGGCGGGCGTCGGGTGATGTGTGAGACGAGGAAGTTCATGGCGATGTCCTCGCAGTTCATGTATTCATCCACCTTGTCGCGAATAGCCTGCGGCAGGTGGTAGGTGTACAGGTACATGTAGTACTTGTGCAAGAAGGCCGCTCCTGTGAGCACCATGCTCAGCTCGCAGCTGTAGTTGGAGTTATAGTGCCACATGTTGTTGCTGCTCACATCCCAGGCGTGGTAGCGGCCGGGGAAACCGACGACGCGGTCGCGGTGCTCGCGCCACACACGGAAACCAAACAGGATCTCGTCGTGCCTCAGGTGGGCATCGTCATCCACCGAGAGGACCGCCTCCGTCTCGATCACATCGAAGGGCAGGAATCGGTTGTTCAGCGAGTTACCCGGGCCGCGCAGAACCGCCACTGGCACTCCGATGTCTGGCCAGCGAAGGTCGTCCAGCGGCGGCTTGGGTGAGTTCCAAACTACGACAACCTTGTGCAGATACGGCAGCCCGTAAAGGCGGCCCAGCGAGTCCATCAGAACCTGCTCTCGCTCGTACGTTAAGATGACGATTGTGAACTGTTCCCTGGGGTAGTTCCCGCCGAGTGCCTCGCTGAACTCCTTCCCAGCGCCTCCAATCCCCTTACCGATTGGCCGGAATCCTGTGTGGGAACCAATGAACTTCGCCTCGGAGGGAAGGGCGGGGTCGAAGGGCAGTTGGGGATACATGTAGAACGGATCTACCCAGTCGTTCCAGGCCTCCTTTGACTGCATTCGTAGGATCGTGTAGTTTCTGCGGAAGGCGGGACTCGGATATGGCGGCTCAATGGGTCCGAGAGACTCCTCTGGTTCAGTGTCCAGTCCCACCGGCGGATCGGACTTCAGGGGTATAAATGTGCTGTTGAATACACTCTGGGCCACCACTGGGGGAACCGGGCGCGGGGGTATGCCCAGACGATCGCGTAGGCTGGCTATGACCGTATCCACCGTAGCCTGAACAGAACTGAGGTAGCGCTCCCAGATGAGACGGCCCTGGCGCCGCAGAAGAAGCAAGTCCGCGTCTTGGACTGCTCGCAGGAGGAAGTGCAGCTCCGTGATGCGAGCCTTGGGCATGAGAAGTGCCGCTCGACGCCAGTCCAGAGTCTCCGCATATGGCAGACGCAGTTCGTCTGCCCCGAGGATGACGGGAACGGCTCCAGAGCGTAGCGCCTCGTATAGTCGGGCCAGCAAGAGGGTGGATGCGACCTGCCCGTTGAGTGGCGGAAGGATCAGCGCGAAGGTAGACTCCTTCAGCAGCTGCTTGCGGGAGGAATCCGATCCACAGAGCGTCCAGTCGGACACAGAGTCCGCCTCCTGCTGCTCAGTGGCGGGCACGCACTGGAACTGTAGCTCGAACTGATCCTGAGTGGGTCCCTTGGACATGTCGGTCAAGTGTTCCAGTATGAAGTCGTCCAGCGGGTGGGAGGCTTGGGAATCTGTTCTAGGTCTCATCTCTCCTTGAAACGAAATCAGGTACTTGCGGCGGGCGGGCACCATGCTGGCACACTCCTGCCAAACGTCTCCTCCGGGAGGACCCAGGATGGGGGGCACAATCAGGTCGTAGCCGGGCCGGAACTGGTCCAGCTCGAAGGCGCTCTGCACGACAATGGCTCGCATGGTGTTCTGCTGAAGCAGTGCATTCGTCCTGCGGGAGGAGAGGTCACGGCGTGCCAGGTTAAGCAGCACATGGTTGCGGCCATCTCCGCCCCAATAGGGCAGGTTGTAGATCTTCTGCATGTCGATGGGGCAGTCGTGTGTGTGGCTGGGAGCAGTCGGCTGCTGCTGTTCAGCCTCTTGAGCTGCGTATCGGTTGTTCCGCAGCAGGTCCTGCTCCAGCAGAGCCTCGCCCACCAGCACCAGGTAGATGCAGGCCTGTTTTGGATCCCTAACGATATGCGCGTTGTAGCCGAGAGTCTGTTTAAGAGTCGTCTTAAGGAAGCCATCGATGTCGTAGCCAGTTCGTTGGACGCTGTGCTCGTCGGGGTCGTATAGGTACACGGGGAAGCCGGAGGTGAGGCTGCAACGGGAGTGGTCAAAGCAGTTGTGCATCGCACACGTGGCGGCTACGCCTGTCGACACAGCAATCATCTTTCGGGGCAGGGAGTTGGGCAGGAGGGTGCGCGGCAGGGCAAGATCGGGAGTGTTGCGTTGCACTGCCTCTCGTTGTGCCACCTGCGCCTGCTCCACGGACATTTTGAGCCGGTCCAGCTCGGTCTGCTCTCGCAGCAGCTCCTGCTTGAGCTCCTCGATCTTTTGATTGTACTGACTGATGTCGGACTGCAACTTCTGGCGGCGTGACTCCAGCTCTCGCAGCTCCACGGACACAGTGCTCTAGGATAAGGTTCGGATAAGGTTTGATCCACCTTATTTTTCAATTTGTTGGGCTCTTACCTTGATTCTCACCATCTCCTCGATGCGCATTTTTAGGTCGCCGGCCCGCATCGCGCTGAAATCCTCATAAGCATCCAACAGCGGGGAGCTACGATGAACGTCCGTGGGAGGAGCATCCCGCTCGGCCTGTTCGCAAATAAGACGATTGATAAGTCTCTCTATGGCAGATTTCTACGTACACTGAGGATTCGGTACGCAAGGCAGGACATCAGAAATAGCATCATGAGCAGCAGGGCGGGCAGCTTATAGCGGCGACATTGCCTGAGCCACGAGACCCTCATGCTGATCGCGTGTCTTTGTGGGACCGTTGGTGCCGCGTCTTTGCCGCTCCCGCTGTCCAGTGGGTGATAAGCGTCGCCGGAGTTGCTCAGGTCGAACGCCAGAGACATGGTGCAGCTTCAGCTTCCAGACTTAACGTGACTTTTTTTACATTATTTACGCGAGTTTGTTGCTTATAGTGTGACCGCCGGCTAATCGATCAATAATACCGTCTGACCATCCGAAATATAATGGAAAATACCGAATACCAGACGTCTCCTCTCTAACATGTTTTGTTATCTCCAGCCTTAGATAAAAATTTGCGACGCGTTGTACGCGTTGAATGTGTGTGTGTGTGTGCCCCGATGGGCGTTCAAATTTTGGCGGCTATGGAAACTACTTCGAAGAAGTTAAATTAATTTAATAACTCGTGCCCGGACATATTACGGAGAGAAAGCCAAACAACTAAGATAACAACAGGTCATAAAAGTCTGGACAGATATTTGGGTGTCGGAATTCCCTTGCGTCGAATAACCGAATTGGTTGAAAATTTGGGTACCAGCAAAACCAAAATGTGGTAAAAACGTTTTATTTATGATTACATTATGTTTTTAATGATGTTTTATTCAGCATGCAGCTATGCGTGAATTTGCAAATACCGAAATCTGCTGGCGGCTTGGAGGGTGCTGCTCTTTTCATAGATACCCGACAGGACTTACATCCAGACAGATTGCAAGGTACGTGGTTCTTAAATTATATGTTTAACTGCAATGTTCATGTACCCCAGCCATGTTATTTGTTCTTCAGAACTGGCCAAAGACCTGAGAGGCGGTATAGGCACAGAGCACATGACTTTCAGGCGTTGAAAATGCTGCAAAACATTCACTACGTGAGCTGTCCCAATGCAACCCAGTTGATGGTAGTTGATGGCGTCCTGAGTGCTCGCCGGCACCTGATTGCCCATCCAAATGTATGTAAATATATGCGTGTTCACTGAATTGTTTACTCAAGATCCCGGCTGCATGTTCTGCAGTGCAGATAAAAGTGATTGTGATCGATTCGCTAGCGTTTTCCTTGCGCATGCTGGCGGATGGCGCCCAGCACTTCGACCTGCGTGGAGCTGCTCCCAACTGCTGCGCACCCAAGTGGCCGTAAGTCCGGGTATCCGTTGCTTTAAACTGAAATAATCCAGTTTTGTGAACGTCCTGACAGTGGGTCGTCACCAATGTGCTGACGAATCGGTGTATCGGCGAACAGTTCCATGTAGTGCCCGAACTGGGGGAGCAAAGTGACCGCGGATTTATTAATAACATATACCGAATCATCAGATAAAACCGTAATATACACAAAAATATTGATACTTTTGAATTTCCACTTTGCAAACTTTTTTATATCGATATTCATCGTAATTCAAAATTAAATGGCGGGATTGGTGGGATTAGAATCTGCGAGCTTCATATTAAATCAAGAAGGTAATACAAAAAATTCTTTTGAAATAATCCTTGGAAAAATGATATGAGAAAATTGAGGATAGTCTGTTCTCTCAGGCTTCAATCAATGCAGAAGCTTTTTAGTTGCCATTTAAACGCAATTTTGCAGTTATGGAATTCTAACAGCTTTAACAAGCTAAAAACGTAACGAAGCAGTGCTCATCTTCTACCCGCTTTAGCATATAAATAATAATAAGTAATCTTGATAATAAACATTTATATGGCGTATCGTTCTGCTTGATGGTGCCCAAACTCCCCACCCCACAGCTACCCTATACAAAAACGCGCAGGGCAGTGGCTCTAAAACAGTAACTTAATGATTTGACAGCAGAGTCGCACTCAAACTGTGTGCAGACACGAACTCGTGTAACGCCCGCCCGCTCACACACGTGCACTCTCACACAGTCTCCCCGTACAGGCTGTCGCAATTTTTATCTTTGAACAGCTGACAAAAAGATTTATTTATCTTGTCATCTCTAGCAGATAGTTATCGAAGATATTTGTTTACTTTTCTGGCAGGGCTGCAGCGCCGTGAAACAGCCGCAAATATCGAGATTTAAATGATCCAATGCACAGTGGCAGCACAACTGTTGCACAGTAAATAGAAACTTTAGAAAGTTAATTAACACCCACTGCCCAGCAGACTCAACGAGCCCGTCCTGCCCAAAGATCAACAGTGCAGCACGTTCATGCTGCTCCCCTCAGCGGAGAGCTCAGTTGGCTAGCGAGCGACCGCTGGGGTTGTTGCTTGCAGTCGTCTCCATCGCGTCGTCGCTTGTGCTGTGCTGCGAGTGTGGCGGGCTTCGTTTCGTGAATGAATGGCTTTGGTGGCTCTGCGCTCGTCTCCGTGTTAAATTAATTATATGCAGAACGCTTCAGCTGATTATTAATAGCAGCGAGATGACTAAAAGCGTCTAACAAGTCGCGTCTGATCTTTAGTCTTAGCGGCAAGTGTTCCCAAGTGCAGAATACACCCGCGCCCATATCCACAGAGCCACAGAACAGAGAAGACACATCGCGATCCTGCTCCGACCAGCTGACTGGAAATGGGTAAACTATTCTATTAATATTCGCAGCCATTTACTTTGGCTGACATTTTCACTTTCTTGTGCGCTCTTTCATTGATTCTTTCGCTTGGGTCAGCTGCGTCTACTCTGGGGTGGGTGCGGCCGGGCCTTGAAAGTGAAAGCAGCATAAAGGAAAATGCGCCATTAGCACACCCATGACTCGATACCCTAACCCCAGTTCCGTGGGAGTCTACAGCAGAGATAAGAGATCGGATGCGGCGGAGGCGGAAACGTGAGGCTGATAAAGCCTCCCACTTTATTGTATTTCTAAACCAGAGGAGGTCAGAGACCTCATAATAGCCTTTCTGGCAGTTAGTCGGGCTGTATACACAATATGATGAGCGAGCCCTGTGTTTACGGATCGATGGCACCTCCTCAAGATTAAAAATGGGTTGCAGGGTAAAGAAATTGAGAGTTTCCAAGTTTGGAGCAAGAAGTTCCGCATTCGCTCCCAATCAAGACTAATTAATGTTCGCGGCAGAAACACTTAATTGGAAATTTACTCCGCCTCTGCTACTGCTCCTTGAGGTGCCCTTCCTAACACCTCCCTAACACCCTACCACCCTCCCACCATCGCACCCTCGCTACTAGCACCCTAGGAGTTGCTTCCAATCGTTTTCTAGCCGTTGACCCCAAATGGGGCAGCACAGTGGCTTCTGGATTTGGGACGCCGTAGTTTATCGGGTGGACGGTAGGGGTTGGGGCAGGGCTTAATTAGGGGCACATTCATTGCAGACCCGTTGGCTTTGGCTTTAGCGGTGCGTGTTCTAAGCTGGAGCTTCCGCCCATGCGCCCAAACCCCCAACATCCACAGCCGGGAAAAAGACGCAGGCCGAGACGACCTTTGTGTGCCCCAAAGAGAAACTGAAACAGTTCACAATTACCCCTTGCCTAATGACATCCGCTCGGACGGACGCGTACGGGCTGCCGCAGATCCGCATGAAACTGGTGCACGGTGTCCCCTGTGTGGTGTGGTTCAGGCAGTACCCGGCAGACAACTGCGGATAATTCCCATTCAGTAGCCACCGGCCCATCGTCGAATCAGCAGCACCAGTCCAGTCCCGTCAGTCGCCTGTGCCTGTGCCTTTGCCCTGTGGCCATCATGTATCTCAAGATCCGCCTCAAGTGTCGCAAATATGAAATTTGGGGTAAGCTCGCCACATTCTGGCCGACTTTGAAACCCCCACCTGTCGTTATGCAAATATCGCGCGTAACGGTACGCCTGCTGTGCCTTTTGGCATTTAAATTGAGAACTCCCACTCCCACTCCACCGCTGCACCCACCGACTGAAGTCGGAGCTACAATCAGAGCCAGAGCCAGATCCAGAGCTAGAACCCAAAACCAGAACCAGACCGCTTTAAAAGCGGGCAACCGCAACAAGTGCAATCACAGTCAGTTGAGGCGGCCGCAGAGCAGAGGGAGTCGCACCCGGAGTCCAAAATGTGTAAGCCAATCCTATACGTTATCGACCGTTGCATTTACAGTACAGGAGCCCGGGCTAATATTGTCAAAATCCCCTGAGACATTCATTCACATATCCTTCACCAATGTTGGGAATAACGCCGACCCTATTGTGGAAGATATCAATTCAAATGGGTAAGACGGCAGGCCCAGCGCATTATCTGACAAGCGAACGTGCACTTTAGCGGTAGCGTAGATAAATATTAATAGAGGAAGTTTGGCCGCACAGTGTGCCTCCGACGGCCGAACGTGAGAGAGGCAAAGTTCAGCTTGCCGCGCTCCGTCCCATAAATATTATGGGCTTGTGGAGATTTCTGAAATGTTGGTGCCTCGATATTCGTTGTGTCGCGATGCCAAACGTGTTATATTAGCAAAACAAAATGCAAAACAATGCGTTCGTTCATTTAATTAATATTAATGAATTGAAACAAAACCAAAACTAAACCTAAACAGAATCGTTCTCTTCTGTCTGATGACACATTCAGCGAGAGAGTGCGCGAGAGAGAGAAACAGCTGTTTTGGCCCGTTGCTTCATATATATGTATGTATCTCTCTCGCACACTCTCTGGGCCTCTTGTTTGGGCATTGTTTGGCATTTGTTCCCCCCTCTTTTGTCCTGATCGTTTTTGTTTGTTGCATTGTTGAATGCAACTGTTAACCCACAATAATGTAGAATATACAATTTCATTTCCGTTTGTTTCCTTTTGATGCGCTGCGTATCGTTCCGTTCCGTTCCGTTTCGCACGCCGACTTTGAGAAATAACAATAACAATTCATTTAAACGTGAGTAAAACCGTTACAAACTGAGATTGACATTGGAAATCTTCGACCCTAAAATAATATATGTATCTAAATGACTTAAAGGCGAAAGGGCTCCCAACTCATCGCTTCCACTGCTGACCTCGTGCCAAACGATTTGAGTCGTCATGCATTCCGTTTTATCAACAAGTGGAAACTACTGATAGACGCTTTTATCTATGAAAATATTCCCCCCCTAGCGCTCTCCCACTTGCCATAAGACCTACTCCTCTCTGAGTATTTCATTTGCTTGTCTTTGCAGCTCTCTGGTTATTCTCGTTCGTCTCTGGACTGTTTTTGCTGCACTTCTCCATAGCTCTGATTCTGATCAACAAGGAAGTGCCACAGTCGCGTGGAATGCTTTATCCCCGGGAGTCGGAGACGCGGGAGGTGCGTTCCCTGGACGGAATCTGGAACTTTGTGCGCTCCGACCAGGCGAACCCAACGCAGGGTGTGCGGGAAGAGTGGTACAGCAAGGACCTGAGCAAGAGCAGGCCCACCATCCCGATGCCCGTTCCCGCCTCCTACAATGATATAACCACCGACAATCTGCGCGACCACGTGGGCACTGTGTGGTACGACCGCAAGTTCTTTGCCCCACGCTCCTGGGCCGTGGATCAGCGGGTCTGGCTAAGATTCGGCAGTGTCCACTACGAGGCGTATGTGGTAAGCATCAGATGGGGCAACAAGGCATCTGAAAGGCATATCATATCATATCATACCTTGCAGTGGGTCAACGGTCAGAAGGTGGTCAAGCACGAGATCGGGCACCTGCCGTTTGAGGCGGAGGTCACGCATCTTCTGAAATACGGCGCAGAGAACCGCGTCACCGTGATGTGCGACAACGCTCTGATACAGACTACTGTACCTCAGGGTAGGATCACAGAGCTGCCAAACGACGACGGCATGACGATAGTCCAGAGCTACACGTTCGACTTTTTCAACTATGCCGGAATCCATCGCTCCGTCCACCTGTACACCACGCCCAAGACGTTCATTGAGGAGGTGGTGGTAACCACGAATTTGTCAAAGGACAATGTCGGTAAGAAAAATCGGCAATGCCACCAGACCTGTCAGTCACCAATTGCCTCGACTTAATCCGCTTCCTAGGGGGTGAGGTGCTCTACAGCGTCAAATTTAATGGAAGCGCCGTCAACGAAGCAGACAATGCCCTGTACGTACGAGCCCAGCTGTACGATCGGGAGGGCAAGTTGGTGGCCAATGGCACCTCGGACGCACAGCTGAGTGGGAGTCTACAGGTGGACAATGTGAACCCCTGGTGGCCGTACCTCATGCACCCGGAACCGGGCTATCTCTACCAGCTGGAGGTGAAGCTACACGCCTCCAACGATGAGCTACTCGACATCTACCGCCTGAAGGTGGGCGTGCGCACCCTAAGCTGGAGCAACGCTACATTCCACATCAACGGCAGGCCCGTCTACTTCCGCGGCTTCGGCCGCCACGAGGATGCCGATGTACGAGGTAAGGGCCTGGACAATGCCCTGATGGTGCGAGACTTCAATCTGCTGAAGTGGATCGGGGCGAACGCGTACCGTACCTCTCACTATCCCTACTCTGAGGAGTCGATGCAGTTTGCTGACGAGCACGGGATCATGATTGTGGACGAGTGTCCCAGCGTCGACGCGGAGTGAGTCTGCTGTAGATTTCTCTGCAGGGGCAGAGTGTAACTGTGATTGTGCTCGCCTTTCAGAAACTACAACCAGGAGTTGCTGGGCAAACACAAGTCATCGCTGGAGCAGCTGATCCACCGAGATCGCAACCATCCCAGCGTGGTCATGTGGTCCATAGCTAACGAGCCTCGCACCCGTGAAATGAATGCGGACTCGTATTTCCAGTGGGTGAATCGCTGGGGGTTCTCCGCCTGTTTGTTTTAATAGTATATCTTTACAGACTTGTGGCAAACCTTACGCGGTCCCTCGATAAGACACGGCCAATCACGGCAGCCATTGCCACTCCCTGGACCGATGACAAGGCGGTATGTAAAGGCCCTACGGATTCCTAGTTCCGGGTAACCGTATAATTCCTTTGCAGGGCCGCTTTTTGGACATCATTAGCTTCAATCGCTACAATGCGTGGTACTCCAACACGGGTCGCCTGGACATGGTCACAAAGAAGGTGGTTGAGGAGGCCGTCGCTTGGAACAAACAGTACAACAAGCCCGTAATCATGGCCGAGTATGGAGCCGATACACTGGAGGGACTGCACCTGGTAAGTTGTGGGGAATCTCCTTTGGGACTCTTTCTTTTAATTTTCTTCTCTTCCTTCTGCAGCAACCGGCTTACGTATGGTCAGAGGAGTTTCAGACAGAGGTCTTCGCGCGCCACTTCAAGGCCTTCGATATTCTGCGGAAGAAGGGCTGGTTCATCGGAGAGTTTGTGTGGAACTTTGCCGACTTTAAAACAGCTCAGAGTGGGTGTCATCATGTACATCATGTATATGCAGCATCATACCTAAAGCTCCTTCTATATTCTTTTAGGCTACACTCGCGTAGGAGGCAACAAGAAGGGAGTCTTTACGCGTGCCCGACAACCGAAAGCTTCGGCTCACCTGCTGCGAAAGCGATACTTTGCCCTTGCCAGGGAGCTGGACGATTCCAGCTTCCCGGAAGACCTTTTCACCTACATTGCCGACATGGGCAAGGTGGAGAGTGCGTAGTAGCCGGACACATGGCTACTGTAAATAAGTTTTTATGCGTGTGATCCTTGATCTGCCATCGCCATAGTTGCATTTTCCATTCCGTTAAATTGCGTTGTACAATCTTAAATTTATAGTTTTAGTGCATTGTATTTTTTATATGTACTGATAAGCTTAAACTAAATTTTAAATAAAGTGCATTATTTATTGTTTCAACTAATTCGAATAAGCTTTGTCTTTAATTCATGATTCAAGGAGATAACACCCACCCCACACCATCACTCCACCCACACGAATGTAAGGGAAAATTTTCAAAATCACAATCATATTTCGCGCTATCCTAGTGGCGTCGCAATTTCTCGATTTACTTGGTGTTTTCGGGCTGGAGCTGCACGGCCACACTCGGACTATGGTGGAACTATATAAGGTTTAGCTCTCTTTTAGCTCTCTCTCTCGTCTCTCAGAGGCAATCGCTAGAAAGAGATAGCAAGAGAGATAACACAACAACTGACGGGAAAAAATAAGGTCCCACCATAAGCTGGACGACATATGTATTAAAATGCGAGGGCGATCTTGGCTCTGGATGTGGATTCTATCCGGTTTTATTCTAGTCCTGGTTGTCGGCATCCACGGAGAAAGCAACCAACACGATGAGATGGAGCAGCAACCCGTGTTTGGGCACGAAAATTGGACAGCGCCCGTACCCACTACGGGACTGCTGTATCCACGGGAATCGGAGACGCGGGATGTGCGCAGCCTGGACGGCATGTGGCGCTTGCTTATGAGCCCGCCGAGTGACCCGCTTCAGGGGATTCGGGATAAATGGTACGAGGACAGTCTGCGGAAGACTGGCCTGGAGATCATTCCGATGCCCGTTCCGGCCTCCTACAACGACATTACGACGGACAACCTGCGAGACCACGTCGGCACCGTCTGGTACGAGCGAACCTTCTTCGTGCCCCGCGACTGGACGGAAAATCGTCGCACCTGGCTGCGTTTCGGCAGCGTCCACTATGCGGCGGTCGTGTGGATTAACGGGCGCAGTGCCATGCGCCACAGCATTGGGCATCTGCCCTTTGAGGCGGAGATCAGCAACCTCCTGAACTTTGGCGGCGAGAATCGGATCACGGTCATGTGCGACAACCGTCTGACCAACAGCACCGTGCCCCAGGGGCAGGTATCCACCGCCAAGACGGACAACGGCGAAAAACCTATACAGAGCTACACCTTCGACTTCTTTAACTACGCTGGTATCCACCGCTCCGTCCACCTGTACACCACGCCCCTCGTCCACATTAGCGATATCGCGATCAGCACGCAGCTATCCACTGACCAAGTGGGACGCATTGACTACCGCGTCTGGTTAGATGACACCACGAAAGATTCCAGAAAGCAGCCAACGCATGTTCTCGTTCGGCTGCGGGACAGGGATGGAGTCGTAGCAGCTCAGCAGGTGAACCGCGCTGTCTACAATGGAACTCTCCTGGTACCGGGCGCGAAACCCTGGTGGCCCTACCTTATGCACCCCGAACCAGGGTACCTTTACAGCCTAGAGTTCGAACTATTCATGTCCACCGACGAGGGCGATGATGGGCAAGAGCTGGTAGACGCCTACAGACTACCCGTGGGTATCCGCACCCTTAGCTGGACGAACACGAGCCTGTTTCTAAATGGGAAACCACTCTACCTTCGAGGATTTGGGCGTCACGAGGATTCCGATGTGAGTCAGACGTTAACCTATATCTGTTCTCCCATTCCAATTCCCACATTGCAGATTCGGGGCAAGGGTCTGGACAATGCACTTCTCGCACGCGACTTTAACCTGATCAAGTGGATTGGGGCCAACGCGTACCGAACCTCCCACTACCCCTACTCTGAAGAGTCGATGCAGTTTGCGGACGAGCACGGAATCATGATTGTCGACGAATGTTCCGCCGTCAACATAGACATCTTCGAACCGGAACTGCTGAGAAACCACATGTCCGCGCTGGAGCAGCTCATCCACAGGGACCGCAACCACGCCAGTGTCATCGCCTGGTCGGTGGCCAACGAGCCGCGCTCCTTCAAAAAGGGGGCCCTCAGCTACTTCCAGTAAGTTGCACCGCCTTTGTAGCGCAGGGCTAATCGCTGTCTCTATACCCAGGGCCCTGGTAAATTACACGAGGACCATAGCCCAGGGGCGGCCTCTAACGGCAGCTATCAATGCCAGCCCCGATCCGCCCAAGCAGTGCCACCTGGCCGCATTGCTCGACATCGTCGGCTTCAACCGATACAACGCCTGGTACCAGAACTCTGGACGCACGGACATGATCGTCAATCTGCTGACAGAGGAGGCTCAGCGCTGGCACCAGAACTTCGGGAAGCCTGTCATCCTCTTCGAGTACGGGGCTGATACCATGGAGGGCCTGCACTCGGTAAGAAAATTGCTCTAGAACGATTTGGATTGCTCTGATTGATCCTTTACAGCTCCCAGCCTACATCTGGTCCGAGGACTATCAGGTGGCACTCTTCTCCCAGCACTTTAAGGCCTTTGACAAGTTGCGAACACAAAAGTGGTTCATCGGGGAGTTTGTGTGGAACTTTGCCGACTTTAAGACGGCCCAAAGTGGGTGCCATAGAGCCTCTTCCAGAGGGCATCATTATCTCTTATGCTTTCCCCTTTCTCTTTCAGCGTACACCCGCGTGGGGGGCAATAAGAAGGGCGTCTTCACCCGCTCCCGACAGCCCAAGGAGGTGGCCCATATACTGCGCTGGCGCTACTTTGCTCTCGCCAAGGAGTTAGACAGGGTCCCGCTGCCCAAGCATCTGAGTGTGTACATTTCCAGTCTAGTCACCCACGAGCACGAGCGCACCGAGCTATAGAGCCCAGGGAACAAAGCTTTAACTTGGCCAAAAATTGCCAAAGTGATTTGAAAACTATTTGCAATATAGATAGGTAACATTTAAGTGCATCCCGACTGTATCCTTGTATTCATTCCAGGGCAGCGGTTTTGCTTCCCCAAACGTATTCCTGTATCCACACAGATCTCCATGCTCCATGACCATGATCTCATGGGATCCACAAATATACCGACGTATTGATTTACATTACAAGATTTACTAACTACGCTAAAATGAAATTACTGGACATGTTTAGGAGCATAGTTCATATTCGTCGCGCTCCGCTTGGGACATGGGCTCCACGACCTGCATGCAAGCGTCAGCGAACTCGACGAAGAGCGGCTCCTGCATGGCCGCTGTCATGGCCAACTGGACGTTGTGCGCCACGTCAATCTGTTTGAGAAGATCCCGCAGGTGGGGATTTTCGAGTAGCTGGCGCAGGGATTCGCAGGTATCTGGGCAAACGAGAATGTTACTGGAAATTTCATTCTAATACGGTTAGGCGCACTCACTTAGCCTCTGCAGCTTCTCTGGCGGCACAGTGTCATCGCTGGGGAAGGGGGCATGCAGCGTCGGTTCTTCCTCGAAAATCTTTTGTGAGTCTTCTTTCTTCGAAGCCGCTGCTTGTTGAGCTGCCGTGCATTCCACAGAGTCCTTGTGGGCCTTGTAGCACTTCACTGAACAACTTTGAAAGAATAGATGGTGAGTACAAACTACAGAACTACAGCGACAAGACAAACTTACTAGGGAGCCGTACACTTGATGCATTTGTATTTCTTAGGCGCTTCCGCACAAACTGCACATTCCATTCTGCAGCTCGGGTCGTAATTTTTCAAATTTTAAACAAAAACAAATTAAACATGTCTGCAACCAGACTCAAACACTCGCACAAACTCGTACAAGTTATGCTCACACACGTGCACGCACACAGTCTACTCGTACAGAGTGTCGCAATTTACATTTACTAACATTTTTCGATTTTCTCTCGAGTTGGCAGCACTTCAGCTGGCGCCAAAATTTTCTCTCGAGTTGGCAGCACTTCAGTTGGCGCCACCTCTTGGGTTTTGCGCTGCAATTTTACGCCGCATCAACTTCAGTTGGCGCCACCTTTTGGGTCTTGCGCTGCAATTTTACGCCGGTAGAGTAAGTAAAAGTTAACCGCAAAGAACACTAAAAAACGCGATAAAACATGGATAATATCGGCTGGTCGCATTGTAATTTTGTATTTTAATCAAAGGAAAAAACTAATTAGCATGTGTCTTGGTGAATCGAGAAAAAACTAATGAATTTGACGTTTAAATTGAGATGTAAAGTGCGACGTACACTGTGACCGCTTACGTAGTTAGCTTGTAGTAGATAGCAAGTAGATCTGACACTTGACAAAAGCTGAAATGTTTGAGACGCACTAACGGTTTTTTCCTTTTTCCTGCCTCCTTGGATTGTGTGTTTCGTTCCTTCCTTCCGGTGTGGGGCGGCCGAGAAGACGTATGTACGTAGGCCCGTCCCATGCCCAATCCCACCTGGCATGTTTGCTTTAGTCAGTCTCATTTATGGGCAATCCAAGGCACGTCATCTTCCGTGCTGTTCCTGAGCAAACAAACGAGTGGCTTATCACGGACTGTTGGACCCAGTGAGTGGGGTGGTGGGGTGGAGAGGGGTGTGCCGGAGAGCCATGAAATGCTGGGGTTGGCCGGGGTTCCCCAATCATCAAAGCAATGCGCAGTTTCGGGCCACCTGGCGAATTAACGGAGGAATCGACAACACGCTGCGGCGGGGCAGGAGAAGCGGCAGCGGCAGCGAGAAGGGAACAATCAAATGGCGGTCGGCGTGTCCACAAATTGTAAACACATCCTGCACACGGAACAGAGCGGACCGAGCCCGAGCCCGAGCTCCATCTCTCCAGCTCTTGGCCAACCACCAATGGAGCAAGTACAGTTTGGGGCAGCAACAAAAAGCCAGGCGAAACTTTTGGTGGCAATAAATGACTTCAATGACTGACTGACTGCCTGACTGACCGGATGGTGGGGTGGTAGTGAGGCCGCAGCAGGAATGGATGAACGGGAGGATGGTACTCGTTTCGCCATATTTTTTGGGGACTTGTAGCAGGAGGCACAACAACGTGCAACTTGTTTTGCTTTGTTCGCTGCCAATTGGATTGCACAAAGAAAAAGTCAGAAAAGAAAGCAGAGAACTGCAAAGAGGATGCCGGCAAACATGGGTGGGATGGGATGTGGATGTTGATAGGGAGGGTACGGGGGCAATGGTAACATGATGTGGCGCCTCTGCCGCTTCCGCCGTTCGTGCAACACAAGCGCGATAATTGCCAGCGTTATCCGCTCGGCCTGCCAGTCAAATAGGCGCAGCAGCGGCTGCCGCCAGAGGAAGAGCCTTCGTGTGACTCGCCTACTTTTGATTTACAACATTCGTGCAACATCAGCAGCAGCAGCAGCACAGGCAGCGACAGAGGCAGCGATGGGGCAGCGGGCGCCAATTCAGTGTATTGCAAAAAAAAAAAAAACAAAAAAGGAGAACCAATGCAAACAGCAAGAAGAAGCGGGACACACGCCACCGCCAGGGGCATACACGGTGGCCATTGCAGGATCAGGACATGGCAACGGAGCGAACGACTCCGTGCAGGTGTCGTTCGTTAGGAGTTTTCAGCGTTTTTCATTCTCCCTGTTTCCCATTTTTCCGGCAGCGAAAAGCCAAAAGCGATATTAATAGATAGCGGCACTTTTCGCTTCGTTTTTATCGCCTGAAAGGCCAAAGGGAGACTTTGCTGCTCCACCCTGCTTTACCCCCTGCACCTTGAGCTGGACTATCGCGGGGCGGGGCCTGGCAATTGGGCAGATTGACAGATCATGCAATCATAATGGCAGCATACTATTATACTATATATTGTGCCATACACATAATGAATATTAAATTACATGCTACAACAGAGCTGCCATTTAATTTGCTGCAAGGAGTGAGAGAGAGAGGCGATAGGCGATACGAAAGGGCGCGACATCTGTCAGCTGATTCGACTATTTGTGTTGATCGGAGGAAGGGGGGGTGCATATGTATACATATGTATCTATATATGTATATTGGAGTAGTGGGTCAAAGAATTATCTAATGGATTCGAATATACTTACGAGTACTTGTGATTCCGAATTCCGTTTGGGTTCATCCTCTTTCGCTTCGTCGTAGCTCGGGGAGCACTTGCGGCACATTAACTATCAGCAGGGGGGAGGCGCTGGGGAAGGGGTCAGCCAATGGCTTGTAATTTATAACGCAATCACGTGCCATATTCGAGGCCCGCTCCACAAAGCCGCGACGCAACAGAGCTCCGAGCAACACAGAGGAACACAGCAAAGGCGCCAAAAATATGAATATATATATGTGTATGAATGGAGAGCGACTAAATAATTTGGAAATGATTTACAATATTGCCAGGAAGAAGAGGCCCCGGACCCCGAGGTTCATAAATCTAGCTCCATGACGAAAAGATGCAGTCCACTCGAGTGGAGTGGAGTGGAGTTTGGTTTGGTTTGGTGTACATAGACGGGTTCTCGGGCGCCCCAAAAAACTGCAAAAATTACAGGCTGCAGCCGCGAATGATGCATGACATGGCACGCAGACACTCGATGGGGCGAAAGACGGCGCTGGGCTCTGGGCCCTGGAATTGTCCTATAAAAATGAGACCCCGTGGCGCTAATTCGGTTATGTATTGTCAGTGGGCCTAATCTAGCGGGAAATGGCCTGCTCCTGGGGCGGGGCGGGAGGGACAGCCGAGGCGATAATTGCAATGCCTGCCATTTCAATTTACCCCTCCCCCCCAACCCCCCTACTACATTCGCCAGGCCACTTTGATGGATGACCCCGGGCCGCAGTCCGACGCAGTTGTCAAACATTTCGCGCCTTTGCCATTTGTCTTTCTCTTCGCTTTCGCAGTTGATGGAGAAGACCCCAGTGTGAGCGGGGTAGCACAGCTTTGGGGCAGTGTTTGTCAGAACGAGAGCAGTGGGGTAGTCCAGTTAGGGTATCTCCTAATCGATGGCTAGCCCCTGGCATAGCTGCTCCTTTTGCTGCACCACGGCTATCCTTGTGCCTTAATTAAAAAAGCTGCATGCCGCTTTAGGAGGAGTCTTCAGAGGAGACAGTGCAGTTGGGGGGTATTTATGACTTGGCACGCAATAGGGGCAGCAGCAGCAGCAGCAGGAGCAGGAGTAGAAGCATGATTTACAGCTTATTGAGAGACGCCGCAGGCGTCGAAACAAAGGCAGCGCCAAGAATTAGCCGCAATGCCCCATCAATCATGGCCGCCTGCCTGTCCATACCTTGGCATAATCCTTTTGCTGCGAGTACTCGGGACCCAGAGTTCTCATCTACCCCAATCTCATCTGCCTTCCAGTCTCCTCCCAACTCTCTGAAGCCGTGCATCCTGCCCTGTCCTGCCCTGCCCTGCCCAGCCCCCACCGGATCGACTAGCTCGATTGGCTCGAATGGCTTTATGGCCGCATTATGCTTAATAAAGCAGTCAGTGAGTGCTTCTGCCACAGTTACTGGCTTTTTATTTCTATGCATCTGGCGGAGGGCTTTATCTGCGAGTCATAATGGGCGCCGGCGACGCTTTTACAGCCTCGCTCTGGATTCGAGATTTCGGATTTCGGATTTGGGGCTCCTGCACGCTCTGCAGCGTTGCGTGATTTATGTGATTACTTCGATGCGGCGGCGTTGCGCCAAAACTCGAAAAAATGAAGTCGACTTCCGGCCAGGGAGATGGGTTACATATGTACATACATACATACATACATACATGTACATATCTCGGATTGAGGAGTGAGAATCCCGCGAATCATTTGACTGCAAACATTCTGCGGTTGAATGGAGGAAGCAGTGGACGTCTGTCAACAGCGAAATAAATATGCATAAATTGATGCTGCAGTCTAAATTGCAATTAACACTTGCCAGACAATGCCACGGTCCTGTGTGTCCTGCATGCATGCCCCCAAAATGTAGGCAGCAGCACTCTTGCAGCTCACTTTAGCAGCACTTTCGCCTCTGCCTCTGCTTCTGCCCCTGACCGCTAATGAGCCGCCGCCTGTCCGCAGTCGCCACGCTGTTGATATTCAATTTATATTTAAAACAGAGAGAGAACTGTTCCATTATGAACCCGGAACGGAACCCAGCCCCACAGACCATATTTGTGCACGCTGCTCCATATATATTTGGTCCTTTTTTTTGCTCCCGCTTCTCTCTTTTTTTTTGCCGCAGTGGCACAAAATAATTTTCCCAATTGGGCATAAGTCCTGCGGCTGCCGTGCCCCTGCCCCTGCCCCATCCTGTCTGTGTGTGTAAATTGAAACACTCGCAGATCCTGTTCGTCCTCGTCGGCATTTATGCAGTCCACTGTCCACAGTCCCACGGATGGAGAGCAGAGTCCACTCATTCATGAATGCATTTACATGGCCCGGGCTTTGCCTTCGCAGCCAGCACCGGGAGTGCTCCTGGGTGGCAGGGGGAGGGGCATGGGGCAATTTAACAGCATTTACTGTAACACGTGTAATTATTTCATGAGATTTATCTGCAGCAGAAGCAGCAGCAGCAGCAGTAGCAGCAACTGAAGAGCTCTCTTGCCACAAGCTGCCGTCGCCATCGCTGCTGCCGCTGCTGCACTTTGGTAAATGCGACAAAAATTCCAATTGGAAGGCGGCGCCGGACAACCGCAGCGCAAACAAAGAGCCAAAGGTGGAGAGGAGTGCATGCCACAAGTGACCGCAGGCTGCGAGAAGCATAAACCAGGGCCATCTTACGGGGACAGGCATCGAAAGAGGGACGGGGGCCATTCGGCCAGGAGTCGTGTGCGCCCTTGTTGCTGTGATAAGCTGCTCCATGTGGCGGCCATGTGCCCAACGTGTGCTTGTCTGTCACTCCGCCACAGCCCCCTCCGCCCTGTGCCAGTTCACGCGCTTACTCGTGCATCAACTTACAAGAGGCACACGCATCGCCATCTGTTGTGGTTTATTTGCGTTAAAATGATTGGATGCACGTCATATCTACAGTACAGTCCTGTGCTCGAGGACCAGCTCCAGCTACAGCCTTAACTCCTGTCCTGTCCTCTGTCCTGTCTGTTGCCAGCCCGTAATTCTTTTACGGCGCCTGCGATAGGCCTGCGATTGTTGTTGCTTTTGCTGTTGCAACTTCTGCTGCTGCTGCTACTGCTGCTGCTGCGTGTTGTCGTTGCCGTGGCAGTCCCAGGTACTTTATGGCCTTGTCGTGGTTGAGCTGAGCTCTGCGCGTGCCTCCGTTGCATATTTAATATGCAAAGCCATGAGGGCCACAGCCACAGCCCCACGGATCCACAGAGCCACAGATGGATGCACTGCCACATGGCGGAAGATGCAGCAGCAGCAGCAGCAGCATAAAAAAAAAAAACAAAAACACCAAGAGGAGCAGCAACCGATGCGCTGCGATGCGATGCGATGCTGTGGGCAGTGTGTTATCAGTTTTCCGTAGTTTTTGTGGCTTTCATTTCCCTGTTTCGGGGCTATCCTGGCAGAATGATAGGCTATATTCCCTCGTGCTGCTGTGGCTGCTCCTGCTGCTGCTTGATGGCTGGCTGATGGCTCCTGCTGCATGGCCTCCTTGGGGACTGCTGCGTTGACAAAAGCTACACTGAAAGAATCAATGTCACAAAATCGCATTCCAGTGTCTCGTATGCACACAGCCTTTGCCTACCACATTTTCGCTCAGTGTAATCCCTATCTCCCCGTGCCCATCATGCGTTCCCATGCAAAATCTACGCTCACCTCTAAGTCGGCCAACCAGTCGGGCCACTGTCACCTGCCCCACTCTATCCCTCTGCCGCAGCCCAACAATCTGCCGAGCAGCATGTCACCAAAAGGCAGAAGATACGAGTGCTAGTGCCGCTCCCCCCCCTCGCGACCATTCCATTCCTCTTTCCTCTTTCCACAACCCTCTGCAGTGCTATGCCCGGGAGGATTTTCAATTTTACTGCATCATAAATTAAATTACCTCTTTCGATGCGATGTGCGAGAGAGCTGGGCCCATATTTTGCACAGGTCCGTCCATGACTAGGAGCAGGAGCAGGAGCAGGACCAACCTGGCTCCGTGGCTCCATTTTATTACCGCAAAAAAAACGCAACAAGAAAATGGTCAGAAGGGTATGAGGCGGGGCACGGCAGTGAGGTCGAGGGGCGACCTTTGACTTTGCCAAAATGCCAAAGGTATGCGCAAAAATGCACAAAACATTCAAACAGAACAGTCAGCGGTGAGGGGGGGGGGAATGGGGTGGCAGTGGCACGGCGGGGCAGTCAAGAGTTAAGGATGGGGTAACCAATTCCCAAACTGCACCAAAAATGTACAACAGCAGCCGCAGACAACGACGACGACGACGACTGCGATGGGCACTAAAAATGCAACATTACGTATACGCAGTGGTGCACCGCCAAAAGAGAGGAGAGGACAGAACAGAACAAAAAGGAACACCATCGAATCAGCGAGCACCAAGCACCGAGCAACAACAGAGGGACATGGATTCTAATGAAATCAGTAATAGTAATGTAGCTGTGGCAAAAAAAAATTCAAATGGGTATGGTCCTCATGGTACGCGCTCCTCTTCCTACCAGGTGGCATTCATCCATCACTCTCCGTCCCGTTCTGTCCTCCCACTGTGCGTTGTTCGGGCCCCACTGGAGCTGGACTAAACATTTGGTGGCCGCACATTTCTGGGCAGCCCCAAAAATATCTGGTACCCCCCTCGTACTCTCGCACCATGTGGCATGTCCTCTTTCTAGCGCTGACAGTGCGTCCTTTTGAAATCTCTTGCACAGGAGTCCATTAAATTTTGCAGCTTTGATTTGGCGAGTGGCAGCTGAAAAACCGAACAACCAAAAAACTGAAAAACCGAAAACGGAGACGGAAAAAAAAGGCCGCGGCTAATTTATGTAATTTGGCTAAGAGGCAAACACAGGCGGACCCAGTGGTCGGCCGAATGCTGGGCCCTTCCATTCGCAATTGGCGCGCATCCATAACGGCCCTGGGGGGAGTGGGTGGGTGGTGGCAACCTCATCATGTTGAGCACTCCGCAGACGCACACACCGGCGGCATGCTGATGAACCATGGAAGACATCGACATCGATTGGACTCGACTCGGCACGGCACGGCACGGCTCCAATGTGGCCATAATTAAAATTACCTCGTTTACCTGTCACGTATGTGGATCTGCTCCTCACTCTGCCCCACTGCCACTGCCAGTGCCAGTGCTGGTGGACTCCCGCTCTCAGAGGGTTTGGTTTTTGGCCTCTTTGTTGACGTATTTTTTGGTTTATTACCTTGCATTGCGGATGTGCTCGACAACTGCGCCGGCTGCCAAATTGTAATGTGTGTCTCCTGGCCAAGCCCCCACACCACGCTACTAAAGGCAGAGGCATCTCGGCCATCCATGCCACAACGTACCTCTAATGGTGGCCAGGTTTGGTCAGCGTTTGTCGCCTGCGTGCGAGCCAATGGGCAATGCTTTATCTCTTCCGGTCTCGGTCTCTGATTCGTTCTGGGGTCTGGGATCTGGAACCTGGGGTCTGATGTCTCGGGCTTTTGGCTCTTATTTTATTGCTATCCGTTTTGTCGTTTCGGCCTTTTGTTTGATGAAATATGATTGTGTTTGTTTCGCAAAGTGCACCCAAAAATGGCTGCAGTGTCCTCCGCTGGGGGTGCAGGGACAGGTGGCAACTGGGGCAGGGTAAATGTTTGAAGTTGGTCGTCCCGCTGCACCTCTGAGCACTTGTAATTGCTAGATCTTCTCCCATTCCAGCTTATACAGATATTTGTGGAGATATTTTGATTATTTGTATGCGTATGACAGGCATATATAGTATAGTATAGTACTATATAAGGCATGCCTTATAGCAGCTAAGCTCGGCTAAGCCATAAATCCCACTTTTACCCTCATCAAATGATATTTAGCAAGGGAAAAATGTTACGAATTCTTGGGACACTGCATAGGTAACCATGTTAAAGTGTCAGCCAAGTATTTTGCTAGCCTTGGCCATGTGGCTGTAGCTGTGGCTGTGGCTGTTCCCCTTGATCCCCATACCCAGCTCTGGGTGTGGGGCAAATCACATGGCGTTTACCTATTGCTGGGATTAGGAGGAGCTATCCCATACCCTGTCTCTGGCATCCAAGGTGCGAGTGCTTTTTCCTGGGCTTCTGATGCGGCGGCAGCGGCAGCGGCACATAACTCAAACCCAAATCGCCTTCCATGGCCTGCACGTGCAGCAGTCGCCGCTTGAGCCTGCCAACAGCTCCACAGCTCCACAGCTGTGGTTGCTCCAAGGGGTGAGAGGTGTGGCCATGCTGCTGCATCGCCTCTACTTCTTCCCCTCCTGCTCATCCTGCGGCTCCTTCTGTGGTGCTGGTGGTGGTGCTGCTGCTGCTGCAACGAGCTACTCGTATTTGCAACAGAATGGAATGGAATATGGGTCAAAGTGCAGTTGAATGTCCTGAAACATCCGCAATGCTGTAGTTTGACTTTTTCCACACACACACACACATGCATACTGTGGCATTGGCTTGTATGTGTGTGTGTGTGTGTGTGTTGTTGGTTTGCATGGGAATTGCATTCAGGAATATTTTACGTTTTACGCTACGTTCCGGCCATGCGGATGTGTGTGTGTGTGTGTGCGGGGACTCTTACGTTACTTATTTTCGCAGTGGTGTCCACCCATTCCCCGCGCACAGTGGTCCGGCTTGTATGGGGAGAGCGGCCAAAAATACTTCTAGTTGAGGTATGGACTTGAAACTTGGACCAAAAAATTTTATATTCATCCTAAAATAATATGTAAAAATCAGCCAGATCGGACAACTATATAATATAGCTGCCATATGAACAATCGGTCTGATATTCAGTTTTTAAATGAAAAACTTTTCTTTTTCATTTTATTGAAACAAAACTTTGGAAATTTTCGTATATAGCCTGGGAGACTTCAGTAAAAATCTGGATACTATAGGTTATAGCTGCCATAGGAACAATCAGTGTAAAACGAGTTTTTGCCGGTTTTTAAAATAATAATGACAGAAATGATAAATGTATTTAACAAAAATAACAACAAACGACAACACAAAATAAACAAACGGCAACAAACAACAACACACAGCAGAAACACGTGCTTTTTAAATTGAGGTTAGGTTACCTTTTCCTATATTGTAAGCCGCACGGCACCTTACGGCACTTAAACTAAACTTTCTTATATTCTTAAAATGCTTAAGAATATTATACAAAAAGATTTGTTAATGCCAAAGAGTGCCATCACAACTAAAACTCTAACCAAACACAGAAAAGACAAACTAAGAACGTTCACAATTATGTACTAAATACAATAATGATTTACACAAAACACAACACATACTACATATACTTTTTGTTGTAAAAAAAAAGTTAATACCTTTCTTTAAAATATTAATCAATTACATTGCACAAACACTTGTTTTGAATAAGTTTAACAAAATTTTTGCGGAGAGCTTCCCTTGCACGTTGCTTACGCTGCAATTCACAATGAATATCATGCTATCACTTTCGATGCTATTCTTGAAGAGGACAGATAGAGCAAAACAAAAAGATGAATAAATTCAAATAGCTAGACCAATTAATAATAAGAATTGGTACATTTAAAAGTCAAAATTTGGACTTTGGTTTTTATTTTTTTGGCCTACGGGCGGGACCACTGTGCCGCGTCTCAGGTTCTCCCCCCTGTTTTTATATGCCTGGGATTTTGCGATTTGGGGCTTGCAAAAGTTGTGTAGCCTGTCAGGCATTGGGTCTGAGCCGATCTGTCTGGATCGGCCGATGGTTTATGCATTTATTTGCAAGGGTTAATCCGCTCTCCCACCGATTCCATCCATGCCCAGCAGTGTCCTGGGTCCTGGCTCCTGGGGCGTGCCAAGTCAAACTCTGCCCATTGCTGGCCTTCAATTAGTGTTTGAACTTTAAATACAAACAATTTGCGGGGCACGAAATTGCCAGCGACATGTGCAGCAGCACGGCTCACGGCTCCCGGCCAAGAGGCAATCAGCCCCGTCCCCATCTCCATCCCCGTCCCCGTGCACATCCCGTCCACTTTGGGTCCTACTGTCTGCACTTGGCCTTTGATCAAAATTCAAACTAAAAATTAGCCAGGACGCGCCGGAGACGGCTGCCAGGCGGCAGCGACCACAGGCAGTCCCAGTTCTGACTGTTTTGGCCATGTTCCGGGCCAGCCACTGCTTGTTCTTCTGTTTGGCTAATTTCAAAGTTTCACGGGTAATTTTAAAGATTTGTGTGCCGCAATCCATTAGCCAGAGAAACGAACGAAGGACTCCGGCTAGTGCTTGACATGCCGTTGGCCGCAATGAAATGCGCAATAAATAAAACGTTAAATGAATAGTCCTGCCTGCTCCCGCTCCCTGGCCATGGCTCCCTGGTCCGTGCTCCATTCCAAATAAACAAGCGCATAAATTTGGCTAACCCGAAGGAGTAACCTCCCCTCCAAGCAGCAGCTCCCCCATTTTGAGCCGTGTGTCGCCTGTAATTTTCCTTTCTCTCGCTTTCTCGAAGGATACTCGTTTGTCGGTAAAAGGAATGTCCCGGAATGGATCTTTTGGCAAATGAATGGCAGTTCCAATTGATATGTTCAGGAAGCGACTTTGATCACACATGCCCGGGTTGATTGACCGGAAAGGCAATGAGTTTGGAGTGCATCTCGTACTCCATCTGCAGACTGGATGCAGGACAATGAGTCAGAGCTCCTTGGACTGGCCTTGGCCATAGATCAAAACCTTCATCCAAGAAGCATCCGTTGGGGGCAAAGAAGGAAGCAAAAATGCGTTTCTCAGCGTTTCTGCCCTGCCCTGCCCAGGCTTGCCTCTCTACTCTTGCCCACTCTAATGAACGTGCCGCATTTGTCACGGCAGCAGGACGTGTGGGTGGGTGCAGCTGGATGTGCCTGTGGGTATTAGTGTCGGTCAGTTGGGTCTTGGCCATATGCAGCAGATTAAAAGTCGATTTGACAAGCTGCTGAGTGCCCGTCGGGGAACTGGAGGAGAGCAAAGGATGCCCGAATAAGTGGAAGACAAGTGGCATGCCACATGTGCGTGCGTGCGTATATGTGTGTGGGTGTGAGTGTTAGTGTATGTGTGTGTTTTCTGGCAAGATTTATGTAGCCAAGGGCCGGGATCTGGCAGGCAATTAAAAAGCAGTTAATGGAAATGCAAACTCAAGTCTTTGTCTCTGTCAAAGTTTTGCCGCTGCGCCAAAAATTACGCATACGCCATGTGACAACTGTCAACAATGTTTTACAACAATGTAAAAATGATGCAGGTGAGTGAGAGTGGCGGGGCATGGACAAGGGCAGGCCGAAAGCCGCTTAAGGCAGTTACTTTTTGCACCTTTCAGGCGGCTTATGGCCGCGTAGGGTGGGGCGAAGCCAAGCCAGTGCCAAAGCCGGGGCTCACTTGCCTGTCGTCTTGGCTGGTTGCTGGTTGCTTGCCAGCAATGGGGAGGGGTAACGTGGCCAGGGGGACAAAGCCAGGGATGGCACGAGGCACAGAGACAGAGGCAGTAGCAGCAGCAGCAGCAGCAGCAGCGGCGTGGCTGCACTTTAAGCCTTCGCTGAGTAATTGCGCGCAAAAAATGCGCAAATTGAGCGCAAGACCCAGAAAGACCCCGAAAGCCTTGCTACGCTTTTCCCCCATTTTCCCCTTGACACCCCCCTGCCCTTTCCCATTCCTCGTTTTTGGGTTGGGAAAACTTAGTTTTCGACTGTGTTTACTTTACGAGTTGCGTTTTGCGTGAGAAAAGTTTTACTTACGACTTGCATAAATGCAGTCATTGCCACTCTGCCGCTCTGCCGCATCCCGCTTCCATCCGTGCCCCGCCACCACTGACTCTGACTGCAGTAGCAGTGCCCCAGAGATTGGCATGTAAAATATGCTAAAAGCATGCCACTTCCCAGTGCCAGTGGCAGTGGCAAAGGCAGAGGCAGGGCAAGGCGTCGCTTAGTCGCGTTGTCAGATTTGTCAAACGTTCTGTCTCTCTCTCGCATTGAACCATCAGAGATGGGCGATGGGTGATGGTGGAGGAAGGAGGAAGGAAGGAATGGGTAGGGGTACCAGCGATGGAGAGCGGCTGGAATGCCTCGAATGCCTCATTGAACATTTTACAATTGCATAGTTTGCTGGCGCTGGGGAAATATTTCAGATATTTGTGTAGCATTTATCCCGGTTCCGGTCGGTGTCTCTCATTGAGATTCACTTGATTTCTGCCCAATATTCCAGTATATCCCAGTATCCAGAGAGTATCCGCAATTATCCCCAGATGAAGTGGAGCAACTTTATCCCCATGTCACTTCCACTTCCGTTTCCACTTTGCGGAACTTTACACTATCAAAGACAGTTATAAGAAGATGGGGGCGGGGGGCCCAGCCATAAATTACTTCCCTCATTGCGTACATTTCTGCGCCAAATCTAATTTGCCAATAAATTCCTTTGTTCGTCTTCCAGCAACTGCTGGGGGGAGTTCCGTACTTACGAGTATATATCGAGCAAAGTATCAAAACTTTAAAGAATACTTTGCGGCAGCCAGCAGATAATGCCTAAGCGGAATCAGCGGAGAGAGGAGAGCACACGGGACCACTGTCCGGGGACTGTGCGGGGGGAGGGGAAAACTTTAAAACTAAACAAACTATTTATAAATTGCGCAAAACTCGAGACCAACTGAAACTTGCCGCAGGCAGCGAACAAGGCAGAGGGGAAGCGAGGAGAGCAGCGCTGGTAATGAAGAGAGGAGGCCCCAGGGTGGGGGGTGGCAGGCCCAAATGGACAGCGCGTAGGAAGATGCAGTGGCAACAACGCGGGCCAAGCCAACGCCAAGCCAAGTTGTTGCGGGCTGCGGCAATTCGTTTAAGCCGCTTTGCAGCCCCAACAATTTATGGGCCATGGCTGTCTTGCCAGAACTTCCTTAAAGTATGCAGCGCCCTTCGCTGTCGCTGCCCTCCCTTTCGCTATTCCTGCCCACCCTCCACGCCTCCCCTCCTCCTCCTCGGGCAAATGCGTTTGGCAGACGCTTCGGCATCGATGACGCCCCGAAAAAACTTGGCGCTAAATTGCGGCCGAGGCGCGTGTTCCACAAAAACTTAAGTGGCTTATGTGGTGCGACCGTGGCGGAGCGGGGCGGGGGGTGGCACAAACAACAACAGTTCTTAGGAACATAAAGAATAAGCAGAGACCAGGCCCAGGCCCCCAAGGACGAAACCTGAATACCCTTGACCAAGTAACGGGCCATAGGAAAACAGCAGAGAAAGGAGACGGCGGCGGATATGCGGAAAAACTTCGATGACGGGTGCCGCAGAACTGAACCGAGCCTGCCTTACCGATTTGGCTTAGCATTTTGCATTTTGGACGCTTAAGCCACGCGAAGGGACAGTCAGGTGCAGGATAAGTGAAGGATCCTTTCATGTCACACACAATCCTGAATTGAGACTTCCGCTGTGAGACTTCTCCTCGAGAGGGTATAGAGCTGGCTCCTGATGTGCGATGTGCATGAAAAATAATCATGGGCAACACTCGCAGCGTCAGTAAGTCTGCGGCCAAGTCTTTGGCTGGCTTGGACTGGTGCCTGGGGGACGGGAAGGCGGGGGACTGGGGAAGGGAAGCCGGAACACTTCGGCATGAAGCTCACGCCAAGTGTCAATCAATCAACGGCGGCAGCCGAGATCGATGCAGCCTCCGGCTTCGGCTTCGGCTCCGGCTCCCCGTCGCCTGTCGATGAGTTCATAACATTAATTTCCATAAAAATCCGCTTTGGCAAATTGGGCGACAGATCGAAAGTAATGAATACTCTCTACACTCTTTACACTCTCAAGAGCGGATATCCCGTAACCTGTGGCATCCACGCTGGTCATAACTCGGCGTCAGAATGATGTCCAATTCATTGGCATCCCACAATCCGTGCTGTCCATCCATAAATTCCTATAAAATGCTGCGTCTGTGACTGACTCTGCCTCATTTGTTAGGCTTTGAATCTGAGGCAGGGCCAGGAGCTTCGCTCAAGTGTGATAATTAGCTGCAAGCTGTGCCACATCACCGTTCTCTGTTCTCTGTTCTGTGTGTCCTCCTCTCCCATGTCCAGAGCTGGTTGTTGTTGTTAATGTGAGGAGGCTTCATTAGCTGGCCACAGCATCGGCATCGGCATCGGCATCAGCATCACCATCACCATCAGTAGCGGGGAGATTCAGGAAGCAGCTTTAGCCCTTTGGGCCAGTAACAATGGCCCAACAACAACCATCACCCTGCGGCCCCTGGCTGGCTACCTCCTGTGCATAGTTAATTGGCCAGGCATTGTAATTACTTAAGCATTAACCACGAAAGCAACACTTGAGCGGCGTTGGCGCCATGCAAACACCAACCAACCAACAACAGCAACAGGAACAGTAACGCTGCAGGAGAGGGTACTGGTTGCCACCTCACTTCCGGTTGAGGCAGCTCCGGCTTGGTCTATCCTGTCCCATCCCCCAGTCTGCCTGCCTGGTTCCTCGCTTCCCCGCACTGGCTCCTGGCTTAATTAGGTTTTTGGGCAGCGGGAATTTGTCGTCATGGTTGTCGCTGGCTCAGAGTTTCGTGTATCCATGGGGCAGAAGCTGCTGGAAGCCAGCCTACATATCCAGCCTCCCTTCGCCGGCCAGCTAATAATTTATGATCGAAAACGCGTTCTGGCTTCGGTTTCAGCCTCATCCTCATCCTCATCCTGGGCCCGAGTTTCGCATTAAAACCAATTGATTTATGCCGCTCGTTGGTGGCTTTCTATGTATGCCTCTCTCTTCAGACCGTCTGTCGTTCAGACTGTCCGTCTTGTCCGGCGATTGCCGGCTATAGTCTCTGGTCTCTGATTTAATCGACATCCGATGGAATGCTCGAAGCTCCATCGTTTGCGAACGACCACATTTTGGGGCAGCAATTGTGTTGGATCAATAGTTGTTTATTTGGGATTTTTGGATTGTCGTAGCTGGAGATTATTTCGAGTTAATTCGAATGAATGGATGCGAAGCTGCTTCAATAGTTCTCACACTTCCATCCTTAATCCGATGAACTCCTTTGATCCCAAACGGGGCGTATGAATATGCATTTGCAGCTGTTATCCTTTGAGCTACTCCTCCCTCGCTTCCTTCCTTCCCCTACCCCCGTTACCCCATCGTTCTCCTGCTTTCGCTCCTTTTGGAAACTTTTAATAAAGTCAATTTTCGAATCGAGAAAATTTTCACAGCAATTTACAATTGCGATTGACTTTTGTTCTGGCTGCTGATTGATTTCTGTGCCCCACCAGCCCTCTCTCTCACTCTCTTACTAGTTCTCCCTCGCACAGGCAACAGTAAGTGGCAAGTCAAGTGTGGCACAGTTAACGAACACATATTTCCAACTAAGAGATGATCCTTCACACAGATACATCCACAGGCAGGCTGGCTGGCAGGCAGGCAGCCGGTGATTCCCTTACAATCGCACACTTAAAATGCCAGCAGCTATAATTGTTACTCAGGTGACAGATTGCTGAATGGCAGCCAGCGACTGCAGGAGGGGCAACGGAGGCAGTACGGCACGACGGATGAAGGACCCAAGGACCAAGTAGAAACCAAAACAAACCAAGCCAAGCCGAGTCGAGTCGGGCCTGCCCCCGCCCGGGCAATATCTGGCTCTCACGTGACGGAGACGAGGCGGTGGCGGCATCAACGTAACGTCAGACAAATTATCACGTTACACTCGAGTGCGTGAAGCGGGCAACTATCTGCCACTCACTCCCACCTCACCACCGCCCCCTCCTCATGTGGCTGCCGTCTTGCAAGTTGTCGCCATGTGTCGTGTTCGTGGCAATTGCAACGTGGCAGTTGGATCTGAATCTGAATCTGAGGCAGAAGCAGAAGCACAAGTTGCAGCCGGAGCTGAAGCTGAAGCTATAAATGCATTGCAGAATGGCAAAAGTCAATTTTGTGCACTCCAGGCGGCTTCCCTCCCCTCACCCTCTCTGTCTTCATCGCTCTCTCTCTCGCAATCTCTCTTTCCCTCGGTTCGTGTCTGTGTGGTGCAATATGCAAAATGTGCCTCAGTGCGAGGGTCGTTGGTTACCGCAGGAATGATAACCCTGCTCATGCCCCATGTCCGTGGTCGTGCTCCGGCTCCTGCGTGCGGCAGTTCCGACTTTTGTGGCCCATCCCTGCTGCTGCCACACGGCTTCTCGCTTCTCTTGTCTGCTTTATTATCTGCTTAAACATTGAGCCTGGCTCCTGGCAGCCCGACTGCTGCCTTCCTGCCTTCTACCTGGCTTTATTTGCCATTGATTGACACACCGAAGGCCCATCGTCCTTAATTGCATTCTGCTCAATGATAACATAATTTAAAAGGAAAGCGGATACTGCAACGAGCCGCCGCCAGGTGTTCCGATTGTCCAGCTTGATTTACGGTTCCGTCCGTCTTCCTTCGTGCCTTCCTTTTCTTTGCTGCCTCCACTTAAACCAGGCTGGAGCGAGAGGGAAGTTCTTCGAAGTGGCCCACTCTGCGTATGAGCAATGCCAGCTTTACATATTTTGCCATTCGATGGATTCGTTTCAGTCATGTTGATGCACTGTGGATGCCATGAAAGAGAGACCCAAAAGAGAGCAGCAACATAAACGCATTCGCCACAATTTATCTTTCAATTTTGCGCTTCTCCTGCTGCTGTTGTTGGTCTGCTTTAATGGCGGGGAAAACTGACTAAAACTGCAATTGCTAAAACGATTTTCGCGCCAATTTCATTTGATAGCTTTGCCTGTTGGCCTGCCGTACTCCCTGGCTGCCTGCCGCTCTCCCACCGCTAAGCGCCCGCTGGCACCAATCACGGCTTGCCACCATCAATTAAGTGTCAGCGTTGCAGCAACAGCAGCAGCAGCAGCAGTGTGGCAGTGGCAATGGCAGCAACAAATAAAAAGTTATAATAAAAGTTGACAACATTTTTTGGTGCCATGCAGCAGAGGAGCAACAGCAACAGCAACAGAGACAGCTAGAAAAACTTTTGCCGATTTTTATATTTGTGCAAAAATTTTTAATTTGCCCAGTCCCCTGCCTGCCTGCTCCACTGGCCCTCTCTTCCAGCCTACTATAAATTGTTTTATTTGCCAGAGGTTGTAGGGAGGACAAGGAAAGGAAAGGAAAGGGAGAGCGAAGGGGAGAACTAAAACTGAAATTAAACAAAACTGCTGTCATCATCTCTGGCAAGTAAACAATTGACGGTCCCCCGTCCATGCCGCCACTCTCGTGCCGTCCAGGGCCTATTCTGGTGTCGCCTCCGCTGACTGACTTGCGAACTGTCAGCACATTCTCTGACAATCAACAAACTACAACCAACCAGCCAAACAGCCAACATTCGGCAACAGCCACGACAACGATTCCCAATTTCTTGGCTATATGCAAATTAAATGTTTCTGTACAACTTTTCATCCCGCTCTGTTTTTTCCAACCATCTTGGCCGCCGGGGGTGAGCCAGTCACGACACAGGGGCAGTACGCAGCAGTTGTAGTTGTTGGAGAGCCAAGTTGTCTCTCCAAGTTGTCATTACATAATGAGAATCATTAACTGTCCCTAATAGGTGGCTTGCCAGGGAGTAGAATGGCACCGGGAAGGACAAGCCATCGCATACCCTGCCAAGAGTCATGCTAAACCTGATACTAAATATACGTATATATGTATGCTGCACAAACCTAATGATAGGTCGGATATATCCTTCGGATGACTGTAATTAGCATAATCAATTTGCTGGCTGCCTTCGTCTGCGTCTCGCTTGATAAATCGTTGCGGCAAGTCTTTGGTGGGGGCGGGGCAGCGCGGCCACCGGCTGAGCGGGGACTAGTTTTTTGGTAATGGACAACATCGCTCCGGAAGTTGGCCTCCAGTGTCACTCTCTCCCCTGCCCTTCGCCCTCCCTTGCTTGCTGCGTGTATCCTTAACGCCTGACTGGGCCGACTGTGCCTCAGGGCGCCACGACTCGTGTCAGTAGCCGGTGGGGAGGTGGTGGGGCGAGAGAAGTGTACTGGAGTCGAGTCGAGTGGAGTGTTGTCCTGTTGGGCGACGACCCACTTAACGCTGCAGATACGCCGCCAATTTCGCAGGCAGCAAGGAGTTGCAGTTGTTCCATTTGCGTGGCGCATGTTGCACGTAGCAAAGTCGCAGGAGCAGCACCAGTACCAGTACCAGTACCATAGACCGGTGGGTGGCAGAGGGAATGAGGCTAGAAACGGGGCTGGTGGCTGGTGGCTGGGGCAACCCTTTTCTTTGCTTTTCTTTCGTTTCGTTTAGTTTCGTTTCGTGTTTACTTTGGCATTTTTTAGTGCATCTGCAGCACATAACTAAAGGCGCAAAAAACAAAGCAACAAGCCATGGCCAGTACCAGTGCCAGTGCCAGTGCTTGTGTCGGCGCTCGTGCCCCAAGAGGCGCAGGAACAAGAACTTGCAGCGGAGGCAGTCAAGAAAAAGTTGCCAACTGTTTGCCTCAGACACAGAAGCAATTCTACCCAATCCCATACGCCACAACACTCCGCCTCCCCCACCCCACGCCACATAAAATGGTCAGTTGTTTCTGGTGTTGTTGCCATGTTGCAAGTCGACTGTCGGCGTTTGCAGAAAATGCATTTTGTCACTTATGCAATTTATTGCAGTTCGCCTTTTGATGTTTCGGTGTTTGACAGCCACAGTGTTTGGAGTACACGAATGCCAAACGGAAGTCTTTAAGTGCTGCTGTTGCTGCTGCTGCTACCCCTGCCCCAAGCCGACTTTCAACCATTTAAAGGCCATTCCCGGGGCACTTCCACAAACTTCATTTGCATAAATAACAAATATTACTCATACGCCGCAGTGCACGGACTCAGCTGCTGCTGCTACGGCTGCTGATTCCTCCGGATGCGTAGCAACAGCACACATTAAAAGGCATAAAAAATTATGAAAAATCGTGCTTCATCGGGGGCGCCACAAAAGCTGCGATATCGATATTCACTTGAAATTCCCCAGTCCCATTCTGTGACGCTCGAAAATTCCAATCAACATTTTTATAAATCACATGCGCGCCACCAAATTTACAGCTGCGTTGCCACCGCAGAGAGGCGGGTGAGTGCAAGGGCAAGGGCTGAGGACTGAGGACTGTGGACTGAGGAGATTGCGGAGTAAATTTATGAACTTGCGGCATGTTTCCATTGAATGTTGCCTACTCTCTCGCGCGTCGCGCGTCTCGCAAAGGGGCGCGACAATTTCGCGTTATGGCAAGATAAATTGTCTTTTGGCTGTGTAAACAGCAAATGAGTTGCAGGCCAACTGCTTACTAATTGGAAAGAGACAGAGCCAATGAGAGAGATAGAGAGACAGAGAGAGATAGAGGTATAGGGCGAGAGAGCAGTAGTGCAATTGTCATGGCAAACACGTGAAAAATTGCCTCTCATTACAAAAATGTTGCCCAGCAAACAACAACAAGCAAGCGAACAGAAGGCAGCAGCATCATACACGCGTGACAAACTTTTTAATAAATGAAACTTTTTGCCATTTCTCCCCGACACTCTGCCACATCCCTCTGCCACATCACACTTGCGGTTGACCACTGTGTTGTTAACCGCAACATTTTTGTAGAGCAGGGCTGCCTGCTGCCTCTTACCAAAAACAAGAGCCCCACAACAATGCCAAATGCCAAATGGCCAAAAAGCTTAAACAAGCTGCCAATATTTTGGTGTCTATTTCCGCGTTGTATACTCCACATCCCCCCATTCTCTTCCTTCACATCCCTATCTCTATCCCATTCCCTTTTGAACCGTTTTCGTTTTCCCATTGTCGTTACTTACACTTTATTGGGTTTTTGTCATGTTTCCACTTTTTGCCTCTTGAACTGGTACAGTGCGTGGCAGCGTTGTAAGACGTAGGGTAGGCATGACATTGGGTTCTACTTCGCTACGAGTACTCATATATGGGACAGCTATGAAAGGAATTGGGCAGGGCAAGAGGTATAGCTCTAAAAGACAGCTCTAGGGTTGGATCTATAATGACATATTTCAAAGGACTTTCGGGTGTGGATAGGGTGTTCCTTTGGTCGGCTCTTTCTTGCGCTAATCTCCGCTGGTTGTTTTATTTTATTTGAAGCCTTTTTTTTCGGGGAATTGGCTGGTAAAGGAGAGAAAAAGCATTTATGGCTCTCTTCATGTTTATTGTCGCACATAAAGCAGCCAAAGGACACGCTCTCCCCTCCCGCCGCCCGACTGCGGCTGTTTTACGGCCAGTTGGCAAATGTGACGCTGCTTGGCAGCTTTAAATTCTATTAAATCAAGCAGAAGAGGTCGAAGAGCAGGGAAGGAGGCAAGGAGGCTGCTGCACAAAAAAAATTACGCTTGCGACAACAAGAAATAAACTCAAAAACAACTTTCTGCTCGGAAAAGTTCAAACATGCACACAATACGGCGGCAATAGCAGCAGGACAAACAACTACAACTACAAGTACAACTACAACAACAAAAGACAAACAATGATCGCCCGCTCTCACTCTCGCAATCCCCTATCCCCCATCCCCATTGCTGTCGCTGTTGCTGTTGCTGTCCCTGTCTCTCCAGCCCTTTGGTCTTAGCCATTTTTGTGCGCGCGTTGACAAAAAATCGTTTAAACGCAGGCCAAGGCACGTTTCCTAAACACAATTGCTGTGGGTAAACTTCATTAGAATGCGGCTGCAACAACAGCAGCAACAATCATACGAGAGTGACATACAAGTCGCATGGAAAAGGCCACCACAGTGTGGAGCAGCGGGAGAGCGGTAGAGCGGAGGAGCAGGACCAAAGCCTGAGAGTCCAAGTTCCCCGCAAGTCCAAACAAAAACTCGAACAAAAAAAAACGAGTAAAATTAATATCAAGCCCAAAACATAACAAAAAAACGGACGAAAAAAGCAGGAGGCAAAGAAAGAAAAATGCTGTTGGGCATTTGCAGCGCCTACCCCTGTCCATGGACCCCTCCCTCCCTACCTCCTTGTATTTCACTGAAAAACCCCAAAAAAGAACACCATTTGGGCTAAAAGTTGTTCTTGTTGCCGTTTCGGCCTTTCGGTTGACCAACGCGAAATGCCCGCGAATTTTAATTAGTGCGGCGCTTTACCCTGTCCCTGCCATTTCACCACCCTACCCACCCTGTCCCACCCTACCGCACCCTCTTGAAGATGGCAAGTGCCAGCTGCGACCCTTGGACTATGTGTGTGTGTGTGTGTGTGTGGCAGAGTGTCTCGCAACAAGCAAACAATTAAAAGTTTTTAACCTTAATGCGGATATGTTTGTTAAATTGCCAACAAGGGTGGAGATGGAGATACACAGGAAGGGCATACATCCACCAGTTTTGGCGGGTAGGTGGGGGGTAGGGGATGTGGAGGAGATTTGGGGCACCAGGCAACAGCTTGCCACAAGAACAGACGATTTTGTAGTATACTTCCAGGCGTAGCCGGATGAACTTTTGGCCACTGTCAAGTCAGATCTGAGAAGGGTTATGAACTCCACGTAGTGGAGTGTCGCATATTACTGGGTTCAATTACGACGCGTACACACTGTGATCAAGCCGTAAAAGTCAAAAATGCCAACAAACTATGCCGCAGGAGCCGCAAAGATGAGACAGCGGGGCGTCAGCCAAACCACAATTAACCAGTGCACCACCACCGACCGCAGTCGACGTCGCCATTGCCGTTGCCGCTAGCGTCCAGAGTGTCAGAATCAGAGTCAGAGTCAGAGTGAGTGGTGCATCAAATGTTCAAAAGTTAATCACATTTATCGGTCGATAATCCCTGCTGATGAGTGGGCGTGACCGGGCGAGTATGGTATGGAAATGGATGGGGAGGTCTTTGCAGCAAACCACAAAAATGATGTGGAAAATAGTTTGAAAATCTGCAAATTGCTGCAGTTGCAATCAGCAGAATGGACAAAGGGGCTGATAATTTGTTGACAATTCATATTGCCTCAAGGATTAAGAGAGGGGCACTGGTGGGGGCATTAAAAAGCTTCTGCTGCATTCGGTCAGCGGTTTCCTAATTTAATTCCATTTGAAAACTGCCAAAGGTACAGCCGTGTACAATGGAAACAGGTTCGCCCTGGCTTGACAGATACTCAATGGCAATGGCAGAGACTGCTGCCGTTCCATTGGTCCCACTGTGACATCATCTTTGTCCAAAGAATTCTGTATATGCTTCTGCTGTGCCAGGCTGAAAGACATTTTCGCAAAACTGAGCTAAACGTTATGTCAAATAACCATCCAGCAAGCAGAGTGTCCCCATTCCTCATACCCCATACTCTCGTTTACCATTTGAGAATGAGAACTGCACCGAGAACCGAGAGCCGGGGCCCAAAACTGAATGCAATTACACAATCCTGAAGTCTGATATCTGAGCGTTGGGGCAGCAAGGAGGACTAACCTCTAATGTAATCTAACTGCAGTTGCCTGTCGTTTGTCCCGCCCCCGCATCGTCCACGATGCCGTCGTCCTCTAGCTTCCCCTGAGAGGTAGACAAGCTGCAACAAATAAACATATCAAAATTGCATATTGTTTTAATTGTTTTGTTACCAGGTTTCTGGGTTCGGGTTTCACAGGGCGCTTGCTGCCAAAACTGCAGATTAACGCATTTACACTGCAAGTCCTGGGCTTCTGCCTTGTGGCTCCTGGCTGCCAGGACGACCTGCTTCCCTTCCGCATCCCTTGCCTGAGTTCACACCGCCTCCACTCCCACTCCATCACACGACGCACACACTGGCCGGGCGGAATATTCTGGATTCTGATTCTGGTTTATGCATTTCCATGCACTAAACACGCATAAATTTTGTGTGCAGCCGTAAAGATGTCTCTGTTCTCGGTCGTGTGCGTGTTGCATGCCACGAAAAGGGTGGATGGGAGCGGTGCATGGGAGGATAGGCAGTGGTTATTTGGGATTCATATTTCGATAAACAATTATGCCAGCACCTGAGCAGTGCTCACTTCAACTCCATCCTGTCTTTTAACAAGGTATAATAGTCATAAGGTGAGGCAGTAACTCTTTAGCTGGCAGTTAGCCTTACCTCGTTCAAAATATACCTTTTTCCATTACTAGATGCTCTTTAAGTTGCCTTTCACTCTGTTTAAATGGGGGGTAAATCGTTAGGTGGATCCCTTCACTCTCCACTAACCACTCGCCCCTTTGCTCTCCACTGTATTGTACATTATTATGGCCCTGTTGTTTCGCCTTTTACTGGTAATGGTGTAATGCGGTGTGGAGGGGGAAGGGGGCGCTGCAATTGAAAATTTATTTTGTGTGCTCATTTTGCACCTAATTTCGAAGGAGGCCCCCGAGGAAATGAGTTGCAAAAGGAATAAAAATGAAAAGTAAGGAACTTCCAAAAGTCATTTTCCGTGTCCGAACGTATTCTCCTTTCTTTTTCTGCCCCTGCCCTGCCACTCTCCCAGCCCGTTTGGGGCCTGTCGTGTCCTATCCTTGAGTTCCTTCGTTTGTTGTATATTTATTTTAGATTTATTGTAATGTCCAGCAAAAAGATTGCCCAACTGGCCTACCCCCCATCCCAGCTCCCCTGCTCTCATGCTGCCTCTCCATCTGCTACCCTTTCTCTTCGCTTTTTTGCGACACACGCATTTGGTATGCAGTTTGCGTTTGCGGCCTGACAGGACATGCCCTGGCAGGAATGGACACGGCCCGGACACAGGACCTGGCCCAGCTTTCATACGCTCAGTGCACAAGACCCCGCCCCCCCGCCCCCGCTCCGCTCCGCCTCTCGTCCTGGTTGGATGGCACTGCCAGCCACTTTGGGCCCCAAATATTGAAAGTAATGTTTACGTTTCCGCTTCCGGTTTAAGTCCATGTCAAGCCATTCACCCAGAACGTTTGTATTTCATTTTAAATTTTTGTCATATTCTCTTGGTCCTCTGTCGCTCTCTCTCTCTCTCTCTCTCTATCCCTGTGCCGCCACTTCCATGCTCTTTCAACTTCTTCATCTATATACGAGTATATATCTATGCGTTGATTGCACAAAATGCAATTTGATTATAGGAGAAGGAAAACTTTTGTCTCTTGTCCAAGTTTCATTTTCTTCATCTCCGTATCTCTTTCTCTGTCTGCTTTCCGCCCTTTCTTTTCTATTCATCAGACCCGTTCATTAGCCTAAAGACTTGCATCATCATCGTCGTCGTCTCTTTGAGCGATAAAAACTTATGACAATCCGACAACACTCGTTTGTCAATCAGTCAGTTCGTCAGTCTGCCAGTCTGCCAGTCAGTCAGTACGTTGGACTTGCGATTTGGCAGCTGGTCGGGCTTTCAACTAATTAGAAAAATACTTGAAATCCACAAAAAACAACAGCTCCAGCAGACCTTTTCGTCTCCGTGCCCGTTTTCTGCCGCGTCTCTTTTCTGGGGGGGAGGGGAAAGCCAAAAAAAGTATTACACATACGCCGCATATGCCGAGCTATCCGAAAACTGAGGGAGCTATTGGTGTGGGTGTATAGGCGAATGGCTGTGGGCGTTCAGGTGGGCGTGGCCTCGCCCGTTAGCCAGTGGCGCATAACAAAATTGCGCATTTAGCGAAAATGCAAAAGTGCAAATACGAACATCCGCTTCCGTTGCATCACCAAAGGCAGACCCAAAGGCAAACCCAAAGCCAAGCTGGAGGAGAGCGGGAGAGCAAGATTGAAAGTGCCGATAGATGAGGGAGGGGGTGATGTTGGAAGAGGGCAGAGGGTAGCGAGAGGGATCTATTTTGTCCATTTGTTTTGGCCTGTTATGCCTCCTCCTCTTTTGGCTCTGGGTAAGTGCCGCCGTTTTCCAACACTCACCAAGAACTCGGAGGCAGTCCACCCCCCTGGCGTTCCTCCCGTGCCTCTTGCCCCTTGCCCTTTACGCCGCTGCTCGTTGATTTTTACGAGTCTGCCGCCCAGTTTTTGTGGAACTACCCCTCGCCGGTGCGCCCGCAACCCTTCTTCCGACGCTTTTTTGTTGTTGTTTTTCTCCATTGGACATGTGCCAAAAATTTGACATATGAACTGCAGCCGCCAACGCTGCCACGCCTCCCGCCTTGCCCGACCCTGCTCTGCTCTGCACCTCCGCCGCCGCCGCTGCTGCTGTCTCTCCTGCTGTTTGCTTACATCATGAGCGGGAGCCGCAAAAGAAATCGCACTGCATTATTATCAACTTCAATTTTGTTGTCGACGTTCGTTGTTCGTCGTCCGTCGTTCGGTTGCTGCCGCAAAAAGTGGCGACCCCAACCACAGCAACAACAAAAACAAGCGGCGAAAAACCTGCGCTGCATACGTGATGTGCTGCAACAACAACCTCTGGAGCAACAACCACAAAAGGAAAGAACAAGAGCCACAAAATTGAAATTACATGTTTTACTTATAAGTTGGTTGGCCCGTCCACAAGGCGCAGGACGAAACAAGCCAACAGAAGCAGTAGCAGCAATAGCAGCAGGAGTAGGTGGTGGAAAAGTGGATGGCCATCGGGTGATTGGGGGAGCAAGTGGGGGAGCCAAAGGGTTCTGTGTGTGTGTCCCATCCAGAAGGTGGCTCATTAATTTGCCAAAAGCCAAAGTCAGATAAGCACGGGACCGACTGCCGATGCTGCTGTTGCTGTTGCTGCTGCTGTTCCACTTGCAGCAATCCGCAGAATGCAAAAGTTGCTCCTCTCTGATCCCCTGCTCTTTCGTTGTTCCTGCTCCTCCTGCTGGCCAGCCTCGCCGCAGATAAAATCCAATATGGCGCCAATTTTCTCACGTATGACATTTAATTAACACAACAATGTGTCCACTGCTGCCCGCGAAACAGGCACTAGCGAGGGAGATGCACGGGGGTGTGCTGTGATGGGCCTGAACTGTGGCACGGCACGCACTTCCTGTGTGTGTGTGTGGGGGGGTGGATGGTTGGCCCTGTGGCACTGTGAGCCAGGCTGCGGTAAATGTTGTCATTAAAAACTGTAAATTATGGGCGAGATCCACTCCCTGTCTCTGTCTGAGAGGGATGGAGGGACATTGCTCTATTCTTTCAGCCTTTTATGTATACCCGATAATTGCAGAGGGTACAAGGGTATCGCGTTCGTGTGCTACCGCAGATAGGCGGTCTGCTAAACGTGGCCAAGTCTAAGAGGAACTGAGTACAGGGTAATTCTTGGTCGAGTCTCGTTCTCTGCTCTGTTCTCTGAGTGGATATCGAGTGGATTGCAGGGGGCTTGACATCCATAAGTTGTTGTGCATGCGAATGACGTCACAATGGCTGAGGAGCATGGCCACACTTTAATTGTGTGTGTCCGAGATGAGATAGGGGCAACGGGCAGTGGCGAGCCGGCTCTCTGGTTCACAGCCTTCTGAGCGCTTCCAGACAGACTTGGGACTAGAGACTGGAACATGGACCGCGGGAGCAAGCGATTAACGGCCGCGCTTAACTGTAATTTCCTCCAGCAGCAGTAGACAAGTGCAGTTAAACAAGTTGCAGTCAGCTGGAAAGAGATAGAGATAGAGAGAGAGAGAGAAAAGCAGACAGCAGATGAGAACAGAGCAGAGCATGGAGGATATTCAAGTGCAAACGCCAAATAAATCAAACGGCATACAAAAAGGCAGCGGCCGCTGCCTGCGTCGACAGAGCTGCAGCTGCAACGCAAGCATTCGCTTAACCGTTGGCGCAGAGAGCCGTACGATCAATGAGCTCCCATCTTCCCACTCCCCGTCCGCCGCCTCATACACGAATGAACAGCAAAATCTGCGTCAGTATGTCAAGTTCGTTTGGTGCTCAAAGAGAGCGGCTGCGGGAGAGATCTTATTAAGAGAGATCACTGGCTTTATTTACAGCTGCGAAAGTTCTCTCTTCAAGCACTCACTCTCTTTGCTGGCACACTCTTCGGAGCCGTCTCGTTTAGTTTGTGAGGCAACTTTCGAAAGGTAAACGAACTTCCGGTTCGCTGGAAATTCCATAAATGCGATAAAGAAAAGTTTTTGGGTGAAATGCCGATACCCGATATCCCCACCCCGCACCCCACTCTCTGTCTGTCTCTCTCTCCCTCGTTCATGCTGGATGAAACGTGTGTCAAAGTCGACAATTGCTAAACGCAAATCTCTATATTTGTACAATTGGTTTACCTACACACACACACTCAGCGCAGCACAGACACACTCCCTCCCCACTGTCGTCGGAGCAGTTGAAAACTTTAAGTACTCTATCTTTCTGCCAGTCGTGAGTGGGTGGTGGTTGTTGGTTGGCAGGGAGCGGCAGGGCGAGGACCGGCTTTGCTCTCTTGCTTGGCTACTACGCAGTAACTACTACATACTACCACGATGGAGGAGGAGAATAGTTTGCTTAGCGGTGGGTGGCGCGCGGGGTTCGTTCAGCAAGCAGAGTATGGAGAGCTATTAGGGGTGAGCTAATCTTTGGATACGCATACGAATTGTGCACAGAGTATTCGTAGGTCAGGGACTCAGAGAGAGAGCATTGAGAGTTCGTTCTGCCCGCTTCGTCTTCTGACTGCTGATTTCGTTTTGTTTGGAAAACTGCTGCGCAAATCCAATCCGGCGGGGGCCTGACCAACGATAAAGATTCTGCTGATAGCCACACGCACACGCAGACAGTCGTCGATAATTATTTGCATATTCTAAGCGGAAATTCGGCAAACAAGGGAAGTGGGCTCTACACTGCGAGACACCGAACGAAAGGCTGTTGTAGTCAGCTCGAAAGTACAGCTGTCTCATCTCTTCTTAGCCCTCCCCCAACGGGGGGCTAGCCGCCAGACTAATGGCCAAGGCATTAGCTTTATGGCTGCAACAATGTTGCGCTAATAACTCAGACGTGCAACAACCTTGCCGCGTCATAGTCGCTGGCTAGAGCCTCTCTACCGCTGCCTTCGCTGGCATCGCAACCATCGCGCACCGCCTCAGACAGATTGAGACCAATTAGTGTGGCTCAGAAATCCGCTTGCAGCAAACGGAACTGCAACGGGCGGCTAACTGTTAGCCTGCCTCTGTGCCTCCAGCCTCTATATCTGCTTCTCCTCTTGCTGTGGCATGGAATGTTGCATGCACGCGACAAGCAGAGTCGCGCACTCAGAATGCCTGGGACCAGCCAGACGGAGGCAGCGCCTAGACTCTGGATTCAAGCTCTGGCTCTAGTTGTTGCTGTGGCTCTGGCTCTGGCTGTGGCTCAACGATCGCGGCCTACTTTCTCCACATTCCGACGGCGATGGCCAAGTTGTGCAGCCAGCGCGGCAGCTCGAGCACCACCAGAGGAAAGGGATGGGGGAAGAGCTGTGTTGCCGGCAAAACTAGACAAACCACAAAACGGAGGCATTGAGGAAGTAAAGGTTGCAACGCCACAAGCAGAGGCCCGGTGATTGGAGTGAAGGGGATAGAACCTTTTCTCCCAGTGTAGCAGAAAACTACCGCAAGTTCTCAGCTGCGGCAGCTGAGGCGTGCCACATTCGGGAGCCCCCATGCCCCGTGCAGACTCTGGCCACGCTTGAGGAGGCCGCCATCAGCTGCTTCTTCTGCTGCTGCTTCTTCTGCTGCTGCTGGCCAATGGGCAGAGAGTTTTTACCGTTTACAGTTTTAACGATTGCATAATCGCAGTCGCCGTCAGCAGCGGCGTACCGCAGACGCCGGCTTCGGCGTCAGCGTCGACTTCTGTCAGCTGTTTAACGCTTTTTTTTTTGTTCGTTTATTTCTTTGATTGTTTGCTTTGCTTGTGCGAGCGTTGTATGAATGAATGTACGACGGCAGCGTCGACGCTGTTCATTCAAATGTGGCGATTACCCCCTTCCTATCCTATCTATCTACCTGCCTTGCCCTGCCCTGCTCTGCTCTGGCGTGGCCCGTTTCGAACCGAAAGTGTGGCAATCTCATTTCGCTCGCCGATCGTTTACTTTTGTTGCTGCTATTGCTGTCTCTGCACGCGCTGTCTCTGCTCGCACTTTTAGTTCATTTACCTGACGACGAGCGGATCCGAAGCCGGACTAACCTAACTGTTCATCATCTGCTCGGCGTTATACCCTGGCAGGGGGTACTACTACTTCAACTATTATGCTGGCCACTTGCTGGCGAACGCAGAAAAGAGCCATAAAGAGAAAAGTTTCAACAGTAAAAGTCCCATAGTTCTGAAGCCAGTTTTATGTGTGGAACTTCCCTTCTCTGTAGCCCGATCATCCCGTAGTATCATGTATGTATCTTTCATTGGATCATTCCATCGCAAGGGTATCCAGCGCGTGTGTGTGTCTCTCTGAGTTTAAGTCTTTTTTCGGGGTCTTAAAATAGCCGCATGATTTATGTATTTGCGGCTGCTCCACGAGCTGAGCGTGTCTTGCATGATTACCACAACCCTCTCACACGCCTCTTCCCTTTTCAGCCCCACTGGTCTCTCGTCTCTCTTTCACAGAAAGCTTTTCTTACTTTGATTTCCCAAAATTGAATTTCCTGTGTCTCTGGCCTCGTTCTGACTTCTCCAGTGGAGAGGCAGGAGAGACAGAGAGAGAGAGAGAGAGAGAGAGTCAGTTGTTGATTTTTTGTTGTCGGAATGCAAATCGAAGTGTGTCTGGCCTGCAGCCTCGACGATAAATGACAGCAAATAAATGCAAAATTAAGTACGAGGAAACCAATTGATTTATTAATTGGCCAACTTGACAACTTGTCCTGTCCGATGCACTGGCTCCTTCTTCCTCCGTCTTGGGGGAATGGTGTGCCAGGCCAGGCCAAAAGTCTGGCTCCATGGCAGAAGACAACAGGAGAATCAAATTAATTTCAATTTGCTGCTGCTTGTTGTCCTGATCCTTAAGGAATTTTCCTGCCCCAAACTGGAGCTTGTTGTTGCAGCTTCCGTTGCTGCAACTGCTGGTGCTGCTGCTTTGAATTCGGCTTCGGCTCCGGCTCCGGCTTCTGTTTCTGTTGCAAATTGCCTTTGCAGCTCTTCCTAATTGTTATTGCGTAGGCCATGCTTTCTGGCCTGCTGAGATGGCCAGAAGACCCTGGGGCCACTTTGTTTATTGGCTTCCGAACTGGGGCTAAAAATCTTGTTGCAATTTTGATGCGATTGGTGTTAAAATTTAAATCGGATTTGCATTCGTAAGCAGGAAGCAGGAAGCTGGCAGCAACTAGCAACTAGCAGGCAGTTGGCAGTAGGCAGTGGGCTTCAGTGCTTTAATTGTCCTTAATAATCCCTTTTGGCCATAAATAAGAGTGGTAGGATGAGTTACGAGGCCAAGTCGGGCATTTTTAATGCATTTCGTCGAGCACTCTTGATAATTAGCAAGCAGCCCCGGATGGAGCAGAGTCCTTGCACAATTTATGACACTTTGAGAGGACATTCCTCAACCGGGTTGTCACAAATTGAATCCGAGGGGAAGCAGTGCGCCATTTGCTGACCAGAGTCATCCATAATGCAGCATGTTGCAGCACCTCCAAGAGTGGAACTAGCTTCGTTCTGCTGAAGTGGCGTCCAATTGACATGGCATGGCCGTCCCTCCTGCCCCCGGCAAACTCCCCCGGGCCGCTCTTGACGGCCATTCATCCTCTTACCTGGGTACAAAATTCATTGAATTTCAAATGTTCTGACTCTGTTCGATTGCTCGGACGCTTTTTCCGAGTATAAGCCAGCAGTAGCAGCAGCAGCAGCACCAGCAGCTCAATTGGCCAGCTTCAAGTTTGCCACTTCAATTTGCATTCTCTTCTCTTTACCCATCCCTTCTCTTCTCGCTGGTACTATCCCTTGCTCTGCTTCGTCCATTCATGATTCATTCGCTGCAAAATCAGACAAAAGGAAACCCAACTCGAATCTCTTCTGTCGTTCTTTCCGTTCCTTCTCCGCCTCTTGCCTCTTGCCTTTCGCCCGCAAATACAAGAACTATTAATTATTTTTTCTCCTCTTGCATTGTTTGCTTCTTTTCTTGTTGGTCTTTTTGCACCTCACACCAGCTGTCCGAGCGGATGGATTACCCTCATTTTGAGCCAGATAAGTGTGTCATCTCTGAATCTCCGAATGTGTACGCACCATCGCCGGATACGCCGGATGAAGAGCTATGACGTGTTCCCGTCTTTTAATGCCAACCTAATCAGGATTGGGCATTTGTCATCATCTGCTGCGCCCGGTTAAGCAGAAAATATTTCCAAGGGGAATGGCTGGACAGAAATTTGAAATATGATCTCTGCGTTTCGCACATAGGTGTGCCAGGGCGCCGTGTTCTGCCTCCTGTCCTGTCCTGCGGGTCCTTCAATAATTCAAGCTCACGGCAGTCACTTGTTAACAATTAAAGTCAAGAGCTGTAACCTTTGCCGGCGACACGAGAGAGCAGGATACAGAAGGGTGTGGAGAAAGGAGCTGGCGAACAATAAATAAAAGATGCAAAGCAACGAAATAAGAAACTATGGAGGATGCCAGGCTGCTGGCTGGATGGTTGCTCCTCCAGTGGCCTCCTGGCTCCTTGTACTCGTATTATTATGAGCGATGATGATGTTGCTGTTGCCGGCTCCTCCTTGTGCCCCTGCTCCTGCCACACTCTGCTCCCTGCCCCGTCTGGTGCTGCATTCTCCCGTTGACAGCGCAAAGTTGAATTGTTTATTTGACTTTTAGTTGTTTTCTTGCTGCTGAAATGCGAGCTGCATTGCCGGGGCCCAAGGAGCAGCAGTAGAAACAGCAACAGAAGATGGCAAGTTTCTGCCCTTTGGCTTCAAAGAGTTGTGAGTCGTGCGGCGCTGCGAGAAGAACTTTCCTTCGTTTGCCGCTTGTTGCTGCTGCCTCTCGTGTGTCCCGCTCTCTCCCACTCGCCGCTACCCAGGACTGGGCGGGGTGGCAGTCAAACAAGTTAAGTACACAATATGCAAAGCATCCTGGCAAAAGCAGAGGCAGAGGCAGGGACAGAGACACCCTCACCCTGGCCACAGGACACAGCCGCAGTGCAAAGCAAACTGTTGCTGCCTCCAAGCCATCAAATGAGCCCTGTACGAGTATCTGTCGATTCCCCCCTGTCAGGGATGTGCGTGGAGTGGGGTATTCGTATATCAGGAAGGGACGTGAGAGGTAGTGCAAATCAGGCTCATAAGTCGGTGCTGCATGGTATTTTCCTTTAAATTTCCATCCTTTTCTGGGGCCAGCCACCACCGAATGTTGCCACAGATGCAAATTAGACGAAGGCCGCAAGCGGCACAACAAAGCTGACTGGCATATATTGCTTTTGGCCCCTACTGTGTGCGGGGGGGGCGGGGGGTACACACTAATTGATTTGCATATAAGCAAGATATTTTTTTAATTACCAAAAACCCAGGCAGAGTTTCTAGCCCCTTCTTCTCGTTCTACCCACCCCTTTGGGCCGCATTCTGGTCTCTGTGTTTGCTCTGCCATGTGTGGGCGCTGATCCAAGGATTGTCCTGAAGGGGCTACTGAGGGGGTACTGAGGGGGTACTGAGGTAGTAGGTAGCAGGTAGCAGTGCCTGAATGGCACTTGAAACTTTAGACTGTGGCATATTTCCATTGCATAAATCTGGGCTGCAACACGGGGCACAGCACGACACGGTGACGGCAAACAGAATGGCGACCACTAAACGCGCGCTAAATGCGGTTCAGCTTTGGAAACTGTATGAAATGTGGCTGCCACAGGGGGGCTGACGGTGCAGATGGGAGGAGTGGAAGGTGGAAGGTGAGAGGCACGGTTGGACAGGTGCTGCCACGTGTTTAGTTTGCTGCGCAACTGGTCAATGTGGGGACAAGACCGGGGAGTGAGTGGGTGAAGAGATGGAGCTGGATGCTATTTAATATCCCCTTTTTGTTGGCTTGACTGTTTTTGGTTTTTACCAGGTGGCCACTGTGCGAATGGGCATACTTCCTTGGTCATTGATGTTGCCACAGCGGAAACTGGGAGCAAGTTAATTTGTAAACAAATCGTATTTGTAGATGTGCCAGTTAGTATAGTTAGAGCATCTAGTCTTCGACTCTGCTGGCCTGGCAGTTTGCTCTTTCCCTATTTTTCCTGTTTTTTAGACCTTTGTTTTTGTTTTGCGTGCGACGCAGCATATGAAAAACACGTGTAGGACGAACAAAGTGTGCATTGCCATGTGTGGGCGTAGAAGGGGGATGTAGGGTGTAGGGGGCAGCCACGTCTGCGGCAAGCCGTGCAAACAACGGTTTAAGATGATTAAGTGCTTTCGCAGCCGCAGTTGTGTGGGCAGCAGTGCTCTCAGTTTTTAGTTCTCAGCGGTTCTTGGCGCTCTCGGAGCTCTCCCGCTTGGTGGAGGATCCCGAGGCCCGATTCATTTCATTTTCTAAAAGCCGACATGGAAAACTGCCTGCACACAGGCAGAACACACACACACACGTACAGGTTCGAGGATATCTGCGCCAGGCTGCGCCAAAATTGCTGCAACAAAAATTTTACATTTTTCGTTCGGTTTCCGTTTCCTTCGTCTCTTTTTGTTGGCTTGTGTGTATGTGTAGAAGAAATTTAATTTCCATATGTTTTCCTCCAGTCCATGAGTGTATCGGTGAGTGTGTGAATGTGTGTGTGTGTTGGGGAGAGGTTGTGGCAGCTGCTGCAGGTTTCTGCTGATGTGCAAATTTTTAAAGTGACCAAGTAACCCCTCCCCCCTCCATGTCATGCCCCATACCATCTATGGCTTGCCATTTTTGCTGACTCTTCTCGTTTCCCGCTGATTTGTTTATATTTGCATTGAATCTTCCCCCAGCTGTGGAGAGTGTGTCAAGTTCTGAGCTTTCCTGCTAACCCATTTGAGATGTCCTGACACCGGAGTACACAAGACTTATCTCAACGTCGCTGGCCCCCCACAGCATCAACCATTGTGTGTGTGTGTGTGTGTGTGTGTGTGTGTGTGTGTGTGTGTGTATGTGCCAGAAAGATTAAGTGTACGTCAAGTTGCACGCGGCATTTGGTTTTCCAATTAGCTGGCTCTGTTCTCTGTGAATTCTTCTCTCTAGGAATTTTCTCAAATGAGACTGTGAAGTGAGAAGTTGCGTGTGACAGTGGCTAGAAGAGGCACGGCGGCGGCCACAGCTCATTTAATTTGGCAGCTTAAAAGTTTTCACTCTGCTGCCACCTTGAACTAATTGAGTTCTGTTGCTGCCACAGAGAGAGTGGGCGACTGGGAGCGGAGTTTGACTGAGAGTTTTTCCCAGTTTGACTTTGGCTCTGGGGAATCAAATCAATTAGGCGGAATCAGGCGGCTTAAAGCGGGGAATTTATTGCATTTCCTGGAGGATTCTCGATGAGCTTTGGGGGATAGTTTTCTGCCTGATTCAGTCTGAGTTATGGCCGCCTGAGCCGTCAGATATCTTCCAACTCCCTGAAGCATTCGATTCGATTCCTTCCTCTGCTGACTGAGCTTTTGCATAGTTCGATATCAATTCGTGCCACAATAAAGATTGACTTGTCCTGTCAATCACGCATTATATAGTCTGGTGTAGAGCTTTGGTCCCACTCCCACTCAGAGTCGAACAGATGGATTTTATACTCTTGCAGAAGAGAGTTTGCTCCTCTGGAATGAAATCTGTATGATCCCTGTATCAGTGGATTTGCGTGATCTGGAAGGGTATCAGACTCTTTGATGGCCGCTGCTTGCCTGCTGTCAGTTTGACAGGACGTTTCATCATCGGGTCGGCACCCCAGAGAGAGAGAGAGATAGAAAGAGGAGTGCCTCTGTGGTTGTGTCTGTGCTTGTCCGAGTGTGTGTCCGCTGCACTTTATGCAAATGCGGCTATTAATGTGCGTGTGATGGGCCATCCTGCCCCTGCCCAGCCCCGACCATTGCTTCATCTACTGCTGTCTGAGTACAGTGCCTCCCCCCCCTCCCCTGTTTGCATATCTGGCGCGCAATTAGCTTAATTTGCGCCCCTGTCCAGGGCCCCCATTTCTGATCAACGTTAATCCTTTTCACTATCATTGAACCAGAGGGGGCGGCTCAGAACAGAGCAGAGAAGGTCGGGGCGAAAGGTTGAACACAGAGACAACAACAACAACAATGATTTTCCGTCCTGTGCCGCCTGACTATCTGTGTATGAAATTATAAAATTTTCATATTTATTTAGATGCATTTGAATATTTTGCGCATATATATGAATTTTTTTGCGGCACGCTGTTTGTGCAACATCTAATGGCTGTGCCCGATGCAGCCCCTTCAGAGGGCAGGGCTTTAATGCAGGCTTTTAGTTTGAATTGGAATTGCCCTGGGATCGCCTGATTAGCATCGTTTTAATGTTTAATTAAAGCTCTCGTGGCCTCGTCCATAATTTGCCTCTTTTCCGCTTTTCTTTTTCCCATTAAATATCATTTGAATAAAAATACCCTTTCGAGTAGTATTTCCCTCTCGTGTGGCAGTGCCTGGGCCCTACGTTATGGATTGTTTGTAACGCATGCACAAATTTGTAAATAATTTATTTGTGTCCATCGCTAATTGCTGCCAACTTCTTGTTACTGGAAATGGGCTTGGGTCTGGGTCTGGGTTTGGGTCTGGCTGCTATTTTTGGCAGCATCATTTCGGGCTTAATTGCAGGCCAATTTTTGGGCGACGCTCAGCGCGCCATTTTATGCGAATTTATTTTGCCGGGATAAAAATATTTGTAAAACAAACTGCGACGGCCATAAAATAAACACATGCAAAAAAAAATTAGAGAAACATGCAGCAGAAATCCGTGGGGGGTGTGGCATCGTAGGGATTGGATTGGAGGCTGTTGGAAAACCCACACAAAAGCCATCTAAAACCGGAACTCAATTTAGCGACAAAATGCCTAAAATGCAGTTTCAAACATTGTGGAGGGACAGCTCTGGGGCAGAGTGCTGAGTCCACAAACACCCGCATACAAATGCCAGTGGGTACAGTGAGTGCTGCTAATGGAGGCTGGGTACAGATCATCAAATGGGATTGCCTGCTCTTAACGGGCTAAGAGAAGGTCTCACCAATGGCAAGATTGGTTCTATCTATGATCATGAGAAGAAACTGGGATTTGGAGGGATACATCTGCTAGTAAGCAGAGTCCCAGAAAAAATTGGATAAGAATGGGGTTGTACTTTTATCCCATATCACATCTTCCTCAGCGAATCCCTCAGAGACAGTGGCCACTGTGGCTCTTATTTCGTTGCATATTTCTGGTCATATCGAGAATTTTGCCAATTTTGCATATGAAAATTGTACGCGGTTAATAGGCGACATGTGTGCAGAATGTCCTCCTAAAAGGGTATGGGAGCAGGCATACTCCCGGCCAAATCTGGACATTTACATATATATGTACGTACATACATATGTACACATGTATATCGGTGGGCGGTGCAAAATTTAATAATAATTCTGCAGTTGGGAAATTGTTTGATAATTTAATTGCTGTCGTCTCGCGTGTGGCCAGGAGTTGAATGAAATTAAAGGCCAACGACGGGTAAAATGCAAATTGGATGGGTTTGGATTTGAGGACTCTCGGCCTAATCAGGCGACAGCTTGAGGAGCGATCTAATTAGATGTTTTGAATGGCACAATATCCGGCAAATGGCGAGCCGGAGGAATGCCCAGCTCCCAGTGCACTCCAGCTCCAGCTCATACTCCAACTTCATCTCCGTCTTCGCCTGAAGATGTGCTAATAATCATTTTAATGAAACGATGCAGATGCCGAGCATAAAAATCCTCGTGGCATAATGATGAGCAAAGTGGCCGAAAGGAGCGAAGCAGAGGTCGAAAATGCGGCCATAAAGCAGGCAAGCCGGCAACCCAGCAAGCGGGCGAGAGAAGTTTATGGTCAGTTGGGGATTCCCCCGTATGTACCATACTACGGGCCCAGACCCGGACCCAGACCCAGGCCCTGTCCAGGGGCATACTCCAGCTGCTTAAGCGCAAAACAAGATGAATCTAATAACGGGCCTAGTTCCAAGTCCGGACTGCCTGCCTCAAGTCCTGAGCGCCGCATTCAGAGCTCCCTATGTCCGCCAGCTGGCGCTCTTTCTCCCTGCGGACTGACCTGCCCCAACCCGCAGTGGAAGAGAGTGTGCACTCTCTTTAAGTCCTGCGCTCTTTCAACTCCGCTCTCTTTTCTTGGCTGGCTCTCAATCAACCCCGCGAGGCTGAGCAGCAGAGGCAGCGACAGCAACAGCAACAGCGGCAGTGGCAGTGGCAGAGACAGAGGCTCAGACAAAAGACGAGCTGAGCAGCTAACGATTGCCGAGCGGATGCACTGCAAAATGCCGGCTAAATTGAAGCTTTCCGTGTGCTTCCGCTGCTGGCGTCTCTGCCAGGGCTCCCTTTTCTGCCTCTGTCTCCCTCCCCCGTGCCGCTTCCGCAACCAAGTTTTGTATTGTAATCTATACTCGGCTGGCTTACAAAGGGGCAACCTCAGGGGTGGCAGTGACCATAGTGGCACTGCATCATCCATCTGCACTACGTCAGTCGGCAGTATTTTCCGATCGCTCCTAATACAGTCTCCCAATTTGTAGTGGATTATCCTGTCCCCTAATCTGTGACTAATCCATATCCTATCACATTTCAGTCTGATATCCGCTTTTCCGATGGAACTGACTTCCAAAAAGAAGTTTCCCGAGCGACCCTCAAAGGACGTCGATGAGATTCCTTTGCGCGAAACGATGCGAGCCGAAACAAAACCCGAAAGAGCCAAACCGAAGCGAACCGAACCGAACCGAAGCCCAAAGCCCTCACACGAGACAGACAGCCGATGGGCGCTCTGCTGGCTTCGCTGCTCCGCTGCCGCTGACTTGTTGCGACGCCAGACGTCAAGTGCGCATCTAACGGCATCGGGCCGGCCACGCCACAGCGAGATACAGAGAAACAGACAGAGGGTGAAAGAGACAGACAGACAGACAGAGAGAGAGAGAGAGAGAAAGAGAGAGGCAGTGCGACGTTGGCGCCTCGTGCAAGAGTTTACTATGCCAATGCACTCGTTGTCTGGCGCAGTCGGGCCCCGAAGCCCCCGCTTCGCGCCACTGCAGCAGTGCATCGACGCCAGCAGAGACAGCAGCAGCAGCAGCAGCAGCTGCGCTCTCTCTCTCTCTCTCTGTCTGTCTCACACATTGTTTGGGGGCCCCCACCTTCACCTTCGTCACTGCCACTGCCCGCGTTGACTGCGGCGGAGTTTCGGCAGAGACTGCGGCACTGCACACAGCAGTTCTCGTTGGGCAAGTCCCCGTGAAGCTGGCATTCAGTTGAAATGGCACATCCGCCAGTAAAGGTTGCCCAGCGGCGGCTATCCACTGCCAACTGTCCAGAGTTCCACATACAATGTTCTCATACAAAGATTTGCCAAAGAGCTCCCACAGTTTCCCAGTGCATCCTCGAGAAGAGGCTCGGCAGTCGAGCTTCGACGATGGGGCAAGACAGTCGACCCAAGCGGTGGTCCATCTGGGTGCATATCATGTTGCGCATACGCACTGTTTTACAGACACGACTCCGACTCTGTGCCCTCAGTGAGCAAAAGCCAAACGAAAGTCGATTAAGTGATCAGACAGCCAGTCAGTCAGCGGAATGCGATGCCACACGGCAGCTGCAGCAACCAAAGACCTTGCCACAAACTGTACTGCGATCTGTATTTGTCTCTAGCGTGTGTGTGTGTGTGTGTGTGTGTGTGTATATGTGTGTGTGTGTAGTTCAGATATGGTAATCGCGTAACTCGACTCCACTCAACTCGACGCGGCCATAATCAATTCGCAGTAATCCATTTACATTTCACGTCGCGTCGCCTCCAATAAACATCAACGAGACACTCAACCAGCAAACACACACACACACAGTGCACTGGACAGAGCCATGAACAGAGAGACAGAGAGAGAGAGAGAGAGAACTCAGAAAGAGAGACAGAGAGAGAAAGAGAATGAAAAATTAAATATTACATACAAGTGTTGAAAATTCCCCGAGCCATGGAATGACAGGTGAGTGAGCAGATACAGATGCAACATTTGGTATAATTAAGTGATAAAAGTGCTGAAAGAATATAGTAAGAGAGATTGAAGTGTAGCGCCCTAGTGGAAGGCTCTTTGCTAAGATAGCATCGGATAGCCCGATGAGATATTGATGAGTTACTAGGGATA